>CM076572.1:1076677947-1077277947 GCA_034641835.2 Pinus albicaulis | reverse complement strand
GGTAGATTTCCTTGTTCCCATAATTTTTCTTTCAACTTTCATTGCGACACTGAATCCCTTCTCCAATGAATTGGGTTCCCAAAGGTGAACCTTATGTTGGATGTTATCATTTAGCATCCCTGTGAAGAAATCAATATTGTGCTCCTCTGGAATATCTCTTACCCTAATATTCAGTTTTTGGAAGTCCTCAATATTCTTTGCCATTGAACCCATTTTTTTTGAGATTTATCAATTGGGTAAAGAAGGTGTTTCTATTTGTATCCTCATAATGTGATATCATTTCCTCCATAAAAATTAACCAAGTGAGAAGTGATCTACAAGGAAAAATCTATTGATGCCATACAAACTAATTGGGGTCTAAATATAAAGTTTCAATACGTACCTTTTGTGAATGTTTCATATCATGGAGATCAAAATATTTCTCCATTTGTAGTATCCATGTTACCGTATCCTTAACATAAAACTTCTTCATATCGATCTTTGGAATTTGGTGGTTCTTAAACTCAACATTGGAGTTTCTAAAATCACAATTCATATTCATTTTGTCCGCATCATGATTTTCATGGATTACCTTGTCACCACCAGGAAGCCTTTCTTGCAACAACTTTGTCAAACCTTCCTTCAAACCTTCCATGTATCCTTTCAAATCATCCATATTAGCTTCCATTTCTTCTTTTAAACCATCCATGTCATATTTGGTTTCTCTTTATGAGAGAGAAATTTTTTGCACTTGGTCTCATAATTTTTATATATCTTGCTACAATTATTCCTCTTCATGTGTCATAATAGAGTTTTATGAGTGCTTAGTGGGTGTGGAATTATTTTTCTTGGGAGGAATTTTAAAACACAATAATGATATATATGCTTAAATATTCCTTTGGAATCACTTCAAACTGATTTTTGAAACAAAAGTTATGCAATTTTAAAAAACATACACACCCTTTTATTTATTTTAGGAGCTCGATCTTGCAACAGTTGTAACTGTGAAATTGCGGATATCCAAGTTCTGAAATTTGATCTTGTTGTAACCCTATGAATATTATTTCCAATACCACATGTCATACCAATATTTGACTCTTCAATATAGAGTTATGCCAAATCTCCCACAATGGTCTAATTATGGACTCGTCTAGTACAGAAAAATTGTACGGGGTGATACATGATATTATTTCAGCATTCAGAAATGAAATTTATACAAGAAAAACTAAAGTTTGTGCACTTTACGCCATGTTTTACATAATTCAAATACGATACATAGAATAAAGTTTATGATGATTTTCCTTAGTTCACATGTTTTAGATGAGATTATGGATCCTGTAGAACCCCTAACATCCTCGTACCATATCTTCGAAGGTATAGTGAACCAACATATGAATTTTTACACATGGTTCAACAATATTTTTAATCCACGTGGATTCCATTTAATATTCTAAGCTTCGTAGAAAAAAACTTAAAGAGTGAAAATTCCAAGATGTACTATTTTAGGAAGTGAAACCCTAGAATCCAAAGCTCTGGTACCAAATTTTATGCAACGAGCTTACAAAATAGAGAAAATTTAGATCAACGACTTGAGAAATAGCCTCTTCAAGAGAAAAACCTCCTTTACATTACATAAATGAATAATTCTTGGATGATACGAATGAAAATACCTCCTTTGTATATATAAGAGTCTAAGGGGTCACAATATAATCAGATCTTACATAACAATAATAATGTAAGAGCACAAAAATAACAATAGTGGTCTTATATGGGGCACAAAACTAACGACATGGGGGCTACATAGGTACAAAAATAATAATAAGTGGGCTACACAAAAAATAAAAATAAGGAAGCTACACTAGTATTATAAGGACCTAACAGATGGAGAGATGAATAAATCACTCGAAGTATAGGCATGGTTGCTTGGTATGAGGAAGTTATTGAGGTTGCATGATTACTCGGAAAACATGAAAGCCAAAATAAATGCATTCATCCTCAAAGGTAAATTAGATCTTTGGTGGGATATGTGAAGAATATCAGGGGTATCTATGAGGAGGAACTGCCTTGGAGTGAGTTTGAGAGGCTATTTTGGAAGAAATACTTGTCGAAGAGGTACTATGATGCGAGAGCTAAGAGTGTTTATGAGTTTCATATAGGATCCATGACAGATGATGAGTATACTAGTAGGTTCTTAGAGTTGTTGAGATATGTGCCTTACCTTGAGGAAGAGAAGGCCGAGGTTCAAAGGTTCATCAGTGGGTTGTGAGTAGGATACAAATACCGAATTGATTTTGATGAGCCTAGGTTGCTAGAAGAATCCATTAGAAAGCCGAAGCATTTATATGAGGAGTAAAAATGAAAGTTTGAGCCTAAGAGTGATCTGAAAGGAAATGAGAGAGATAAATGAATATTACAACCAAAGTAGGGAAGACCTCAAGATGCATGTGAGAAAGAAAATGTGGTTCCTTATAATAACTTCAATAAAATGGAGAAGGGACATGGATCATAGTCGAGAGAGAATCAAGCTAGAGTTCATGGTAGAGCATCATTGCAGTGTTGGATATGTTTCAAGGATCATTTGAAGAGCGATTTTCTGCATTATCATGGTCGTAGACCCCAAATCTATAGTGCACAGGAGGCATAAATAGTTGGGGTTCTTGGTCATTGTATTTCTCGGATTTATGTAGTTGTTGATAACATGTAGGCTGATCCCTAAGAACCTTTCACTAATATGGACTGTAAGTTTTTTGATCAAGTTATTTATATTTTTATTGATCTCGAATATAATTATAGTTATGTTAATCATGAACTGGTGGATAAGTGTGGCTTAACAAAATAAGTGCATGCACAATCTTGGTTGGTGTAGTTAGCTACACGTATGAAGAAGAGAGTTCACTATTGGGTAAGAGATTGCGCATTTGAGTTAAATGGTATAAATATAGTATCACATTTGAATGTACTTCCATTGGGGTTGTATAACATGATTTTTGGTATGGATTGGCTGCGACTTCACAAGACCAAAGTAGATTTATATGACAAGGAAATTGAGTGCTTGAATGATAATGAAGGAAAAGGAATTCTCCAGGGAAATAAGGAGCATACATCAGTGAGAATGGTCACTTCTGTGTAGGCTAAGCATAGTTTCAGGAAAGGTTGTGTGATTTTTACAGTGTATGTTTCTAGTGATAAGGGTAAGGATGTTGAGGATGCAGAGATCTTCCAAAGGTGTCCTATATTGCAGCAGTTTCAAGACATGTTTCCAGCAAATATTCTAGAGCTACCTCTTCACAGGAAAGTGAGTTTTTATATTGAGTTTCTTCTAGGGGTAGCCCCGACATCAAAAGCACCTTACAGGATGAGTACGCCAGAGTTATTTGAGTAGAAGTTGTAGCAAAAGGAAATGCTTGACAAGGGATACATTAGGCCAAGTGTATCACCTTCGGGTGAACCAGTGTTGTTCATAAAGAACAAGGATGGTACTATGAAGTTGTGCATTGATTATAGGAAAATTAAAGAAGTGACAATCATGAACTAGTATCCATTGCCGCAGATTGATGACTTCTTTGACTAGTTGAAGGGAGTAACAGTGTTCTCTAAGATCGAACATAGATTGGGATATAGTTAGGTATGCATAAAATAATAGGATATCATCAAGATCGCCTTCAGGGCCAGGTATGGGCGTTATTAGTTTGTTGTAGTTCTATTCTATTTGACTAATTCCCCAACTACATTTATGTGTTTGATCAATAATGTATTGCGTCATTACCTAGAAATGCTTGTTATTATATTCATTAAGGAAAATTTGGTATATTCTAGTAATGAGGAAGATCACGATGAGAATTTAGCAGAAGTGTTGAGATTTCTAAGATAGAATAGTTATATGCTGATATTAGCAAGTTCAGTTTCTTCCAATCAGAGGTTCACTACTTGGGACATGTTGTTTCCAAGGAAGGCATAACAGTAGATCCAGAAAAGATAAGAGCCATCATGGAGTGGGAAGCTCTTAAGAATGTGGAGGAAGCTAGTTTATTTATGGGATTAGTAGTTTACTATAGGAGGTTCATCAGTAAATTCTCATGCATTTCATATCTTATTAGATCTTTGGACAGGAAAGGTAAGAATTTTGAACAGAAAAAATAATATGCAGCTAGTTTTCAGGAGCTGAAGCAGTTTTTGACCAATGTTTTACTTCTTAAGATTGGAGATCAAGATAAAAAATTTGTAGTGTGTACAACTTCTTGTAAAATAGGACTCGGTGGAGTCCTTTTTTAGGAGGGATGGGTGGTATGCTATGAATCCAGGAAATTTAACGAGCATGAAAAAAACTACGCAACTCATGATGTTGATTTGGAAGTTATTATTCACGCGTTGTGTTAGAGTCGATCTTTATATCCCTCCGTCAAAGATCATTTCTCTTATTGCATTTCATTTTTACGTGTCTCATTCAGCTCATTAATCTACATTCTGTTAGGAGCATGCCATTATCTGATGGAAGGGTCTCTTTTCTCATTTCCCTCATGTTTGTACCTGCTGGGTCGGTCAAAATTTATCAAAATTCATCAAAGTTAAGTTCATGTCATTTACAGTCATAGATGGTTATTTTGGTCAAAAAAGAGTCTATCAGTTTCTAGGTCTAGGGTTTGGTCTTTAGAAATGTTAAATAATACCCGTAGGCCATAAGGATGTCTTCAATAAGTTTTTTATTTCAAGATCTTCATCGTCAACAATGCTCGAGGATGTTTCTTCTTCAAAACAAAGTTTTGAAGAAGAAATTGTCAAATTCATTGTTTGTAGCAAATATGTATTTTAAATTTTTCCGCCATGAATTACTTCAAATGCAAACTTTGGTCATCCTTTGCTGAAGTCCAATGCCACCATTCCTGCAAAAATCAACCAAGAAAACATCATTCCAAGCCAAAAAATCAGAAGGAAATTTGAAAAAACAGAGTTGTATTAACATGTGAAAAAGAGCTAATGCCAAACATTACAACATGGGTTTGTGAGAAAAAAAAATTCAATCCACCACTATAAGATATTTTCATTTGATTTAAAACATTCATTTGCACCCAAAGGTCGATTGAAAGCCGACTCAAAGTGGAGAGAGGGCGATCTTGTCATTTAAAAAAAACCAAGAAAGTGTTCAAGGCTGTGCGGCGCATTGGGTAAGTGCGTGATGCACTGGGGCTGCGCGACGCATTGGGAGTTTTCACACAGTGTTTTTTTCCTTTGGCGCGGCACATCCATAGGACATGGCGCACTGGGCTTGTGCGTGGCACACAGAGCCTCCAAGGCAAAATTCATTTCTGCTCCATAAAAAATCAATTCGATTCAGCTCATTTTTCTCCAAGTAAGTTCGACCATGCTTGTTCAGTTATTTTAGTCATGTGTGGTGTGGTTTAAAGGTGAAGACATTAGAGTTTGGTTGGTGAAAGAACAAACCCTATATCCATATTAAAATATGCTCCCAAGGGTTTGAAAAGAAATGTTGTAATTTGAATATTGGTGTTATTGGTGTTAAACACTCCCACCTTATTTTCATTTGTGTTCCCATCACTGTTATCATATTGTTATCATAATCCCCTCTCCTATTCCCGCTGTCCCATATCCCTTATACCCTTTGTTCCCATGTTTTCATCCTCAAATCCTATCATTGTCTATCACATCCCTTCCTTCATATCATTGATAAGTTTCTAATTCCCAAAACATTCAAGGACTGTCTCTATATCCTTGACTTCACCTAGCTTGAGTATATCTTTTCATTACACTCCTATCCCTAAAAACTACCCCCATCACCCTCTCTCACTCCCATATCACTTATAAAATCTCCAAATCCTGAAGTTCCCCAAGGAATAAGTGACTGTCCTTTCACTCCAAATTCACTTGACAGTCTATTGTATTCATTGTGATATTTCCTCACAGCCTCTCATCACATATGTGACACAGTTGGTATTGAAAGACAAACTCTTATTTTCACCACATACATATTAGTATACACTTGTCAAATACCTTGTTTTCAGCATTATGTCAGAAACAAATTCATCATATGAGAAAGAATATGAGCAGGACAGTGCTTCAACCGCAGAGCTAAATGTACCAAGGAGGTCGCATAAAAGTGGCAGGCACGTTAGAGAGGAGCCCACTTCTTTGGCTCAATTGCAGGCCTGCCCGCTTGCAATGACATGTTTTCAGCAACAGTCATGTTTTCGGTATTGTGAGCTGATATCTCAGATTCAGCACCATCTGGAGTTGGTTCGCTTATTTTTCCTACATTTGTGTGATGGTCATGTAAACCTTGCCGGAGTGAACTTCACCTTGACACCAAAGACCATTTCTGAGGCAACCAGGATACCAAACATAGGTGAGGAGTGGAATAAGAGACATTAGCTGGATAGAGCATATTATGAACCTTACGTCAGGCCTGGATATTTGAGGAAGCTGAGCGGGGTATTCCCGTTCCGGTTTCTGAAGGAGTCTTATGCACCATTAATGAAACTCATCATCATATATTTCAGCTGTGAGGGCCGTTTCTCACGTCTTTATGCATACCACATCAGAATTTTGATGCATTTTACGAGAGTGAGACTGATGAGTATTCCATATTTCATGTGTCGAAACATAGGGCGAATGACTACCCTGGTGCAGAGGAAGACTCCAGAGCAGTAGCATAACAACATTTATCATTATGCGCTCATCAAAATCATTGTAGTACATCAGCGTGGATTGCAGGGCATCGCATGGGATGAGTTCATTTACCGTGACTTCTTTGCAACCCCCTAGCCTCCTCCCGAGATTTTTCATGATGAGGGAGAGCCTTCGCATCAGTTTGATGTTCCCGAGATTGAGCCTATCAGTGCCCCAGTGTGTCTTACATATCAGAGAGGCCACAGAGCCTTATTTGCAGCAGCACAACGAGTACTATCTCCACCAGGGGTGGAAGGGGTCTCATTACCTCCACCAGCAGCGCAAGTACTATCTCCACTTGGCGCGGAAGGGGTCTTGCCTTCGACATCAGCACATGTACAGGACCGAGGCAAGAGGCCTATGCACGATGAGGGCCCTTCAGGAGGCCAAGACACTGATTTAACACTCATCGATGTTGACTTGAGCTCTTCTAGCTCAAAGATGAGAGAGACCATCCAGGAACAAAAAGCTGAGATCGACACACTGAACGAGAAATCACAGAGAGCTCAGTGGGTTATAAATTACTTGGAGCAGCGAAATAAAAAACTAGAGGATCAACACACACTCATGGAGCTCAAGAGAATCCGCAAAGACCCGGAATTAGCCCGGAAGAGACTAGGTGAGATGACACCATTTGAGCGAGAGACTTGCCTTATGAGAGTCAACATTCATATGGAGAAGCTATTGGCGAAGGAAAATAGGGACAAAGACATGCTCATACACATGAAGAATCACTATTGGGCCCGCACACACATTTGGAGAGCTAGGATGAAGATCCTGAAGGCGAGGTTGAGGAGAGCACTGAAACGTCGGAAAAGGCTGGATCCACTATAAATCTTGGCCGAAGCTTCGTTGGCTGAGCATGAGACATGATGGGAGACCTTAACTCAAAATTTCGGCAAATTTGGAGTAAATTTTGTCATTTTTGAAAATTTTGGTTGCAAAACAAGTTTTTCCGCCCGACGCGTCGCGCCACCTGACGTGCGCTTATGATTGGGACATCTTCTGGAGGAAAAATTTACATTTTTGGATTTTTTATGGTAAATTGTGCATGGTCAGGAATGGCTGAGAGATTTCATGAAGTTCTGGGTGGTCTTAAGGGTCAAAAACACTCCAAAAATGGCCTTTCTGCCACTTTTTGCACTAGCAGGAACTAGTCTTGAGAGATTGCATTTTTGGAGGGGCAAATGACATCCAAATTGAAAAATTCCAATTGGGTTGGATAGCAAACTGATAGGGCGTTCCAACGAGCTATCATGAGATCAATATTGACTTCAAGAAGTGCCCCAAAAATAGTCTCAAAGTGGCGCAATTCTTTGAGTTTTCTGGCGCGGTGCATAGAGGATTTTGACCCAATTTTCACTTTTCAGCTCAGAAATTCGGCCAGTTTGACTAGTTTCACTTTTGGATGTAATTATTGATCTTTCTTGATGTAATTTTGTAGCTATGATGTAAAATTCACTCATATTTACTTGTTCTAGAGGATTCATTCACTAAAAAGTGAAAATTAAATGAATGAATCAGTTTCCTTCCTTTTAGAGGCAAGTTGTTTGGCTGCCTAGATTTCAGTTCCATGTTTAGAATTGGTTGAAACAGCCCCTAGAAGGATTAAATCGACCCCTATAGGCATTGGAAGGGGTTAGCATGGTCTATATATTGTATTTTATGAGTCATTTTTAGGGTTGGACTCTTGGGAATAGTTTGGCACCTCATTGTATATTCATTTCAGATTTTTGTCAAAGGAATGACCAGAATTTTGCAGCACTTGTTGGGATCCTTGTGGCTCTGAGTTTTGATGATGTTTTTCTTCGTGTATATGTAAGTTTAATTAATGTTATATGTATTCCATTTCCCTTCTCTTTGCTTCTGAATTAAAAAAATGAGTAACTAAGGTACAATTCATTAGTTTGCTGGTGCTCTGCCTTAAACTTTTGTTTAGTTTTATATGTTTTCGTCAGTTTGAGGAGGATCCTTGCACCTTCTTGCCCTCTTTAGCTCCTCAGCAGTATTTTCTATCCATTCATTGAAATCTGAGACATCAAAGTCATTTCCTTCCCTGCCCCAACTTGAACTCTCCAAGAATTTGGCCTCATCCCCAAGCCCAAAATTGCTTTTCCTTTTTTCCAACAAAAACCCCTAAAAATAATTTCAAACTCCTTGACTAATATACCTAGCCTAAAATTAGTACACATTTCAGTCATCTCAAGGCCTATCAATACATTCTTCCTGAGATTGACCCGGAGAGAGCCCTCTCCTGTTCTGGTAGGGCTAGCTACCAGACTGAGCATGGTTTAGTGTTACCCTGAATCCCGTCTTCCTTCAGCCTAAGTTGGATTTGGGCTATAACATAGTGGCGACTCCACTAGGGATAAAATGGTTTTCTTGTTGGTGTTATTTGTTTCATAAGCTACAGTCGGAGCCTGAAGTTACGGCAGGTAGCCTTCGAAACGCTTTTGCTTTGCATTAGCGGAAGTAGATAAACGCTGCTTCAGTCAATCTCCAGTCTAGCTGGTGGACGTGACACTTGAATTGTGAATTAACCTAGTATATCAGATCGTTCTAGACTTTTGGGTGATTGAGTCTAGAATTTGATAGGCTGAAATAGATCGGTTTTGTCCTTTGATTTTTGAATAGATCAACACACTGGCTTCCAAAAGACATACTAGATCAAATCCCAATCCTAATCCCCCTCCAATGTATGAGAATCCCAATCTGATTTCAAGAATCCTCCATCGAGAAAGTCCCATTATCCCTTTGTTTAAATCTCATTCATGCCCGACTGTATTTGAGTTCCTTGAAGATATTCAGTTTGATGATCAATTCGAGTTGTCGTTGTTTGAAACTAAATCTGAAAGTGCTATTGGTTCTACTTTCATAAATCTCGAGTTTATTAAGTATCTTGAGATTGAACAAGCTAATAGATGCATTGATAGTTACATCTTGAACATTCAAAACTCTATTGTGGAAACGAATATTCCTGATTTTATCGAATCTGCATCTGAAACTCTTGGTCCATCAGCAGTTACTTCTAGTTCACAGGTTCACGTTGAGCCTTCTTTTATTCCTATCATTCCTGTGCAACCATCTATATCTGATCAGCAATCTGCAGTAGTTCCTCCTCTATCCCCACCACATACACCCCGTACACCTACTGCTCCTACTCCACTCGTTTCTCAAAGATAGATCATAAATCCACCAAGAGCAATGGCTGCTAGATTTGCACCTCTTGCCTTTCCAGCAAACTTGGATGTTATGCCCGCTGATTATCAGAGTAAAATCCCATTGTTTGATGGAACTCCTTAGAGTGTTCCTTCTCAGAAGCATATTGATAGAATGACAGAATTTTTTGATCTCCATGAAATTGATGAAGACAATGTCACCATGAGATTGTTTGTGCAAACTTTTGGGGGTGAGGTACGTAAATGGTTCAGAGCTTTGCAGCCCAGGAGTATTGCTACATTAGCCAAGCTTCAGAGACAGTTTCTAGATCGGTGGGAAATAAAGAAATATCCACTTCAAATTACTTCTGAGTACACCAAGATCAAGCACAATCCTGGTGAGTCCGTCCAAGACTATATTATCAGATTTAACACGGTTTATAATGCTATTCCTAATGATTTGAGGTCGTCTAAGAAATCAGCTTTTCTTAAGTTCTCGGATGGTTTTGATCCAGAGATGGCCTATTCATTACAAGGCATAGATCCGCCCACTTTAGAGGATATGCAAAAGATTGCCGTGAGTGTTGAGGCAAATTTGAATGACAAGAGAGCTAGATTGAAAGCAGAGAATAAAGTTGTGATAAAGGAAGAAGCTTCTACATCTACATCAGATCAGCTACTTCGTAAAGTGGAAAGAATGATTGAGAAGCTCACACTTGATAAGCCTGAACCGCAGATTCGAAATCCCAACTTCTGTGGTCAACAACAGCCACAATTCAGGATTAAACAGCGAGAACAACGAGCACAAGAACTAGCAATCTAGCAGCAAGTAAAGACACCTCTTCAACAGAATTTTGTTGGTCAAGACTCAGATGATGAAGATGATGTAGTAGGGGAGGAAAATCATTTCTTTAATCCTGATGATTTTCCCATTTATATCACCGAAGATGAGGAGTATGTAGAAAGTTCAGCGGTACAAAGAGATGAGGATTTTATCTTGGCTAATGATGCATCTCTTGAGGAAGAGTCAGATGAGTATCAGAGAGGTTATATGAATGCATTGTCAGCCTAGCAGAAGCAATATTCTCTCAGAAACAGAGATGTGCCTGTCAATCCAATCCAGAAGAGAAAGGAAGTTTCAGCACCTAAAAACGATTCACCTATTGCACAAAAGAAAGCAAAAGAGATAGTTGATCCTGCTGCCACCAAGTCATCATCAGCAGAAAAATCAAATCAGCCAATTACATTGAGGGAGAAGGCTGAAAAAAGGATGTTCCAGCCAAAGAGATCGAAAAGACTTCAGCCTTTAGTTTGGAGAATGAGATTTCTAAATTAAAGGTATCCATTCCCTTGACTAAACTAATGAGGAACAACAGTTATAATGGTCAAGTTTCTAGAATTTTGAATTTTGATCCCATGTCTGATGTGGTGAATATTGAAGATGATCAACCTGAACTGATATTTGGACCAGCTTTAGATGGTGAGTCTTTGGACAGCAAAGTGCCTCCTTTTTACATCAGTCTTCGATTACATGAGTTTGTATTGCATAATTCCATGTTCGATTCTGGTGCTTCCCATAATATTATGCCGAAAGAAATCATGGAGAAGTTGGATTTAGACATCACTAGGAAGTACCATGATCTTTATTCATTTGATTCTAGCAGAGTGAGATGTATTGGGCTCATTAAATACTTGGTTGTAAGTTTGGATCAGATTCCTACAAATAATGTTTTGATGGACATTGTTGTAGCAGACATTCCTCCGAGATTTGGTATGTTGCTTTCCAGATATTGGGGAGCCAAATTGAAAGGGACATTACAATTATATTTCTCCTATGCGACGATTCCCGTGTTTGGCCAAATGATAAAATTGTACCGGGAACAAAAAATGAAGTATATGATTACAACCAGGGAGAAACCAGTCAATCATCCGATTAATTATGTACATACAGATTTAGAGTCTTTTGTTTTGTTTGCTGATAGTTTCAATGATGTAGATAGTCAGTTAGTTCAAGCAGAAGATATTCCAGAGATTACCGAGAATTTCAGAGAAGTTTTGCAGAAAGAAAGGCAACAACCGGATAGCACAGTTGAGCAATCAGCTAAAGATAGTGGACAGCAAGCAGAAAAAACAGAGCTAGCACAATTTCAGCACTTAGAAGATGATGAAGAGGGTCTATGGACCATGGATTGCGATGGTGTAGTGGGAAATGATGGTGCTAGAATTGGTATTTGGGTACGCAATCATTTTTCCGCTCCAAATAAGGTACCGAGCAATGTACGGGTATGTTCTTACAAATTAGCATTCGATTGTTCAAACAATGAGGCTGAGTACGAAGCTCTGATTGCTGGCCTAAAAATTCTTAGAAAGTTGAATGCTAAGAAAATTGTAGTCTATGGAGACTCCGAATTGGTGATTAAGCAAGTAAAGGGTGAATATCAAACGAAACATCCCCGAATGCGGGCTTACCAGAACGTTGTCCTTGATATTTTGAAGCAGTTTTCAGATTATACCTTGACTTGTATTCCTCGCATTCAAAATGGAATTGCAGATGCACTTGCTAAGGCAACAAGTAACTTGAAGATCCCAATGAATTCAAGTAATAAGTTCAAAATCCATGTGAAGCACCGTCCTATCATCTCAGATAATCAAATATGTTGGCAAGTTTTTCAAGATGATGAGATTAATGATTTTCTGCAAAATAAAGGTAAGTTCAAAGGTACCTCAATCGATGTAGAATATGATGATGGTGATGATGTTCAAGTCAATCAAATGGAAGTGTTGCAGTTGAAAGATAACGTTATTCCTAAAGGATTGATACCTTTAGATGAGCTCTTCGATTAGGATGATGTGGCCAAGAAACCAACCTTACGACCGACTGAAAAAGGAGTTGAACATGTAAATATTGGAAGAGCTGAAGACCCAAAGATGGTGAAGTTATCCAAATCATTGCCACCAGAGGTAAAGGCTAAATATGTGAGTTTGTTGTCTTCATTTTCTGATGCTTTTGCTTGGGATTACTCATATTTAAAGACATATGACACCAATATGATTCAGCACACTATCCAAATCAAGCCTAATCAGAAGCCTTTCAGACAAAAGCTAAGAAGAATAAACCCGAAGTTGCTGCCATCGATTGAGAAGGAGGTAAATAGACTGTAAAAAGCAGGAATCATTGTTCCCATCAGATTTTCTGATTGGATTTCAAATTTGGTGCCAGTGCGGAAAAAGACAGGTCAGATTCGGTTGTGTATTGATTTCAGAAATTTAAACAAGGTGTCATTGAAGGACAATTATCCATTGCCCAAAATGGATCATATACTGCAGTGAGTAGTTGGAGCATCTCGCATGTCACTACTCGACGGTTATTCTAGATATAACCAAATTTTGGTCCATGAGGAGGACCGTGAAAAAACAACATTCACCAGTCCATGGGGGACATTCCACTATGCCAAGATGCCATTCGGTTTGAAGAATGCTGGCACGACTTTTCAGTGGGCGATGGACATGGCTTTTGCGAATGAGAAAGATGTTTTTCTTGTTATATACCTTGATGATTTGACGGTATTTTCCAATTCAGATGAAGAGCATATGTATCACTTGAAAGTTGTTTTTCAAAAGTGTAGAAAATATGGTGTCTCGCTTAATCCTAAAAAGATCTTGTTTTCCATGGATGAGGGAAAATTACTTGGTCACATTATTTCCAAAGATGGCATTCGTATTGATCTAGCACGTGTTCAATCAATTCAGCAAATTGACCCTCCCAGGAACAAGAAGGAGATTCAGTCTTTTAATGGTAAGATGAAATTTTTACGTCGTTTTGTCCCTAACCTTGCTGAACATTTAAGAGAAATAACAAACATGCTGAAAAAGGACAGCCAAGTGAAGTGGACTGAAGAGGCGGTAAAGTCCTTTAATTTAGTGAAGTTGGCACTATCTTCAGCTCCGGTGTTAATCAGACCGGATTACACCCAAGATTTTATTTTGTTTTCCTTTGCTTCGGAGCATACCATGGCAGTTGTGTTAATGCAGAAAAGGGATGGGCATGAGAAGCCAATAGGTTTTTTCAGTCGAACTATTAGAGACGTAGCCTTGAAGTACAACATCATTGAGAAGCAAGCTACGGCACTGGTAAAAGCATTAAAGGATTTCCGGGTATACATTTTGCATTCTCATATTTTAGCTTATGTTCCTAACGCTGCCGTGAAAGATGTTTTAGTACAGACTGATACAGAAGGAAAACGAGGCAAGTGGATTGCAGCTTTGCTGGAATATGATGTGGAGATAAGGCCCACGAAGCTTATCAAGAGACAGGGGCTGGCGAAGCTTATGGCTGAATCAAATTTGCACGCGCTAGTTGTAAATCTGATTGTTGCTATGTCTGATGAGGATGAGGAGAATTCGCCACTTTAGGTATCAGAAATGTTTCTTGTTTCCCCATGGTATTCAGATATCGTGTATGTTCTTCAAAATTTGTCATCACCACCTGGCATGACTAGAAACAAAGGTAGGACTTTGAAGTTGAAGGCTGCAAGATTTTGTATTTTGAATTCTACACTTTATTGGAAAGATCCAGGTGGTGTTTTGTTGAATTGTTTGGTGGAGGAAGAAGCGAAGAAGGTAATGGAGGATTTCCATAAAGGAGACTGCGGTGGTCACATTTTTTGGAAAACAACAGCTAATAAGATTTTGAGAGCAGGAGACTATTGGCCAACATTGTTCGCTGATGTGTATAAAATAGTCAAAGGCTGCCATGAGTGCCAGATTTTCGAAGGAAGACATAAATTATAGCCATTTCCGCTTAAACCTATTGAGGTAAGCGCCCCTTTTCAGCAGTGGGGTTTGGATTTCATTAGGGAGATCCATCCTCCTTCCTCAGGACAGCATAGATGGATTCTAACAGCCACCGATTACTTCACGAAATGGATCGAAGCAGTTCCCACAAGGCAAGCCACTGATTCGGTAATCATTTCTTTCCTTGAAAACAATATTTTGTCTCGTTTTGGTTGCCCAAGTAAATTGATCACTGATAATGCAGTAGCTTTTAAATCAATAAATATGATTGAGTTTTGTGCCAAGTATAAAATCATTTTGGGGCATTCAACCACCTATCATCCGCAAGGCAACGGTTTGGCAGAATCTTCCAATAAATCTCTAGTCAACATCATTAAAAAGTTGTTGGACATAAATAAGAAGAGTTGGCATAAGAAGCTGGTAAATGCGCTATGGGCTGATCGGGTGAGTCAAAAGAAGTCCATTGGTATGTCCCCCTTTGAGTTAGTTTATGGAGTGGATACAGTGTTTCCCACCTCCATTGTTGTTCCGGTGGTCAATCTTCTTCAGGAAGCTGGCAGTGAAGAAAGCCATATGCAGAGAAGGATAAATTAGATGATTCATTTGCAGAAAACGAGAGAAGAGGTTTTCCAGAACACATTCAAGTTGCAGGAGAGAATCAGAAAAATCTATGACAGGAAAGCAAAGGCGGATAAATTCTAATTGGAGGAAGTGGTACTGAAGTGGGATGCTAGAAATGAGGACAAAGGGAAACACGATAAGTTTGAAAATCTCTGGAAAGGTCCATTTAAGATTGCAGCATATCGAGCTTAGAACACCTTTCTTTTGAAGGAGATGAACGGTGAAGACTGTCCAGGAGGGCCGGTCAATGGTCGGCTGCTCAAGCGGTACCATTTCTAAGATGTTTTCTGCTGATCACATTGTCATTGTACATATCATTTATTTCAATTTCATTGTAAGTGTGTATTGTATTATTTTCTTTAGTCTGAGGGCCGAAGTGAAGGCTATAATTCTGAAGAAGGATTTTAGTTTTGATTTGAGTCTGTTTAGTCGGTTTGGTTCAGTCATTTTTGTTTTAAAAGTTAAGTCAGTTTGAGTCAAAATTTCAGTCAAATAAATTGAGTCAACAATTTTGAGTTGCTTTGTCAAAATAATGGATTCCATAGCCCAATGGACAAAGGCACTGTCTATCTCTCCTAGAGATCTGCCGTTCTTGACACCTCCAAGGAGCCACCATCCCCATTGGAGCCAATATTAGAGTCGGTCTTTATATCCCTCCATCAGAGATCATTTCTCTTATTGCATTTCATTTTTTAGGTGTCTCATTCAGCTCATTAATTTTCATTCCGTTAGGAGCATGCCATTATCTGACGGAAGGGTCTCTTTTCTCATTTCCCTCATGTTTGTACCTGCTGGGTTGGTCAAAAATTATCAAAATTCATCAAAGTTGAGTTCATGTCATTTACAGTCATAGATGGTTATTTTGATAAAAAAAAGAGTCTATCAGTTTCTAGGTCTAGGGTTTGGTCTTCAGAAATGTTAAAGAATGCCCGCAGGCCATGAGGATGTCTTCAATAAGTTTTTTATTTCAAGATCTTCATCATCAACAATGCTCGAGGATGTTTCTTCTTCAAAACTTTGTTTTGAAGAAGAAATTGTGAAATTTATTGTTTGTAATAAATATGTATTTTAAAGTTTTCCGCCACGAAGTACTTCGAATGCAGACTCTGGTCATCCTTTGCCAAAGTCCAATTCCACCATTCCTGCAAAAATCAACCAAGAAAACATCATTTCAAGCCAAAAAATCAGAAGGAAATTTGAAAAAACAGAGTTGTATTAACATGTGAAAAAGAGCTGATGCCAAACATTACAAAATGGGTTTGTGAGAAACAAAAATTGAATCCACCACTATAAGATATTTTCATTTGATTTAAAACATTCATTTGCACCCAAAGGTCGATTGAAAGCCGACTCAAAGCAGAGAGAGGGCGATCTTGTCATTTTAAAAAAACCAAGACAGTATTCAAGGCTGCGCGGCACATTGGGTAAGCGCGCGACGCACTGGGGGTGCGCGACGCATTGGGCATTTTTACACAGTGTTTTTTTTCCTCTGGTGCGGCGCATCCACAGGACGCGGCGCACTAGGCTTGTGCGTGGCGCACAGAGCCTCCAAGGAAAAATTCATTTCTGCTCCATAAAAATTCAATTCGATTCAGCTCATTTTTCTCCAGGTAAGTTCGACCATGCTTGTTCAGTGATTTTAGTCATGTGGCGTGGTTTAAAGGCAAATACATTAGAGTTTGGTTGGTGAAAGAAAAAACCCTATATCCATATTAAAATTTGCTCCCAAGGGTTTGAAAAGAAATGTTGTAATTTGAATATTGGTGTTATTGGTGTTAAACGCTCCCACCTCATTTTCATTTGTGTTCCCATCACTGTTATCATATTGTTATCATAATCCCCTCTCCTATTTCCGCTGTCCCATATCCCTTATACCCTTTGTTCCCATGTTTTCATCCTCAAATCCTATCATTGTCTATCACATCCCTTCATATCATTGATAAGTTTCTAATTCCCAAAACATTCAAGGACAGTCTCTATATCCTTGACTTCACCTAGCTTGAGTATATCTTGTCATTACACTCCTATCCCTAAAAACTACCCCCATCACCCTCTCTCACTCCCATATCACTTATAAAATCTCCAAATCCCGAAGTTCCCCAAGTAGTAAGTGATTTTCCTTTCACTCCAAATTCACTTGACAGTCTATTGTATTCATTGTGATATTTCCTCACAACCTCTCATCACATATGTGACACACTTGGAATTAAAAGACAAACTCTTGTTTTCAACACATACATATCAGTATACACTTGTCAAACACCTTTTTTTCAGCATTATGTCAGAAATAAATTCATCATATGGGCAAGAATATGAGAAGGACAGTGATTCAACCGCAGAGCTAAATGTACCGAGGAGGTCTCATAAAAGTGGCAGGCACGTCAGAGAAGAGCCCACTTCTTTGGCTCAATTGCAGGTCTGCCCACTTGCAATGACATGTTTTCAGCAACAGTGATGTTTTCAGTATTTTGAGCTGATATCTCATATTCAGCACCATCCGGAGTTGGTTCGCTTATTTGTCGTACATTTGCGTGATGGTCATGTAAACCTTGCCAGAGTGAACTTCACCTTGACACCAGAGACCATTTCTGAGGCAAGCAGGATACCAAACATAGGTGAGGAGTGGAATAAGAGACAGCAGCTGGATAGAGCATATTATGAACCTTACATCAGGCCTGGATATTTGAGGAAGCTGAGCAGGGTATTCCCGTTCCGGTTTCTGAAGGATTCTTATGCGCCATTAATGAAACTCATCATCAGATATTTCAGCTGTGAGGGTCGCTTCTCACGTCTTTATGCATACCACATCAGACTTTTGATGCATTTTACGAGAGTGAGACTGATGAGTATTCCATATTTCATGTGTCGAAACATAGAGCGGATGACTACCCTGGTGCAGAGGAAGACTCTGGAGCAGCAGCATAACAACATTTATCATTATGCGCTCATCAAAATCATTGTAGTACATCAGCTTGGATTGTAGGGCATCGCATGGGATGAGTTCATTTCCCGTGACTTCTTTGCAGCCCCTCAGCCTCCTCCAGAGATTTTTCATGATGAGGGAGAGCCTTCACATCAGTTTTATGTTCCCGAGATTGAGCCTATTTGTGCTCATGTGTGTGTTCCATATCAGAGAGGCCACAGAGCCTTATTTGCAGCAGCACGACGAGTACTATCTCCACCAGGGGTGGAAGGGGTATTATTACCTCTGTTAGTAGCGCGAGTAATATCTCCACTTGGCGTGGAAGGGGTCTCACCTTTGACATCAGCACAGGTACAGGACCAAGGCAAGAGGCCTATGCACGATGAGGGCCCTTTAGGAGGCCAAGACACTGATTTTACACTCATCGATGTTGACTTGAGCTCTCCTAGCTCAAAGATGAGAGAGACCATCCAGGAACAAAAAGCTGAGATCGACACACTAACCGAGAAATTGAATAGAGCTCAGTGGGTTATAAATTACTTGGAGCAGTGGAATAAACAACTAGAGGATCAACACACACTCATGGAGCTGCAGAGAATCCGAAAAGACCTGGAATTATCCCGGAAGAGACTAGGTGACATGACACCATTTGAGCGAGAGACTTGCCTTACAAGAGTCAAAATTCATCTGGAGAAGATGTTGGCAAAGGCCAATATGGAAAAATACATGCTCAGACACATGAATAATCACTATTGGGCCCACACACACGTTTGCAGAGCTAGGATGAAGATCTTGAAGGCGAGGTTGAGGAGAGCACTGCAACGTCGGAAAAGGCCGGATCCACTCTGAATCTTGGCCGAAGCTTCCTTAGCTGAGCATGAGACATGATGGGAGACCTTCACTCCAAATTTCAGCAAATTTGGAGTAAATTTTGTCATTTTTGAAAGTTTTGGTTGCAAAACAGGTTTTTCCGCCCGACGCGTCGCGCCACCCGATGCGCGCTTATGATTGGGGCATCTTCTGGAGGAAAAATTTACATTTTTGGATTTTTTATGGTAAATTATGCATGGTTAGGAATGGCTGAGAGATTTCATGAAGTTCTGGGTGGTCTTAAGGGGCAAAAACACTCCAAAAATGGCCTTTCTGCCACTTTTTGCACCAGCAGGAACCAGTCTTGGGAGATTGCAGTTGTGGAGGGGAAAATGACATCCAAATTGACAAATTCCACTTGAGTTGGATAGAAGAAAGATAGGGCTTTCCAACAAGCTATCATGAGCTCAATTTTGACTTCAGAAAGTTCCCCAAAAACGGGCTCAAAGTGGCACGGTGCATTGAGTTTTCTAGCGCGGCGCATAGAGGATTTTGACCCAATTTTCACTTTTCAGCTCAGAAATTCGGCCAGTTTGACTAGTTTCACTTTTGGATGTAATTATTGATCTTTCTTGATGTAATTTTGTAGCTATGATGTAAAATTGGATCATATTTAATTGTTCTAGAGGATTCATTCACTAAAAAGTGAAAATTAAATGAATGAATCAGTTTCCTTCCTTTTAGGGGCAAGTTGTTTGGATGCCTAGATTTCAGTTCCATGTTTAGAATTGGTTGAAACAGCCCCTAGAAGGATGAACTCGACCCCTAGAGGCATGGGAAGGGGTTAGGATGGTCTATATATTGTATTTTCTGAGTCATTTTCAGGGTTGGACTCTTGGGAATAGTTTGGCACCTCATTGTATATTCATTTCATATTTTTGTCAAAGGAATGACCAGAGTTTTGCAGCACTTGTTGGGATCCTTGTGGCTCTAATTTTTGATGATGTTTTTCTTCATGTATCTGTAAGTTTCATTAATTTTATATGTATACCATTTCCCTTATCTTTGATTCTGAATTAAACAAATGAGTAACTAAGGTAGGATTCATTAGTTTGCTGGTGCTCTGCCTTAAAATTTTGTTTAGTTTTATATGTTTTCGTCAGTTTGAGGAGGATCCTTGCACCTTATTGCCCTCTTTAGCTCCTCAACAGTATTTTCTATCCATTCATTGAAATCTAAGACATCAAATTCATTGCCTTCCCTACCCCAACTTGAACTCTGCAAGAATTTCGCCTCATCTCCAAGCCCAAAATTGCTTTTCCTTTTTTCCAACAAAAACCCCTAAAAATCATTTCAAACTCCTTGATTAATATACCTAGCCTAAAATTAGCACACATTTCAGTCATCTCAAGGACTATCAATACATTCTTCCTGAGATTGACCCAGAGAGAACCCTCTCCTATTCTGGTAGGGCTAGCTACCAGAATGAGCATGGTTTGGTGTTACCATGAATCCCGCCTTCCTTGAGCCTAAGGTGGATTTGGGCTATAAGACGTTGAAAATGTGGACGCATTATATTCTTCGAAGGACATTTGTATTGTTGAGTGATCATAGTGGGTTGAGATATTTGTTTTACCAACCGAATATTAATGTCAGAAAAGCTAGATGGTTGGCCCCCTTATTGATTTTGACTTTGAGATCAGATACAAGAAGGGAAAGGAGAACATGGTTGCAGATTATCGCAGCAGGAAAGTACATGTGAACCATATATCAATTAGTAGTTCCTATGGGACACACTTACAATATTGGATATTACAGGCATGACATCAGGATAACAGGTATGTGCAGCTAAGGAACATGTTACAACAGAGTATAGGTATAGGAGCAAGTACAGGTATTAGTGAAGGTGCAGGTATAGGTGATCAGGATGTTGAATATCATCTCATGATAGCTGGTTTAGTGATATTTAGGGACACATTCTATGTGTGAGACGACAGTGAGATAAATAATATTATACTGAGATATTTCATGCAAATCCATACTCGGGTAACCTAGGTTATCAAAATACATTGACGATGGTGCATAAGCTCTACTATTTTCTAAATCTGAAGAGGGATGTGGTAGAATTGGTGGCTAGATGTTTGGATTTTCAGCATGTGAAGGTGGAACATAAGCATTGACGTGGTCTACTACATCCTATTCCAATTTATAAATACAAATGGGAGGTCATTTCCATGAATTTTACTACATGTATTCCATCGACATTGAGGAAACACGATTCTATCATGGTTGTGGTTGATATGCTGAGGAAGGTGGCTCACGTTATTACAGTGAAGACTACATATTCATATAGTGAGGTGCCACAAATATTCATCAGCGTGTTTATCAGCAGTTGTCATTGATGTCAACCCAAGCAGCACCAGGGGATAACCCAATATTTAATGAGAATTTTGACCTACCAAATTAATATATTCTGGGTCAATAATGCTTTTGATGGTTTCTACTTGTCGATATGTTTCCGTTGATATATGGCACGCCATGTAATTCTTCATGGTTAGAGAGATATTCATGTTTGAAGTTTGTACCCCAGTTAGTGGGCTAAAACCCCATGGGGTTGGGGAATGGGTCATTGAAAAGTCATAATTAATATTTTCTAAGCTCCTAAAATCCCTCCCACTTTGAATTGTTGAAGCCCGTCTCAACTTTAGCATTCATATATATTGTGATCTTCATTTCCTCCTTAGGCAAGGGATTCGGCCATCTGAAACAGGTCATCGTGGAATTTTCGCTCTAACTTTTTTTTTACGAAGTCTCAGAAGATGAAATTTTTATGAGTAAAAATCCGAAATCCTGAGGAAGCTGCAGTAAAAATCTCAGATCAAGTTGCACAAATTTTTTGGAGATATGATCTGTGGAAGCAAGGGTTGTTGCAGGATCCTGAAATTCATCTCAAAGAAGTGACCTTGGTAAATTCATCATAACTCTCTCTCTGAGTATTAGATTGGAATGCCATAAAAAATGATGGATAGTGTACAATCTTCAATGTTCTCTCTATCAATTTCAGAATAAAATGAATAAAAAGTGACACGTGGCATGTCGTAAAAGTGCGCTCTGCAGAAACAGTCTGTAATTAGGGCAATGTGAGAAATTGGGTATATCTCTCTCTTGAAGAATCCAAATTGGGTCAGACTTGTTCCATTGGAAAGAAGACTCAAAGGAATACTACAAGACAAAAAATTAGATATTGAGGATCTGAAATAACAGAGATACACCAGATTCAATATCGATCTCCTAGAAGGCAAGAAAAAGCTAGATCTTGTGTTGTCAAGGATTGCAAAGGACTAGAATTTCTACGGCATAAAAGAAAAACAAGGCACAACAGAGGGTAGCATGACAAGAGCAGAAAACAAGGTGCATAATAGCAGCAAGAAGTTCATCATATGAAGTACTCAAGTGGGCAACACTGCATACAATCATTGTAAAGGTATCATTGTAAATACATTATTGTACAAATTGTACTAGTGTCTATCTGCCAAGGGTTGAAGAGGCAGTGTTGGGAGGTCTAGGATCATCCTTAGGTGGTTGTGTCCAAGTTGGGGTTATGGTCTAGTATATCTTCTTCTTCTACATCATTCTCTATCATTGCAAAGTGGACCATTTTCCCTGGTACGGGAGTCCATTATTCTTTTATTCTTCTATAGGGTGGTAGGGTGGTGGTAGGGTGAGTTGTAGCTCATTGGGTGTTGGGGCATCCATTCAGTGACTACTGAAGAATCTCGAACATTGGAGCATCCATCCAGTGGGAGCTGGAGAATAATGCTTTTCTAGATTCTAGGAAGTTGGAGCTTTATTTTCAATTGGAGTTGAAAAGAATTATTAGAAAAGCATTAGGTGGTTTTTGTCTTGAAGTGGGTTTCCACCTTAAAAATTGTGTGAATTCGTGTTCCTATTGTTTGCTCCTATCATTGTATAAACACAGATAATAATTGAAGATTAACTAATGCTCTATTGAAAGAAATACTGATTCACCCCCCCTCTCAGTATTTCCAACAAATGGTATCAGAGCTTGGTTCCTTCAATAGCATTTTAACAGCTGGAAGGAGGTCATGGAGCATACCAAGAATGGTGTACCTCTATTCAATGAAAATAATTATGCACTTTGGAAAGGAATAATGGAGGTCTGTCTCTTGGCACAAGGTTACGAAGTATGGGACACTGTTCAAAACGGATTTACATCAACCACAGATGAATAAGGTAAGAAGAATTTGGTAAATGATGCAAAAGAAAATAATATTATTATCAGTGGAATTATTGAATCTTCTTATCATAAGGTGTTGGGTTGAAAAACTGCCAAAAATGTATGGGACAAGCTTAAGAATATATATGCAGGTGACTCAAATGTCAAAGAAGCAAAGCTTCAAATCTATAGAGCAAAATTTGAGCAACTCAGAATGAAAGAAGATTGCAACATTGCTGCATACTTTCAATATGTTGATGAAATAACCAATACTCTAGAATTATTGGGAGAGCCAGTTGATGAGAAGACTATTATACGGAAGATTCTTAGAACGTTACCAGGGACATTCAACCCAAAGGTATCGGTCTTAGAATACAGTGCAAATCTGGAAAAACTCAGCAAAGAGGAATTACATGGAGTTCTCATAGCATATGAAATGAGACTTGATGAAGAAGAGGGTACTTCACATCTAGAAAATGCATTCGCTACATCTAAGAAAACCAATAAGGATAAACAACCTTCAATTGAAAAGACATGCACCTGCAAGTGTGAAGAAAAGGGAGATGATGAAGAAGGTCTTTTAGATGAAGAATATGCTTACTTCACAAGAAAACTACAAATTGGTAAGGGACAATTCAAAGGTAAAATTCCATTGATATGTTTCAGCTGTAATGAGGTTGGGCATTTTGCAGCAAAATGTCCAAACAAAAGTAATGGCAACTCAAAAAGAAAGAAAGGCTTTAAGAAATTCAACAAGAAAGGATCCAAAAGGAACTTTCTCTCTAAAGAATATAGCTCATCATCCAATGAAGACAATGATAGTGAAGAAGATGCCAATGAGAGTGTATTGTTTATGGCCAAGCACAATAAGCAAGAGGTATCAAACAATGGAGAAGAAGGATGGACCATAGATGAATTTTATGAGGAAGCAATCAAGCTTATAAAAGATCTCAAGGCGGAGAAGATCCGTTCCAAAACTCTTGAAGAACAAGTTCAAGGTCTCAAAATTGAAGTTGAAGAACACAAATGCATTGAAGATTCACTTCAAAAGAAGTTGGAAGAAATCAACCAAGAAAGGGAAGAATTAGAAGCCCAAGTAGTCTCGCTGCATGAGGAAGTGAAGAAAGGAAAAACTATCCAAAACTATGCCAACAGCTTAAGGACATTGAAAGAACTGATCAACAATCAACGATCTTACAATGAAAAAACTAGTATCGGTTACAAAGAAGAAGAAGCAGGACCTTCTACAACAAAATACAATGAACCTGTGAGATCTGACATGCATGAAGACTTCATTGGACAAGATTCGTAAGAACAACCTTAGAAGACAATTCCTCGACGAAAATTTCCATCCAGGTACCAATATATTTTTTATGGCTACTGTTATTCATGTGGAAAATTTGGTCATAAAGCTATAGAATTTCGCACGTACCCTAGGAATGAATACAATTCCAGGAGATCTGTCAAATATGAACCTCCCGGGGCTTAGCGAAATATTAATATATTTGAACATTTAAGAAATAATATTGAATGTTACAAATGTCGAAACTTTTGACACATAGCCAAACATTGCAAGCTTGAAAATCCTCTAGAAGAATCTTCGAAGTCACAAAATGGAAAAACATGGAAGAAGAAGAAGAATGATAATTGTGCTCTTGCTCTCAAGGCTCAAAAGAACAAAGATGTGTGGTATGTTGATAGCGGTTGCTCAATGCATATGACTGGAGATAGAAATAAATCTGTATCTCTAAAAGAGAAGAAGGATGGAACCGTGTCCTTTGGAAATGATGGATCTTCAAATGTTATAGGATCAGGTACTATCACTCTCGGAAGCAAAGATGTTCTAGCCAAGAATGTTCTAGCAAGATTCCAAGTAGCACCAAAAGAATCACATATCAAATATTCGCCAGCATTGGAATATCTTCACCAGAAGCTTGGGATTCTCCCAAGTTCTCATTAGATTTTCCTTTTTCAGAATATAAAGGGGGAGTGGAAGTGTGTACAGGTCTGCAGGATGGTTGTGTGTCAGCGTGAGTGGAAGTGTGTACAGGTCTGCAGGATGGTTGTGTTTCAGGGGGAGTTACCCTTTGCCATTGATTTCAAAGGGGGAAATAATGTTGTAGGAAGAGGTGTCATGATCGCAGGGGGGAGTACTTGTGTTTCCATCAATGCCAAAGGGGGAGATTCTTCATCAACAGTTGTCATTGATGTCAACCCAAGCAGCACCAGGGGCTAAACGAATATTGAATGAGAATTTTGACCTACAAAATTAATATATTCTGGGTCAATAATTTTTTGGATAGTTTCTACTTGTCGAGATGTTTCCGTTGATATATGGCACACCATGTAATTCTTCACGGTTAGAGAGATATTCATGTTTGAAGTTTGTACCCTAGTCAGTGGGCTAAAACCCCATGGGGTTGGGGCATGGGTCATTGAAAATTCATAATTAATATTTTCTAAGATCCTAAAATCCCTCCCACATTCACTTGTTGAAGCCCCTCTCAACTTTAGTATTCATATATATTGTGATCTTCATTTCCTCCTTAGGCAAGGGATTCAGCCATCTGAAACAGGTCATCGTGGAATTTTCTCTATAACTTTTTTTCTACGAAGTCTCAGAAGCTGAAATTTCTATGAGGTGAAGAAAAAATCTTGAGGAAGTTGCAGTAAAAATTTCAGATCACGTTGAGCAACATTTTTGGCGATATGATCTGTGGAAGTAAGGGTTTTGGCAGGCTCCTGAAATTCATCTCAAAGAAGTGACCTTGGTAAATTCGTCATAACTCTCTCTCTGAGTATCGGATTGGAATGCTGTAAAAAGTGATGGATAGTGCACAGTCTGTAATTTTTTCTGTATAAATTTCAGTGGAAAATGAATAAACAGTGACATGTGGCATGCCGTACAAGTGCGATCTGCTAAAACAGTCCATAATTAGGGCAGTGTGAGAAATTGGGTATAACTCTCTCTTGAAGAATCCAAATTGGGTCAAACCTGTGGCATTGGAAAGAAGACTCAAAGGAATACTACAAGACCTGAAATCAGATATTGAGGATCTGAAATAACAAAGATACACTAGATTCAATATCGAGCTCCTAGAAGGCAAGAAAAATCTAGATCATGTGTTGTCAAGGATTGCAAAGGACCAGAATTTCTATGGCATGAAAGAAAAACAAGGTGCAGCAGAGGGTAGAATGACAAGAGCAGCAACCAAGGTGCATAATAGCAGCAAGAAGTTCATCATATGAAGTCTTCAAGTGGGCAGCACTGCATACAATCATTGTAAAGGTATCATTGTATTTAGTCATTGTAAATACATTATTGTACAAATTGTACTAGTGTCTATCTGCCAAGGGTTGAAGAGGCAGTGTTGGGAGGTCTAGGATCATCATTAGGTGGTTGCGTCAAAGTTGGGGTTATGGTCTAGTATATCTTCTTCTTCTACATCATTCTATATCATTGTAAAGTGGACCATTTTCCCTGGTACGGGAGTCCATTCTTCTTTTATTCTTCTATAGGGTGGTTGGGTGGTGCTAGGGTGAGTTGTAGCTCATTGGGTGTTGGGGCATCCATTCAGTGACTACTAAAGAATCTCGGGCATTGGAGTGTCCATCCACTGGGATATGGAGAAGAATGATTTTCTAGATTCTAGGAAGTTGGAGCTTTATTTTCAATTGGAGTTGAAAAGAATTATTAGAAAAGCATTAGGTGGTTTTTTTCCCAAAGTGGGTTTCCACCTTAAAAATTTTGTGCATTTTTGTTCCTCTTGTCTACTGCTATCATTTTACAAACACTGATAATAATTTAAGATTAACTAATTCTATATTGAAAGAAATACTGATTCACCCCCCCTCTCAGTATTTCCAACACAAGGAGGTTGTGATATTACATGGCGTTCAAAAGAATAATGTGTCCGACAGGGTTGTGAAGTTCACTTACATGTTTTGGAAATATTTTTTCACAGGATTAGGTAGAGAGTTGGCCTTTAGTACAACTTATCCTCCACAGATATATGGAAAGACAGAGAGGGTTAATAATATCCTGGAGGATATGCTCAGGATGTATGCCATGCATCAATACAGGAGTTCTAAGGAGTACATTCCATTGGTTGAGTTTGCATACAATAATGGTTATTAGGCACCATTAAGGATGAGTCCTTTCGAGGCACTCTATGGGTGGAGTTGTAATAATATCATCAACTAGAGTGATCCACTAAACATGGTAGTTATTGGATTATACATGTTTTAAAATATGGAATAGGAGATCTAGGTTATAAATAATAATCTAAGGGAAGCACAAGATAGGTAGAAAAGTTATGCACAGGGAATTTAAGGAGTTTCAGTTTGGGGAGAAAGTTTATTTGTACATCAAGCCCAAGAAGAGATCCTTAAGGATTGGATCATGTGCCAAGCTGGAACCAATGTATTATGGGCCTTTTGAAATCCTTGAGAGGATTTTACTAGTGGCTATTGACTTGCACTACCTCCAACTGTGAAAGTCCATGATGTTTTTAATGTTTGATTACTTATAAGGTATATAAAGGATGTTGATTGTGTTATTGCTTGGTCTATATTTCCAGTAAAGGAAGAAGGATATTTCCAACTGAAACCTAAGTGCACATTGCAACAGAAATAACTGATGCTCAGGAACAAATCCATAAAGAAATTTAAACAGGAGTGGAAACACTTTGGGCCCAAAGACACTACATGGGAGATGGTTGATCAGATGCAAGCTATGTATCATTCATTGTTTTTCGTTTGAGGAAAAGAAGATTTGATATGATGTTTTGGTATATGTTTTTGCATATGTTCTGGTGTGATGTTTTGGTATACGTACGTATGTATATGGATGTAAATAATTCCATGAGATAAGTTATGAAGCTCCAATAAGTGGTATGGTTATTATATTTCCATGTTCTCATGATGGTTTTTTCTTTGAGTAGGTTATTCATTGTAAATACTACATTGAGATAAGTTATAAAGCTCCATGGGTAGTATTTTTTATTTTCAGTAGTTTTGTTGAAGTATAGGTGTAGTTTGACACCGAAGATGATGATCCCTAAGGGGGAGGGTTTTGTAATAGACCAGGGTTAAATGTTATAGTAATAAAAGTTAATAAAGAAGAAACAAGAACACAATTAAGTGAATCTTATACCAAGATAATTTTTGGGAAATGATATCCTAGTGTGAATCAGTGGATGTGTTTATGTCCAAAGGGAAATTGGAAATGGCAATGCATAAGGAATTAAAAAGGAAAAAACACATTTTTAGCACATTTATTTTTGAAAATAAAGGAAAAATAGGAGAAAAGGAAGGTGAAAGGTCATAGGTTGCATGTGAGGAGGGAAATCGAGGAAAATAATGGAAAATGAAGAAAATATAGGCCTCATTAATTAAAAGGCTTTTGAGGATCATTTGTGTTATCACTCCAATAATTCTCAAAAAGTTGTGAGATTTTTTTATTTTAGTTTTAAATAATATCAAAGGCAACCACAAACCTACTTTTAAGATTTAGGATCTAGCCTTCCTCATGCTCAGAGAGGGCTCTCTCCATATGATTTAAATTTGTTGATTTGTATTTGATTTTAGTCTAGTTATATAGGGAATATTGGTTTTGGGTTTTTATTTGATTTGGTGGTGAAATAATTTACTTAGATTGATAGCTATATATTTTTATCCCATTGGGAAAATGGAGACAATGTGTCAAGCAATCATATCAAGATCAAGGTCTAAAGGGAAATGTTTACAGTGTAAGATAACTGATTTACTTCAGATCTTCAAGGCTGATGATGAAATGGTTTTGATCGGGATAAAAAAGCAAATAAGGGTTCTTAAATCCAGATTATGAGTGAAAAGGTAGAGGTCAATCAAAATTAGGGAGAAATTAAGGGTTCCCTAATCTAGATATCAGTTGAAAAAATACAAATGATATTCAGTAAAAACATAGTGCTTTTAACATATTATGAAATAAAAATTCCTCATTTATTATTTAGATTTAGAACACATTCAAGAATAGATGGAAAACATAAGAAAATTGACAAGGTAAAAAGTGAAAATACTTCACTACATTGGCCCAACACAAGAATCCTATAATATGATGATTTATTTCATGTGATCTAGTTTGCTGACTTGAAATTGATACGAAAAAACCTTAGGTTTAGAGTAGTATAACTACATAAATGTTCAACAATTCATCCACCCTCAATAATTCCAAATGAGAAGTATTTATACAAAAAATCATACAAAATACTCTAGAATAAACTTAGGAATTTTTCATGGAAAGGAAATATCTTCATGTAAGAAGATAGTGTCAGCTTTCTAACTGATGCTAGCTATCCATTTTTTATTGAAATAAAATGGTTTGTTGTCTTGATTCTGTCACTACTTTCTCTCTTTGTTTGTTCAACGAATACTACAGTTGGACGATGAGGTGTCCTTCACGCTGGCAGTTTCATATTTGCTCTGATTTTGTATTTAACCTTTCATCTTATACACTTTTACTGATACTCTTTACTGACACTCTTTTATTGATACTATTTTACTGCAGAAACTGTCAGTGCTGATGTAAAAACAACAAGTTCTATTTTTTACTTTCACTGCTATGTGCTCACTGTAATCTGATCTTACAATAGATCAGTCAACTTTTCCCCTAAATTAGCTTCTGGCGGTTTTATCTTCATAAGCCTTTTGAAGCTTTCATCAGATTAATTATATTTTGAAAATGTTGGTTTGTTCACGAATAAGTGTATTACTGCATGCTGTAAGTAGAACAAATTTTCAAAATTCTTATATAGTACCCTCCTTGTTGGGATTCTCTACAAGGCTGATTTGTTCACCTGCTCTTTGGTAGAATCTCTTATCTTTTTTTCATAATTCTCCTTCTTCATTAATCTATGATTAATCACTAGAGGATTTGGAAGGCCTTTTTTCCTTAGAAAATCAAATTTAATCATGAAACTTGTAATTGCAATCTCCATGTTCTGGCACTTCTCCTCTAACTATGTCATCAAATTTCTTCCACCTCTTGTTTTTTTTTTGAATTGAGAAATTTGATGATTTTAGAGCTTCTTCAGGTTTCTTGTCAATTTCAATAAATATTTCTGCTCATAGATGACCTGTGTGGATGGCCAAATATCATTGACTGCTTCAATGATATTAGGCCATAATTGTTGTTGAACATGTGTGATTGGTTCCTTAAAATTTAAGTCTTTTTCTGACTTCTTCGATTGTTCATTCAATCTTTTGGCCTTTTATTCTTCATTCTTGGCATTTATTTGAGCAAGTTTCTTAGCATCTTCAAGATTTTTGTTCTGTTATTTTAACCTGTTTATCTCATTTGTCTATATAGACATATCTTGCATTGTCGTTACTAATTTGCTTGCTTCATATGATTTTTTTGTTGTTGTTGTTGTTGTTGTTGTTGAAGATTAAGTGGTTGAAGTTGTAGATGAAGTAACTAGAACTGTTGTGGCCATTGGGACATTTGCAGCCAGTGTTTCTACCAAAGTAGATGGTACAACTGTTGTAACTACATGAATCATAGTGGTAGGAAATTCCTCTACTTTGTTGGCTTCTTTCTTCCTAACCAACTTGTCCATTTAAATTTCCATTTCCTTTATTTGTGATTTTAACTATAAAATGAGACTCGTCATCTCATCTTTCTGATTGGAATCCTGTAAAACCTTCTTGGCTTGAGGATGCTATGTAGGGGGCAGATTCAATTATTTTTTAAGTGTAGCAATGTCAGCACTCTTCTTTTTGATCAATTCCTCTGTAGCTTTTATATTTTTAGGATCATATCCTACTTCAATCACTAGCTCTTCCAAGGATTTGATTCTGGTATCCTTTGCATATGAAGATGCTTTCTCCAATTTGAGATGATCTCTTACATTTATCAAAGTGTTTTGAAGTTTCTATGCACTCATGGCCTTGGTGGTCTTGTGGAATAAATCATCTCTCCTAAATGCTTATGAAATTTAATTTCATCTAGAGGATGAATATCTTGGACTGGAACTTCAAAATCAATCTTTTTGTAATAAGAGGATTATTTAGGAGTTGGAACTGTGGGCTGAAGAATTTTCATCAACATATTTTTTTTTTTGTAGTCAAAGGCTTAAAGCAGTCTATTTTGAATGCTACGAGTTTGCTTTAGATACTGAGAATATATTTCATTTTTTATTTCTTCATTTTTGGTCTTAATTTCCTTGTACCTTTCCTTTGTTTCCATGTCTTTTTCAGCTGCTTTCTTGGATGAAGACACTTCTATACTGTATTGTTTCTAAATTAGCTATGTGTTAGAAGTGGTGGGGTTTTTTTCCTCTTCAATTATTGTATGAGGTCCAACATCTTCTTCTACAATCTATGTGTCAATTACCTATATTGTATCCTTTTCTTTACTGGCAGGATTAAGCTTTGGATTTTTGTTGTATCATTGTTTGAATTTACACTTTCTTGTAGTATTAGCTATATATGATCCTTCCTCCCTATTTATTTTCACACTTCTGTCTTCTTGGGCTGGAATTTGCAATGTTTCACTAGTATCACTTTGCTTCTCTACCTCTACCAATGTATTCTCTAACCATTCAGATTGGTTTGAGAATTTCTCAATATCTGGCTTCTTTTCATGTATGTATGGAGTTAATTTTCATTTAACTCTCATTTTGCTAATAATACCAAGGGGATCATAATACCAAAGAAAACTAGGACTTAATTTGAACACCTGCAACTATTTTTCTACCTTTGGACCTGCTTCTCTATTATTACAAATGAATGGCCCAACTTGGTTTTTCAACTTGAGTTGTGTTTGCTTATTTTCAATTAAGAATTGACATCATCTGAATTTAAAATCTGTCTCATATACTCTAGAGAAAATAACCTCATAGGGAGGTGTTTTGGAAATTTCTAGGGAATAAGGCTTGACCCATAGACTCTAATTTTAGTGTGATTTTGGTACAAGTACCAATCACCTGTCATGTTATTTTCAGACATTTGCAAAAATTTCTTGATTTCATTGCTAATTCTAGGCTACACATCCATGTTTAGCAAATTGACCAAGAGATGGATAAAATAATCTGTGAACTCTGAATAGGTAAACTCATTTGAATCCTTGCTTATCAAGGAAGTCCAGAATATGATAGATTGTGGATTTCCTTCCACACCAAGCTTCTGAAGGTTTATAGGAAACTTTTCAAATTTAAAATATAGGAACATATGATATAGGAATGAATAATACCTAAATACACCTTTAGAAGGTATTTTAACTAATTTCTCATGGATACTGTCAGTAATAGATTGAGAAAAGTTAAATATGGTAGTAGGAGGCTGACCAGGTGTAAAATTGGACAAGAAACGAAGTACTGCTACATCATCATGTTCATCTGTTAAATAGCCAAGGATGAAAGACAACATGGAAGTAATATGTCTAGTCCTTTCTGAAACTTAGCAGAGGAGTATGGAGGGTCGAAATTGGAAATTTCCACATAAGATGGCATGAAGGTTTGAAAAATATCGAATCTCTTGGGAAAATCCAGATCCAAGTAGAACTTAGTAAGCGCTTCAATAGATAAAGGAACTTCATTTGGCCCAGGCTGTAACTGAAGCATATGGTTGATAGACTCACCTATAATGGTAAACAAAACTTCATTTTCAGGGTTAAAAATGGCTCTTTGATCATGAGAGTAGCATGATTGGCAGAGTTTGATTAATTCTAGGCATTGGTAAGTATGAGGAACAACATATTTTGGCAAGTTTCATTCCCAGATAAATACCTCATCATCCTAATCTAGGTATTTTCTTGGCTCCAGCAGTGGAGTTCAAGAAGGTTGAATTCAGTCACAGTATCATTAGTTTTTAAGTCTATATCTACCAGGGGAATATGCTCTACATCTACAACAAGGGGTTGTAGAGGGTTGACTACTAGAGTGTTTTCGGAATCCATTGATTGGTTTGATTAATTAATTTTATATTATTTTGACCTTAAAAAGACTAATTTATGCCTAAAAAACACATCTGCATGTTATGACATCTCTGTAGAAGGATAATGATAAAGCAAGGGTTCTATATTTTCTCTATAAAGGAACAATTCTGATCAATTAACTTAAGCTGTAACTTTTGTATGAAAAGAGAATTTTTAAGACCTTATAGCTTTCAGAAAATGATATCTAGAGTTTTTAATGTACTCTCTATGATAAAAAAAAATCTTAGGACATCAATTTTATATAAAAGAAAACGATGCTCAATTACTGTAGGAAAGGTTTTTAAGGTCTCAGAGGGCTTTCTCAAGTCTGCAGATGGCTAAACTTAATCAATTTACTCAATCTGTGATTCTTAATATTCCAGGGTATCAGAATTTGGGAGAGGATTGCTCAAAGTTTATAGTATCAAAGGACTTATGAAGAAACATGGTCTTCTTTAGGTATACAGGCTCCTAAATGATTCAATTTAACTGCATAGCTCTTTTATATTGATGAATGAGTCTTTTCTTCCAAGGAATACATGGAAGAAACTGAAATTTTGCTGTGTAGGAGGGTTTCTGGGGTTGGAAAGCTTTCAGAAGCTTTTTCTGGTCTTTATAGGCACTCATATGACTTTTGCAATGTTTGTAGCATTCAAATTGGTGAATTCTGTTTTTTTAGCCTAAAAACAGAGTCGACAGCATTGATCTCGGTTTGAAATTCTTTTTCTATGTGGAAAATGGTAACATAAGGTAAAATATTGCATTTGGGTGTTTTATAAACAATTTCATTTGAACAGTGAATACATTAAATGGTGGTCAATTCAAATAGGAGGGTGGTTTGGGTGCGGGGGATGAAAAAACCGTCAGACGGTTTTCGCAATGTTCAAAGGTGGTAAGCAGGATTAGAATGATTGGTGCGATCCAATGTAATTAATACACGTGGAGATGAGAGAAACCCTGAAAACTGTGTTTATCACAAGATTTGGGTTAGTTTAACCATTGCGCAATGAAATGTGCGATGAGGGTTTGTCACAGTTGGATCTGACGGAGGTAGATTGAACAGAGCAGATCGTGCAATAAAGTTGCATGGTCAAATGGCATGGGGTTTGATATTTCTATGCAGAGGGAAGTGGAAAATGTATTTAAACTTAGGTATAATACATAGTTTTGGAGTGAAATGTGATAGGCGGATTAATGTTTTATTTAACAAATGAAATGCGAATAAGTGTAATATTAGCATTCGCGAGCGTTATTTATATAGTGGGACTGGTATATATGTCGGGTTTAATAGTTTTAACCAACAGGATGAGCGGGAATATATATCACATGGGGGAAATAAACCATAGGTTTAAACTTAAAATATGGGTGGGAGTAATATTTAAAGGAATTAGTCTAATATGGGCTAAAAGGTGAAATATAGGAGTTTAATATATAAATTAATGTATTAGTAATGAATTGAGATGAGGGAGGCGAAATACACTAAGCCTAGTGTAAAAAATGATATATAGATAAATTCCATTGTTGTGGGTCTCGACATAATATTTTTGCATTTACACTTAGGATAAAGTACTTTTTTGGGTTTTTTGGGTATTTTTGGGTAAATGTGAATTAGTTAAAGGTTTTTACTTTTCTTAAGTATAATGAGTTTTAAACTTAGGAAAAGGGGATTTTTGCAAATGAAAATGGATGATAATGGAAAAAAAAAGAAAATTTAAGATGGAAGAAGGGAATAGAAGAGAATGAAATATTTTTACAAGGGGATGATTTTTTGAAGGAATTTAGTGACTAAAATGACCAATTTTCTGCTTATCCATGATTGTAAAAACTTTCTGCCTACCCATATGCTACCCTAACATTTTTTCTTCATTTACCTAAGTGCATTTGAGCTTGCAAACCATTATTCATTTTTTCTTTTACAACAACAAACTAACTAATTCTATCCTTATTTCTTCTAAGGGCTCATATTAAGCTGTTGAGCTCCTAATTATTCTCTACCTAACTATTAATCTGCCAATATTAAACTTTTTGGCTAGATATTTATTCTCTATTTGATAACGTGAAATTTAAAACATGAGAGGTTAAGATTAAGCTATTTGACCTTCATGGATTGTGGCATTGTAACAAGCTACACACAATCTTTGTTTTTCAGAAAAGGTAAATAGTAGTGGCATTTGGATTTGCATCACTTTCATGTTTTATTTTTATCTCGTTTTTGTTGGGGGTCCATTTTCTTATTCTTTTTTGATATTTTTTATTTTACCTCCTTTGATTTTTCTTTTAGGACTTTTACCCTCTTTACATTTTCTATTTTATTTTTCTAATATGGGAAAAAAATTTACAGAAAGAAAATTATGTACATATCACAAGACTAATCAAAGTCAATTTAAAAATTATGAATACTATTATTGTAGGACCCTAACATCGGCTCCACATGGGGATGGCATTTCCCGGTGAAATGTCAAGAATTTTGAGACTAGTATCTTTTGAATTTTGACTGTGCTGGCCTCGGAATTATTTTCTGAGCTCTGCATTATTCTTACTTATGATATTTTGTCCTTCAAAGCTTAGGGCATTCTCTCTGGGCTTCGAATTTGTTAGAAAAACATCCAACAATCTAAGATCTACAATGTTATGTACAATGAGTAAAGTAAACAAAGTGAACTATTTGTTATTATAAGGAATAGTAGTGCTTCATCATTCTACCATTGATAGGTCCACCTGGAAGATCTGATCCATCCAACTCCTTCAAAAAGAAAACATTTTTATCTTTGTAACCATAAATGACATAAGGGTCTTTCCAGAAGAAATAAAATTTTCCATGTTTACCTTTCTCTTCTATCCTAGAATCCCACTTTAGAGCTTTGTCACCTATATAAAAATCATCTTCCTTAGTCTTCTTGTCAAATATATTTTTAATATTTTCTTGAAGAATTTGAGACCTGAGATAAACCTGTTCCCTGTTTTGCTGCAAGTGTATGGTTTGGTTTGTTCTTCTTTGGATATCATTGGTTTCAAATTATAGTTCTTGGATTATCTTCATTATTGGTACTCCTAAACAAGATGGAAAAACAACATCCATCCCATAAAAAAGATGGTAAGGGGATGTACCAATACATTTCTTTTTGGTAAGTTTGTCTACCCATATGGCATTCACTAACTTTTTGTTCCATGTTTTATTATTGTCTTCTGGTAGTTTCTTGATGATATTCACTAGGATTTTATTTGAGGATTCAGCAAATCCATTCCCTTGAGGGTAATAAACAGTAGAATGGCCAAGGGTAATGTGGTATTTATTACAGAATTCAATCATCGTTTTGGACTTGAATGCTGCTGCATTATCAGTGATGATCTTTTGGGGGCATCAAAATCTTGAGAGTATGTTGTTTTATAAAAATGAGATTATGACAGTATTGGTGGCTTAACTGGAAGGTATGGCTTCTATCCACTTAGTAAAATAGTCTGTGGCTTTCAAAAGCCACTTATTTTGGACTGAGGATGGAGGGTGAATTTCACCAATGAATTCAAGGCCCCATTGCTGAAAAGAAATTTCTGTGGAGATGGGTTTTAACGACAAAGGTAGAAGATATTTTTTTCCTTCAAAGATTTGGCACTTGTGACAGGAGGTCACATACTTTTTTACATTTGAAAATAGTGTAGGCTAGTAAAAACGAACTCTTAAGATTTTATATGCAGTAGTCTTCTAGTAAAGATGTCCTGCACAATCACCTACATGAAAATCTTCCAAAACTTTATCAGCTTCTTCTTAAAGTAAAAAATTCAATAAAATGCCATCATGATATTTCCAAAACAATGCATTTTCTATGATATAAAATTTCATTACCTTTAACTTTAAAAATCTAGCTTTAGTTCTTGATAACCCAAGAGGAGCTTGTAAATTTAGTAATACAAATATATTATATGTATACCATGGTGAGTCTAAAAAGGCTTCAGTGATATTTGGAGTCGCCATATCTTCCTGATCATCTATATGGGCAATAAAATTAATATCTAAAGCATGAAAAGTTGATTTAGCCATGAGTTTGGGTAAACCTTGACCTTTTATGACTGTGGTGGACTTAATTTCTATGTCATATTCCAAAATGGTGGAAATCCATTTTCCTCTTTTACCATCAGGCCCATTCTGAGTGAGAATGTCCTTTACAACTGCATTTGGAACATAAGCAATGATATGTGAATAAAGGATGTACAATCTAAAGTCTTTGATAGCCTTCACTAAAGCTAGTGCTTGTTTTTCCATTATGTCATACTTTAAAATGACATCTCTAAGTGATTTTCTGAAAAAAGCAGTGGGCTGCTCATAGCCCTGATCATTTCTCTGCAGTAAAACTACAACAATAGTATGTTCTGAAGAAAAGGAAAAAATAATGAAATATTTTTTGAAATGAGAACTTATAACGACTAGTGTTTTTTTCAAGGATTATTTAATTGATTCAAATGATTTCTTAGCCTCCACAGTCCATTTAAGTAATGAGTCTTTTTTCAACATATTTTTAAGCTCTATAATTATTTCATCTAGGTTTGGGATGAATCTTCTGAGAAAATTGATTTTACCTAAGAAAGCTTGCAATTCTTTAATATTCCTAGGATGACTAATGTTTATAATGGCCTCTATTCTAGCTGGGTCTATCCTAATTCCCTATTTAGATATGATATGTCCTAATAATTTACCTTATTATAGTCCAAATAGAGTCTTTTTAGGATTTAGAGAGATGTCAAATTTCCTGCATTTGATAAACACTTATCTCAGGTGATCTAGATGTTCATTGTCAGTCCTTGAAAATACAGTAATATCATCTAGATAAATCACAAGGAATTCATGAATTTCTTTAGAAAAAAATATATCCATAGCTCTTTGAAAAGTGGCTCATGCATTCATTAATCCAAAAGCCATTTTCACATACATGAAAGTTCCCCAAGGAGTAGTAAAAGCAGTTTTAGGTTCTTCTTCTCATTGAACTAAAATATGGTTATATCCAGAGAATCCATCAAGTAATGAAATTATGGAAGAACCAACCACCCTCTATAAAATGTGATCCATCTTGGGTAGAGGGCTGTTGTCTTTTAAGGACACTTTATTTAAATTCCGGAAATCAACACACAGTCTGATTTCCCCAATCTTTTTACTAGTGGGAACTAGGTTTGAAACCTAATCAGAATATCTAATTGGTGCAATTATTTGGGCTTCATACATTCTCTTAACCTCTTTCTCAAATAAATGTGTCAAAACTAGATTGATCATTCTAAGATTTTGTTTGAAAGGTTTTTGAACTTCTTTTATGGGTATTTTTTGTTGTATTATTCTAGTGTCGTAAGATTTTAAGTCATCATAACTTCATACAAATACAACCTGAAATTCCTTAAATGGAGCTATGTATCTTTATTTTTCTTCTTGAGGTAAGGCTTTTTAAAGTTTAATCATCTTAGGTTTTAATTATGTTCCTATATTGCACTCTTCAATATCAGATCTTAATGGTTCCATATTAGGTTTCCTTGCAACATCATTAGAATCAAAAAGATCTTCTAAAGGGGATAATCCCTTAGGTAAAAAGTTGTTCCTAAGGTTTAAAATGTCATAATCATCATCTTCTAACTCTTCAATCTATACTTCCTCTAAATTATCTATTTCTACTTGAGTAAATTTAATGGGTTTAGCAAAATCTAATTTATTTACATCTACATTGTTTATATTAATCTCACTATATATGGTTTGATCTATTGTACAATCTGTGTCTATATTACAAATATGAAATTCTCCTTCATTATTCATGAAATGATAAATATGTTCATCATGTGAAAATGTTTTCCAATATTTAAGATTATCTGGTATTGTAGGCCTGTGTTTAACTTATTTTGTATATCTATGATTTGGTTGAAATGACAGATTACAAATACTAGCAAAAGTTGCTAAGCTGTGCACCTGTATGTTTTGTTTTCTAGGAATTGCAGCAAAGTCACGTTCAAGCAGCTCTTTAATTAGATCTAAAACAATATCTATATATTGGCTTAATCTTGGACTATATATACAGAATATAATCATGTTATCTGTTTCACAATTAACTCAACGTCTCCCATGATTGACACTATTTTGGCTCCTAAATTTCTAACAATCTACAGTCCTAAAATAAGGGCTTCATATTCAGCCATGTTGTTTTTACATTTGAAATTTAATCTAAAAGCATGAACTTCTACATTGTTGTTTTCCATATTATGTATCCAAACTCCTGCTCCTGCTCCTAATTTGTTAACTCATCCATCAAAATCTAGGTGTCACATTGATTCATGAAAAATATTGTCACTCTCTGGTGCTTTCTTTTTATGTTTTAGTTCAGTGTTGTTATCAATAGTAGTTTGAGAATTACACAAAATTAATGGGTCCATATTAGTAGGTGTAGAGTAAATAGGATATTTTCGAGGTCTTTCTACACTACTAACCATGTACTTCATTAATTTTTCTCTGTAATGTTTTTGGTGTTTTCCAAAAGCTGATATTGTTGCATAAGACATATCAAGTTGTAGAGATCCCTACAGTTTAGCTCCCCATGAGCGAGATAACAACATTCCATACTTAGGAGGGATGTCAACTACTACAGTATCCATTACTATGATTTTTCTAGGGTATTGAATTAAGGTAACACATAAATATTTTATCAAGCCAAAACATTTCACTTTACTGGAGTCAAATGAGAAGAGATCTTTATAAGGTCTAGTGATGTCTAAATTCAAGGTTTCCATTATGGCTTTGGCATAAAATTGTGGGAGGCCCCTGAATATATAATTTCATATGTAAAATCTAATCATGAAGAGTTAAGCTAATGTAAAAAGGTGGAACTGCTCCATCTTGGTGTTTTCCATTAACATCAGGACCAAAGATTAGTTCTAGTTGATCATTACTCAAATTTACAGAATCTTCTCCATCATTCATATTTAAAGTCTCAGTGATATGTGTTTTGTATAGGTCATGTTTTACCAACTCTGTCAAAGGAATTGGTTTCTTCAATTTAGCAATTTGAGCTTGGATATTAAATGGTGCTTGTGATTTCCCTAGTTTAATTATTTCTTCTTTTGTAACTGTAGTTTGGGTGGGTTTGTCTTCTTTTTCTATAGTTGGTTTCCCATCCTCTATTTGTATTTCCACTGTATTATTGCTTTTAATTTTATTTTCAGGGACAGTTTGAGATGCAGTGGAAGTCTTTGCAAATTTTGCAGTTTCAGGAGATGTTTTAACATTGGTTCTTTCAGGATCACTTGATTTTGGATCAACAATAGATGTTTTTGGGTCTGAATTTTTTTTTTTAGCAGAAATTGTTGTCTTGGAAGAAACAAATTTTTAAGGATCTATTGATGTTTGGACAACATCACCTATGATGTCAACAATTTTAGGACTAGGTGAGATTTTTGGACTTGAAATTTTCTGAGTTGAACTAGAGTTTTGCTTGTTTTCTCTAGGGAGAATTTGCAGAAATTTAGTGGTAGGAGCCTCTACTGTCTTCTTTGTTTGAGTTTGGGTGGATTTCTTAATAGAAGGCTCTACATGTTTCTTTCTTCTAAGGTTATATTGCTTATGAAATTCATTAATTGAAAATTCATAACCTTGCTTGTAATCAAAAGACTCACTAGAATCCAATTGTAGTAGTTGTAATTCATATAAATCATGTTCTTCTTGTGTAAGAAAAACAATGTTATCATCATTAATTCCCATTAGATTAATGGTGTCTTCATCATATTTGTTTGATGAGAACTTTCAACATAGTTCTCTTGGAAAGGTGGTCTTATTGTTTGATCATGTGTTGTTTCTCTAATTTTCCAATGTTGGTGTTTTTCCTGAAATTGGGATTTGTAATTTGAGGTACTTGTTGTTCGTTATCTGACTGTGGCTTCCTTTCCATATTATCTAACCTATCCATCATTCTCTCCAATTTTTTTTCTAATTGATCTATTTTCATATTTGAAGTGGATGTTTCCTCTTTTATTGTCACTCTCCTCTCATTTCTTAATCTTTCTTTATTTTCTAACAAGTTTGCCTATGCACTAACAACATTACTTTACATCTGCTCTAAGGTTTATGGATTTCTCTCTCTCAGTTGATAAAATATATCACTATCAAAGCCATCAGGGAATTTGATAAGGACAGAGTCTGGAGGAGGTTTAAGATTAGTAGGAAATTCATTATAAATACTCTTATATCTAGTACAGTAATCATGGATTGTTTCATTTGGTGCTATTTTATGGTTTCAAATTCAGGCAAGATTTGTAGTGGATTTTTCTTCTTCTCCCATATATTAAGAAACATTCTATGAAAAACTACTAAATCAATAATACTACTAGCATTCAAACCTTTAAACCACTTTTTTACGTCATTAGTTAGGGTTTGAGAAAAAAGTCTCATTTGGATATCATCATCATCAATTTCATGTAACTCAAAATAGTCTGTCATCTTATTTACATGTTGTTGTGCCCTATAATGAGTTGTTCCATCAATTTGAGGGATTTTTCTTTGATAATCCTGGGTCATGTCATGTAATTGTGCTGGTAGGACAAAGGGAGAATATCTAGTATCCATAGCTTGGATTCTAGCTTGGATAGGAGGTATGTTTGAAGTACTTGGTGAAGAACTAGAATTAATTGCTGATATAGTTAAAGCACTTGTAGATGAGATTGGAATATAAAAATATGTACTAGAAAATTTGGTTGAGATACTAGAAGATGAAGTTGGGATGCTTTAAGAGGTGCTTGGGAATGAGAATGATGTATTGGAAAATGCAACAGAAATACTAGGGGATGAACTTGAGGTGGTGGAAGATGGAAATACAGTTCTAGGTTGAAATGGTTGCTTAGGAAAAAATGAATCTATGGAATAAAGTGTGGTGGAAATAATGGATGAAGTGGTAGTGAATAGGGATGAACCTACAGATTCTAAAAAACTGGTAGAAGGCTTAGGGGTATAGGCTGATAAAGAAGTCAATTCAAATGAATGTTGTAAATAGGCTTCATCAATTTATTTAATCAAAGTTGTAGTTATGACATCAAGTTTATCATAAACTTCAAAAATATTTTGATCAGAATCAACTGAAACAGTTTCCTTCTTAGTTTCAATGAATGAAATAAAACTAGGATCTATTACAATATTATGAAGTCACTTTCTAATTTAGTTCTAAACAAATATTGTTCAAAATTTAAATCAAATTCAATGTCTTGTAAACTTGATAGTTGTTTGGGAAGGGAATTTCATTTGACTAATGAAATATTATTACCTAAATCTTCTACTCTTTTGTTTTTCTTTCCAATTTTTTCAGGATTATATACTATGATAGCAGGTTGTGGATCTGGATTTTACCTGGTATAGTAAACTCTTTTGGAAGCTAGAATTACAATTTTTACGAAAATATACCCACAACTTATTAAAAACAATCTTAAGGTGAAAAGATAATTGAAAATATTTCCTTTAAGATCTATTTAAAAACTAAGGATTGGTTTTTCCCCAGTATGGTCACCAGTATGGTATCACTCTAATAATTCTGAAAAAGTTGTGATATTTTTTATTTTAGTTTTAGGGAATATCAGAGGTAACCACAAACCTACTTTTAAGATTTAGTATATAGCCTTCCTAATGCTCAAAGAGGGCTCTCTCTATATGATTTAACATTGCTGATTTGAATTTTATTTTAGGCTATTTTTATAGGGAAAATTGGTTTTGGGTTTTGATTTGATTTGGTGGTGAGATCACTTACTTAGATGCATAACTATAGATCTGTATCCCATTGGACAAATGGAGTGAATGTGTCAAGCAATCAAATCAAGATCAAGGTATAAAGGGAAATGTTTACAAGGAAATATAGCTAAGTTACTTCAAATCTTCAAGGCTGACGATGAAATGGTTTTGATTGGGATAGAAGATAAATTAAGGGTTCTTAAATCCGGATTATGAGTGAAAAGGTAGAGGTCAATCGAAATCAGGGAGAAATTAAGGGTTCCATAATCTAGATATCACTTGAAAACATACAAATGATATTCAGTCAAAACATAGTGCTTTTAACATATTCTGAAATAACAATTCCTGATTTATCATTTATATTTAGAACGCATTCAAGAATATATGGAAAATATAAGAAAATTGACAAGGTAACAAGTGAAAATACTTCATTGCAATGCCCCAACACATGAATCCTGTAATACGATGCTTTATTTCTTGTGATCCATTCTGTTGACTTCAAATTGATACAAAAAGCCCTTAGGTTCAGAATAGTATAACTACAGAAATGTTAAAAAATTCATCCACCCTCAATACTTCCAAATGAGAAGTGTTTATACAAAAACTCATACAAAATATCCTAGAATAAACTTAAGAATTTTTCATGGAAAGGAAACATCTTCATGTAAGAAGGTAGTGACAACTTTCTAACTAATGCTAGTTGTCCCTTTTTTATTGGAATAAAATGGTTTTTTGTCTTGATTCTATCACTGCTTTCTCTCTTAGTTTTTTCAATGAATACAACAACTAGACAATGAGTTGTCCTTCACGTTGGAAGTTTCATATTTGCTCTGATTTTGTCTTTAACCTTTCATCTGATACACTTTTACTGATACTCTTTTACTTCAGAAATTGTCAATGCTAATGTAAAAAAAACAAGCTATGTTCTTTACTTTCACTGCTTTGTGCTCACTGTAATCTGATCTTATAGTGGATCAGTCAACTTCTCCCAGAAATTAGCTTCTGCCAATTTTATCTTCATAATCCTTTTGAAGTTCTCATCAGCTTCAGTATATTTTGAAAATTTTGGTTTCTTCACGAATAAGTGTTTTACTTCATGTTGTAAGTAAAAAAAAATTTCAAAATTATTATATAGTACCTTCCCTATTGGGATTCCCGGCAAGGCTGACTTTTTCACCTGCTTTTTAGCAAACTCTCTTATATTTTTGTCATAATCCTCCTGCTTCATTAATATATCATTAATCACTAGAGGATTTGGAAGGCATTTTTTCCTTAGAACATCAAATTGATTCATGAACCTTGTAATTGCAATATCCATGTTCTGGCACTTCTCCTCTAGCTATGTCATCAAATTCTTTTTTGAGATTACCTTCCTAACTTCTAGGATGGTCTTTGTTCTATCAGGAATTCCAATTTCTTCTAGCTCTTGTTTATTTTTTGAATTGATAAATTTTATGATTTCAAGAGCTCCTTTAGGTTTTTTACCTAGCTCTTCTTTTATCTTCTATATTGCTTCTCTTGCTGATTTAAATAAATTGTTCTACTCATAGATGACCTGTATGGATTGTCAAATATCATTGACTACTTTGATGATATTGGACCATAATTGCTGCTTAACATGTGCCATTTGTTCCTTCAAAATTAATTCTTTTTCCAACTTCTTCAGTTGTTTATTGAACCTGTTGGATTTTTATTCTTTGTTCTTGGCATTTATTTGAGCAAGTTTCTTAGCATCTTCAAGATTTACGATATGTTCTTTTGACCTCTTTACCTCATTTGTCTAGATAGACATATCTTGCATTTCCTTTACTAATTTTCTTGCTTCATATGATTGTTGTGTTTTTGTTGTTGAAGATTCAATGGCTAAAGTTGTAGATGAAGTAACTGGAATTGTTTTGGCCTTTGGGACATTTGGAGCCAGTGTTTTTTTTTTTTCTAAATAAGACTAAGTTCTATTACTATAAGAAGATATGGTACATACAGAGGTGAGCCTCCTCAGGCCGGACGAGTTTCAGCAAAATATCAAAATAGGCGCTGCCCACAGGGGGAAACCAGCGTGATAAGAGTTTGATTGCTGCCTCACAGGAGGAAACCAGCATTACACAAAAGACTTTAAAAGTGTAGCATTTTGGACCCTCAGTAAACTGAGACCTAGGACGATAACAGTGATTATATAGGCCCACAGGCCAGAAATTCTGAAGATTCCATCTGAACAAAAACTCTGGCTTGAAAGAAACAAAAAAACTGAGAATTCTAAATACCATAGTCGTCGGAGGGGGGTTCTTCTTCGATACGGCATCCAAATTCATAATCCTCGTCATCCTGGGCGTGATTCGCTGTTGCATCTCCATTGTTCTGCTCCATGAGCATGCTTGGGTGACCGGTGCTGCTGCCGCCATGCTTGTCTCCCTCTGCATCGCGTGAGCCTTTCTGCACAGCTGAGCGGAGAGCGTGGTCAGACTCAGGTGGGCGGAGCTGAGCACCCGGAGAAATGGAAGAAGAACCGAATTGAGGGAGCTCCTTGAACTTCACTGTGATTGTGGCGACCACCATGGGCTGAGAGGTGAGGCAGGGGAAGTGAAACAAAGCCGTGGCTGGATTAGCAAGGTGGGCAGATTCAGCAGTGCGAGGTTCGGTGAGTGGAGGAGGAAGAGGGACACCAGGCGGAGGAGAGGGAGGGCGATGGAGCGGCAAGGCTCGGCGCCTGCTCGAGGCTCGAGTGGAAGCACGCTGAGGAGAGACAGAGACCGGAGAGCTCGAACTGGAGGGAGACCGACGCCTGGAGGCAGGCCTGGCTCGGGTGCTGCCTCTGCGGCATCTGAGCCGGTGCCTGAGCCGAGGCATGATCAAACGAGGAGGATGCAACAGGGGCGGAGAGAAACGCAGCGATTGTTGCAGAGACGGGCCAGGCGAGAAGTTCAGAGGTGGACCTGCAAGAAGGCAGAAAGTTCTCTGAGAGAAATGAGAGCCAGGAGTGAATTCTACACAACAGTGGATGCTACATCTTCGACCCAAGACAGTTCGAGTGCTGGCGATCATGGCTTCCAGAGGACAGCCAGAGCCGAGAGGAGCAATGGAGTTATACATTGTGACAGCCCAGAAGTAAGGCAGAATGCAGCATCGAAACATCGAGAAGGCGGTTAAGCTCCTGCGGTTGGAGGACGACAGAGAGTAATGGGAGAGGCCTCGGCTTCCCCACCGGCTTGAATGCCAAGTAGGGTGGTATGCCTTGGAGTAAATACAACCATGGTGAATTGAATGCGGGTGGTCGGCGTCCATATGGATTTGCCACGCGCCGACCCGATTTCCCTTATCAACAGCATTCACCCGCATCCGGGTCATTTGGAGCCAGTGTTTCTACCAAAGTATATGGTACAATTGTTGTAACTGTTAGGGTCCCATAATAATAGGGTTCACAAAATTTTTAATTGAATTTGATAAGTCTTCTAAATATGTACATACCTTGCTTTCTGCAAGTTGTTTTCCCATATTTTGAAAAAACGAAAAAATAATAAAAAATAAAAAAGAGGGTAAAAAGTCCTAAAAGAAAGATCAAAGGACTTAGAAAAATATATACCCCAAAAGAAAAATGAAATAAAACCTGAAAGTGAGCAAGTTCAAATGCCACTACTTTTACTTTTACTGCAATAATAATGATTATGTGCAGAGTGTCAATAAATACCATAATCCATGATCAGTTAAATAGTTTAATATTAACTTTTCATGTTTTCAATTTCAAGTTTTAAATAGAGAATAAGATTTGTCAAACAGTTTAAACTTGACAAATGAGTAGATAGGTAGAAAATAGTGAGGAGATCAACAGTTTAATCTGAGCCCTCAGATGAATTAAGGTAGATCTAGATAGTTTTTATGCTTTAAAAGAAAATGTCTTAAGGTTGCAAGCCTAAATGCACCTGCAAAATGAAGAAAAGATGTTAGAAATTGAAGTTGGGTAGGTAGAAAGTAGTGGAGAAATCATGTAAATAATACATGATTAAGAAAAATCACAAACTTCCCCTCCCCCATGAGTATTCAGTATTCTAAGCTATCAGTCAAATAGGCTCAGAGCATTTCTCTAACTTTTTTTGGGACCGGACCCAAGGCTCTATGACTGGTTAGTTAAAAATATTGAGTTCTTATGCTAAATCCTCATTTATCATCATTTACCCTTCATTTCTGTATTAAAACCCATTTTTCCTAAGTAAAAACAAATTATTACTTAGTAAAATTGTAACCCTAGGGCAATTAACTTCATCCCTTCATAAGCATTCATAAAAATCCACAAAATCACATTTATCCTAAGTATTATTGAAAGAAATATAAAGATAGGCAATGCCTGATTTTGTACTAAGAGATATTATGTATTTTGTTTTACATTACCCTTTCATATTAAATTTTAACATATTTTATTAAATCCCTAGGAAATACCCTTTCCTAGTTATTAATTCCCTTATATTTAATAAATCCCAAAAACCCACTATTATAAACTTTTGACCAAAGTATATTATCCCATGTGCGTAAATGAAAATCCCAAATCAAAAGCCCTTTGGTCTAAAATACTATCATTATTCTAATCTATCCCTCCATATAGTTTTTAAACTATTGAAAATGGTTGAAAACTATATTTAAATACATATATTGCGCCTGCACCATAATATTTAAAAAAATTCTTATAGGTTTTAAATACAAATGTTAAACCCCTTTTATATCATGATCAAAACATTTGTTTTAAACCTATCCCCACCGCTATATAAACTATGGTTTAAACGTGTTTTAAAACAATTATTTCATAAAAATTAAACCATTGCCGACCATACAAGAGACCAGTCCCACCTTTCCTCTCCAAAGCAGGTCCTGAAAAAATCCTCACCGTTCACGTTCATTTCTCAGATCCGACAGTTGAGGGTTGGTATCGCATAGATTAGATGCATGGCCGCCCCAATACAAAAGCCATGTGAAATAGGCAGTTTCACATTGACCCCTCCTCTCCACGTGGTCTCTTCTGATTCGATCAAATGGGTTTTGATTAAAACCATTTACCACTAAAAATTCGCATGATAAACCACCAGTTTTCATCCTTTCAAAACTATGAAACCGCTTCCCGCCTAATGCGACCTACATTTAATGTCAAGGGTTAATACAACCGAAATGTTTATTAAACCTTTATATATGAATTTACATTCTTTTACCTATATTTTGTGTTTAACTAGTGTTTCACTTCCTCGACTGCGTAGGCCTACAAAAGCCCCTGATAGCCATTTTAACGTCGAAATCCTCCCAATTCAAAAAAAGAAACTTGTAAACATTGTTGAGGAGCCGCAACTGGTCCAGTTCAAATGCTGAAACCTATCAATTCGACCAGAGATTGAAGATACCCTGTTAAAATCGTTACCTATGTCGAAACAGGTATTCTTATGAGATTCAAACCTGCAAATAAATTGAAAAGACCTTTTCAAAAGAAAAAGAATCAGTTCAAAGTCAAAATTAAGAAATTAAATTTCCTAAAAGTCCTAGAAATAGGCCAAACTCTAGAAAAAATTTCCCAGGAACCCTAGTTGTCTACTGCGTGGTATTTTCAAAGAAAATGATCATTTCTTCACGGATTAATGATCAATTTCAAACTCCAAAGGACATAAATCCTCTAAAGATGCACTATATCTTATGAAAATCCTTTTTCAAAAGATTTTTAGCCCATTTTTTAGTCAAAAGACTCAGAAAACCCCTATTTTCTATTTTAGATCAGTTTTTAGCCTCAGAACTTCTTTTGAGAAACCTGATTGACCATAAAATCCAAAAAGACATTCTATTTTGCTGAAATTTCCCAATCAAGCCTTTGTTATAGTAAAATTCCCCCTGCAAACAGTTTAAACTTGTAGAAGCCAATCAAAATGCCTAAAAAAATAGAGTGTAAACAAATCTGAAGGTTCTAAGACTTATAAAGCTACTCCTGCCATAACTCCAAATACTGTAATTATATTCAACCCATTACAACCCCTAGTTGTTGATATTGAGCATATTCACATAGCTGATATTGATTACGAAATAGTTGATCTTAGAGTTGAGTTTAATCTGTTATATATCCACAACTGGTGTTTTGAAAAATCTCTAGATGGTCAAGAAGAAGTTCACAGTTGGGAATCCAATCTACCCAAATATGTAGTCCCCCTGACTCACCCCTATGAAGAAATTATCATACTATGTCACCAGTACTACATTCCTAAACAAAGAGCTATTGTGAATGCAAAGAAAGAGGTCTTATTGACCATTACTGCAGAGTCAATAAACCAAATGTTGCAGCTTCAACCAAACCCCCAAGCAGTACCTTTGCCTATTGAAGCCCTCACTAAGCTATACATTGGCTTAGATTTCCCTAAAAGGTTTATGATTTTCCAGACTTTCATGCCTCTGCATGTTGAAATTACCTAATTAAACCCTTCATATTCAACTGTCAAGTTCTTTGAAGGTTCAAGGCATGTAATCTCCATGCTTTACTTCATACTTGGGTATTTCACTGATGAGCATACTGATGAGTCTATCCTGGGACTTTTGTCCACCTTTTCTCCAGGAAAAATGCCCTCAGTTGTATTTGACTATGTTGTAACTCAAGAATATTAGAATTCCTAAAAAAGAGGAGTGGCAAGCATTAACCGATTTGTTATGAAGAATGAAAGGCAAATAAATGAAGAAGAAAAAATATGTTTGGTGATTTTACTGTCAAAACATATTTTACAGCAGTAAAGCAGTTTTACTGAACGTTAAAGAGTATCCGAAGTGAAAGAGTATCAGTGAGAAAGAGTATCAGCAAGAAAGAGTATCAATGAAGGCAAGTTAGATTTTGAAAAATATTGAAAGAGCCAGGAAAGAGGACACATAAGAAGCCAATTGCTTCTTATCTTAAAACAATTTCTATTTATTTTGAATAAAATAGGATAGCTTGTTAAATTGTTGAGCAGCTGTCACTATTATTGTTGTAAGATATTTAATTTTCCTAAGTTAATTCCTAGAATTCATCTAGGATATTTTGTAAAACATTTTATATAAATACTTCACTCTTTGAAGTATTTTTGTGTGGAATAAAATTGCTGGAGATTACTATAGATATTTTGTTGACTTGAAGGCTTTGGATTTCGATTTTGAGTAGTACACTGGATCACCTATTTGGCATTATAATTCAGGATCCCTGTGATAAGCTATTTGGAGTGAAGTACTCTCTTAAATTTTTTGTTGTTATTCTCTTTTGTTACATGCATACATCTGTGTTTTAATTATAAATCTGAATGTATAAATAGGAGTATTACTACAGGACATGTTAATAGCACCTTATTTTTAACTAGTTATCATTTCTTTGTTTTCTTCTAATTTATGGTGTAGGGAACCCTTAATTGCTACCTATCCCATTTAACCTCTATCTAATACTTCCCTTTTATGGATCAAAATATTCTTAAGGGCCCTTTATCCCGATCATACCATCTCAAAAACCAATTTTCCATGATCTCCAAGGGTTATCTATCTTGCCCTGTAGACATCTAACCTTTTAGACCTTGATCCCAGTTCTGTTAGATTGACTTAGACTCCATAGCCCAATGGACAAGTAGATTTCCCTCTATCTACCCTCCAAGTGAAATTTTCCCACTAGATCAAACAAAACCAAACCAAATTGCACTTTAATAACTAGCCTAATATTCAAAATTAAAAAAAAGTTAAACATGAAAGAGAGAGCCCCTCTTTGAACCCTACGAAGGCTAGATCCTAGAGTTTGAAGTAGGTTTTTGGTTACCTCTAGTATTCTTTGACTAAAAACCAAAATCCTACAACTTAAGAATTTACTAGAGTGATAACACTACTGGCGACCATGCTGGGGAAATAACTCGTCCTCAGTCATAGAATTAGCCTTAAAGGAATCATTTAATTCATCCTTTTACTTTAATATTTTTTTTATAGGTTGTGGGTATTGAAAATTTGTAATTCTGGCTTCTAGGAAAGTCTATTATACCAGGTCTAACTTGGATCCTAAGCCTGTTGTTATGGTAGATAACCCAGATGGAATTGGTAAAAAGAAAAAATAAACAAAAAATTTAGAGGCTAAAATCTCATTATTAAGAGTCAATTCGTTACCAAGTGAATTAATAATTCTACAAGAAATTGATTTTAATCTGAAATTTGAGCATTCATTATTTAAAAGTAAATCTGAAAATTATTTAAAAAATGTTGTTTTAGACCGTGCTTTTATTTCATTTTTGAATCAAAAACAGAAATCTATTGCAGTATGTTTTAAATCTAAGAAAGCTGAATATCAGACCAATGTTGAAGAAATTAATGTTACTATTCTAAAGGATATTGATGAAGCTATTGAATTAGCTAATTTATTGACTTATGCAAACAAACCTCCAGTTTCTCAATTACAAACCACAATGACTCTAGCTAGAGATTCATCTCTATATGTTGTTAAATCATTCATAAATTCTACTACCATCTCATCTACAGATCCATTTATCCCTAAACTATCTCTACAACCCAGAGTATTATTTTCACCAATCACTTCAACGACTATATCCATTAGTTCACCTTTTGATTTCTTAAATAAATCATCCTCATTTCCTAGTATTTCAAATACTATATTTAGATTATCCACTATCATTTCCAGCACAACTCCAAGAAGTTCTACCTTATGTCCTAGTCAAGCTAAGCTTCAAGCTATGGCTGCTACATATGCTCCCCTTGCCCTGCCACAACAACTTCATGATATGCCACAAGACTATCAAAATAAATTACGACTGTTTGATGGAACTACTCAATATACTGCTCAACAACACATTACTAAGATGACAAAATTCTTTGAAATTTATGAAATTGATGATTCAGATGTTCAAATGAGACTGTTTGATCAAACTTTAACAGGAGCAATTAAGAAGTGGTTTAAAGATTTAGCTTCTGGTAGTGTAACTGATTTAGCTGTATTTTTTACTTTGTTTTTAAATAAATGGGAAAAGAAAAAGAACCCCCTCCTAATTTTTTCTGAATTTGATTCTTTGAAAAGAGCTTCAAATGAGTGAGTCCAAGATTACTACACCAGATATAATAGTGTCTATAATTCTATCCCTACAAATATGAAACCTACTCCTTATTCATTTCTGCTGAAATTCCTTGATGGTTTTGACATAGATATGAATTACCAATTAAGGAAAAAATATGCAGATACCATAGAAAAAATGCAAACTGATGCAGTAAGTGTAGAAGTGAACATTCTAGCGAGAAAAGCTAGACTTAGAAATGAATGAAGAGTGACTATCAAAGAGGAAAATGCTAATTCAAATACAAAAATGGATGTTATAGCCAAAACATTTGAAAGAGTGACTGATAGACTAGATAATATGGAGAGAACACCTCTGTGGGATAACCAACAACAGATTATAAATCCCAATTTTAGAAAAAACATGAATTTTGGAAAAGCAAAAGAAACAGCCCCAGACCAAAGAATTAGGCCACCATTCCAAGACAACTATGCTGAAAGTTCTCAGAATAATAATGATGATGAGGAGGACACTATTAATCTAGTTGGAATAGATGACAATAATACCATTTTCCTAACTCAAGAAGATCAGGAATTGTTTGAACTTCAACAAATTAAATTAGATTCTAGTGAATCCTTTGATTATAAGCAAGGTTATGACTATGCAATAAATGAAATACAAAACTAGTATAACCTTAGAAACAAGAAAAAAAATGAGTCTTATAATAAGAAATGTTCCCAAAATCAGAATAAAAAAATAGTAGAAGCCCCTGAAACAAAAGTTCTGCAAATTCCCCCAAGGGAAAATAAGCAAAACTCAAATTCTTCCCAAAACATTTCTAGTCCTAAGAAAGCATCAGGCCCTAAAATTGTTGATATTACTGATGAAGTTGCTCAAGTTGCAAAATATTCTCAAAAATCTGTTGTTGTTAAAGTTTCTAATTCTGTAAAATCAGCAAATTTAGGTCCCAAAAAACCTTCTGCTGATCCTAAAACAGCAGAACCAAAAACTATTTCTTCAAAAACATCTGCTGAAAAATTCTAAGTAAAAAAGAACATCTATTGCTTCACAAAAAATCCCAGAAAAGAAAGTTAGAAGTAGTAAAACACAAGAAACACAAACAGAGAATCCTAAAATGATTGAAAGTGAAAAAATAACTGTAGAAAAACAAGAAAAACTAACACAAACTACATTTACTAAAGAAGAACTGACTCAAATAAGTAAATCTCAACTTGCATTCAACATATAATCAGAAATTTCAAAACTTAAAATACCAATTCCTTTGACTGAATTGGTAAAGAATGACTTGTATAAATCAACCATAACTGAAACATTAAATGTGAATGATGGAGAAGACTCCATAAATTTAAATGATGATCAACCAGAGTTGATTTTTGGCCCAGATGTAAATGGAAAACATGATGATGGTGCAATTCCTCCATTTTATATTAGTCTCACCATTCATGATCAAATTATACATAACACAATGCGAGATTCAGGAGCTTCCCATAATCTAATGCCTAAAGCCATCATGGAAACTCTGAATCTAGAAATTGCAAGGCCATACAAAGATTTGTTTTCTTTTGATTGAATTAAAGTTAAATACTTAGGTTTAATTAAGTGTTTGTGTGTAACACTAGTTCAATACCCTAGTAAGAGTATATCAATGGACATTGTAGTAGTTGATATCCCACCAAAATATGGTATGCTACTTTCTCGCTCATGGGGAGCAACGTTGTGGGGATCCCTACAATTGGACATGTCTTATGCTACTATATTACTGTTTGGCCATCCTAAAAACTTATATAGAGAAACATTAATGAAGTACATGGTTAGTAGTGTTGAAAGATCTATAAACTACCCAATTTAATCTACACCAACTGACCTTGATTCTTTTATCCTATGTAACTCTGTAACAAATGAAATCCAAACTAAACTTGTAGATAAAAAGAGAGCACCAAACAATGATAAAAATTTTCATGAATCTCAGTGGCATTTAGACTTTGATGGTTCAGTAAATAAGTTAGGAGCTGGAGAAGGAATCTGGATAACAAATATGGAGACCAATCATTCTGAATTTCATACTTTCAGGCTAAATTTCAAATGTACAAACAATATGGTCGAGTATGAAGCCCTCATCCTAGGACTCCAAATCATTAGGAACTTATGAGGAAAAAGAATTGTAATAATGGGAGATTCAGATTTGATCATAAAACAGGTAAATGGAGTTTGTTCTATTTACAGTCCTAGACTAAGCAGATATAGAGACATTGTCATAGATTTAACTGATGATTTATTGGAATGTAAGTTTGTTGTTATACCTAAAAAGAAAAATATACAAGCCCTTTGTCTTGCAAATTTTTCTAGTACATGCAATTTACCATTCCAACCTAATCACAGATATACTGTTGAAGTCAAACATAGGCCAATAATTCTAGATAATCTTAAGTATTGACAATTTTTTTCTCACGATGAACAGATTTACAAGTTTTTTAACAATGAAGGAGAATTTCAGAATTGTATTATAGATACTGATTGTATAATAAATCATGATTTGGATTGTGAAATAGATTTAAATGACTTAGATGTAAGTAAAATAAAGTTTGATAAACCTACTAGATTTAGTCAAGCTGACATAGATAGCCTAGAGAAAGTAGAGATTGAAGAAATTATTGAAGATGAATCAGATAGAGTGAATCTTAAGGATAATTTTTTACCTAAAGGTTTAACCCCCTTAGAGGATCTTTTTCACTCCAAATATGTAGCTGGAAAACAAAAAATGGAGCTAGTAAGATCTGACATAGAAAAATGTAACATTGGTACAGAGTCAAAACCAAAGATAATCAAACTATCCAAAATTTTACCTCAGCAAGAAAAGCATAAATATATTGAGATTTTAAAGGAATATCAAGATGTGTTTACTTGGAGTTATCAAGATTTAAAATCTTATGATTCAAACATAATCCAACATAAAATTCCAATAAAATAAGATCAAAATCCGTTGAAATAAAAGTTGAGAAGGATTAACCCTGTGTTATTACCATTGATTGAAAAAGAAGTTAAAAGAATGTATGATGCCCAGATCATTTCACCAATCAGATATTCTGATTGGGTTTCCAACCTAGTCCCTAGAAGAAAGAAAACAGGAGAAATTATATTGTGTGTCGACTTTAGAAATATTAACAAAGTATCTTTGAAGGACAATTATCCTTTACCTAAAATGGACCACATATTACAAAGGGTAGTATTTTCTTCAAGGATTTCATTTTTAGATGGTTTTTCAGGATAGAACCAGATCCTAGTTCAAGAAGAAGACCAAGCTAACACAACATTTACTACTCCTTGGTGCACTTTTATATATGTAAAAATTCCTTTCGGCCTAATGAATGCAAGATCAACCTTTCAAAGGCCTATGGACCTAGCCTTTGCAAAGGAAATACATGAGTTCTTAGTAATTTACTTAGATGATATTACTATATTTTCCAAAACAGATAATTAACACTTGGATCATTTGAAACAAGTTTTTATTAAGTGTAGGAAATATGACATCTCTTTAAATCCTAAGAAATGTCTACTTGGATTAGAAGAAGGTAAGTTACTTGGACATATAATTTCAAAAAAAGGAATTAGGATAGATCCTGCTAGGATAGAAGCAACTTTGAGCATCAACCCACCAAGAAACATCAAAGAATTACAAGCCTTTTTAGGTAAGATAATTTTTTTAAGAAGATTCATATCTAATTTAGCTGAGATAATTAGAGAATTAAATAACATGCTAAAAAAAGATTTAGTTCTTATATGGACTATTAAGGCTAAACAATCATTTGAATCTATGAAGCAAGCCTTAAATAAAACCCTAGTCCTAATAAGTCTTGATTTTAAGAAAGATTTCATGATTTTTTCATTTTCTTCAGAACATATCGTTGCTGCATTTTTACTGCAGAAAAATGACCAAGGATTTGAACAACCCATAGCATTTTTCAATAAAGCCCTTAGAGATGCCCATTTGAAGTATAAAATTATGGAAAAACAAGCTGTAGCCTTGGTTAAGGCCATTAAAGACTTCAGAGTTTATATTCTCTACTCACACATTATTGCCTATGTCCCAAATTCTGTAGTTAAGAACATTCTTACTCGGGATGCTCCTAATGGAAGAGGAGGTAAGTGGATTGCCACTATCTTAGAATATAGCATAGAGATAAAACCCACCAAGCTCATTAAAGGTCAAGGATTAGCCAGACTTATGGCTGAATCCAATTGTAATGCCCTAGATATAAATTTCATTGCTCAAGTAGATGATCAGGAAGAGATGGCGACTCCATTGATCAGTGAAGTATTTTCACACTCACCTTGGTATACATATATCATATTTGTACTCCAAAAATTACAAGCTCCTCTTGGATTGTCTAGAACCAAAGATAGATTTTTAAAACTTAAAGCCGTAAGATTTTGTATCTTAGATAATGTACTTTTTTGGAGATATCATAGTGGGATTTTACTAAATTTTTTACTAAAGGAAGAAGATGAAAAAATACTTGAATAATTTCATGCAGGTGACTGTGGAGAACATTTGCACTGGAAAAATACTGTAGACAAGATCCCAAGAGTTGGTTTTTACTAATGTACCTTGTTTTATAATGTCAAAAAATATGTTACTTCATGTCATAAGTGCCAAATTTTTTAGGGTAAGAAGAAATTATTACCCCTCCCTATAAACCCTATTTCAACTGAAATTCCATTTCAACAATAGGGTTTAGACTTCATTGGTTAAATTCACCCTCCCTCTTCAGGCCAACATAAGTGGACTTTGACAGCCACTAATTATTTTACAAAGTGGAATGAAGCCATACCCTCCAGACAATCCATAGACATTGTCATTATTTCCTTCCTAGAAAACAACATTCTTTCAAGATTTGGATTCCCCCGAAAGATAATTACTAATAATGCAACAGAATTCAAATATAAGAAAATGATTTACTTTTGCTACAAATACCATATTACCTTAGGTCACTCTACTGCATATTACCCCCAAGGTAATGGCCTAGCTAAATCCTTAAACAAAAGCCTTGTAAATATCAGCAAAAAATTATTTGAAGATAATAAAAAGACTTTTCATAAGAATTTAGTCAATGCTTTATGTGTAGATAGACTTACTACTAAGAAATCCATTGGTACTTCACCTTACCAACTATTTTATGGAATGGATGTTGTTTTTCCTTCCTCCCTAGGTGTACCAGTGATGAAAATTATCCAAGAATTATAGGTTGAAACAAATGACATTCAAAGAAGGTTAAATCAAACTATTCACTTGCAAAAAACAAGAGAAGAAGTTTATATAAAATCTCAAGTCATTCAGGATAATATCAAGAAAATATCTAATAAAAAGACTAAAGAGGATGGTTTTTACATAGGATATAAAGTGTTAAAATGGGATTATAGAAGAGAAGACGAAGGAAAACATGGAAAATTTTATTTTCTATGGAAAGCACCTTATGTAATTTATGGATATAGAGGTGATAATGCTTTATTTCTAAAAGAATTGGATGGAACAAATTTGCAAGAAGGACCAGTTGATGGAAGAATGTTGAAGCACTACTACTCACCTGAGATAACCGATAGTTAGTTTTTATTCACTTTGATCATTGTACATATACATTGCAAAGTTTAGATTGGATTGAATGTTTCCTTAGAAAACTTGAAGCCCGAAGAGAATGCCATTAGATTTGAAAATTAAATATCTTAAATATGAATAAGTTGCAGATATCAGAAGACATTTACAGGATCATCCCAATCAATTTTCAAAATGCTACTAGTCTTAGAGTTCTTGATATTTCACGAGGAAATGTCATCCTCATGTGGAGCCACTGTTAGGGTCCTATAATAATAGAGTTCAGAAAAAGTTGAATTGACTTTGATAAGTCTTGTAAATATGTAAATACCTTGCCTTCTACAAGTTGTTTTCCCATATTTTGAAAAAATTAAAAAATAATAAAAAAAAGAAAAGAGGGTAAAAAGTCCTAAAAGAAAGATCAAAGGACTTAGAAAAATATATGCCGCAAAAGAAAAAGGAAATAAAACCTGAAAGTGAGCAAGTCCAAATGCCACTACTTTTACTTTTACTGCAAGAATAATGATTATGTGTAGAATGTCAATAAATGCTATAATCTATGATTAGTTAAACAATTTAATCTTAACTTTTCATGTTTTCAATTTCATGTTTTAGATAGAGAATAAAGATTTGTCAAACAGTTTAAACTTGACAAATTAGTAGATAGGTAGAAAATAATGAGAAGCTCACCAGTTTAATCTGAGCCCTCAGATGAAATAAGGTAGATCTAGATAGTTTTTATGATTTAAAGGTTGCAAGCCTAAATGCACTTGCAAAATGAAGAAAAAATGTTAGAAATGGAAGTTGGGTAGGTAGAAAGTAGTGGAGAAATCATGTAAATAATACATGATTAAGAAAAATCACAAATTTCCCCTCGCCCATGAGTATTCAGTATTCTAAGCTATCAGTCAAACAGGCTTAGAGCATTTCTCTAAAATTTTTTGGGAGCGGACCCAAGGCTCTATGACTGGTTAGTTAAAAATATTGAGTTCTTATGCTAAATCCTCATTTATCATCATTTACCCTTCATTTATGTATTAAAACCCATTTTTCCTAAGTAAAAACATATTATTACTTAGTAAAATTGTAAACCTAGGGTAATTAACTTCATCCCTTCATAAGCATTCATAAAAATCCACAAAATCACATTTATCCTATGTATTATTGAAAGAAATATAAAGATAATACATCCTTGATTTTGTACTATACTTAGAGATAATATGTATTTTGTTTTACTTTACCCTTTTGTATTAACTTTCAACATATTTTATTAAATCCCTAAGATACACCCTTTCCTAGTTATTAATTCCTTTATATTTAATAAATCCAAAAAACCCACTATTATAGACTTTTGACAAAAGTATATTATCCCATGTGCATAAATGAAAATCCCAAATCAAAAGCTCATTGGTCTAAAAGATTATCATTATTCTAATGTATCCCTCCATATAGTTTTTAAACTATCTAAAATGGTTGAAAACTATATATAAGTACATATATTGCGCCTGCACCATAATATTTAAAAACATTTCATATAGGTTTTAAATACAAATGTTAAACCCTTTTTCTATCATGATCAAAACATTTGTTTTAAACCTATCCCTACCGCTATATAAACTATGGTTTAAATGTGTTTTAAAACATTTATTTCATAAAAATTAAACCATTTTCACCCATACAAGAGCCCAGTCCCACCTTTCCGCTCCAAAGTAGCTCCTGAAAAAATCCTCACGATTCACATTCATTTCTCAGATCTGACGGTTGAGGGTTGATATCGCATAGATTAGATGCATGACCACCCCAATGCAAAAGCCATGCAAAATAGGAAGTTTCACATTGACCCCTCCCCTCCACATGGCCTCTTTTGATTCGATCGCATGGGTTTTGATTAAAACCATTTATGACTAAAACTCCACACAATAATCCACCAGTTTTCATCCATTTAAAATTCAAAAACTACTTCCCACCTAATGCGACCTGCATTTAATTTCAAGGGTTAATACAACCGAAATGTTTATTAAACTTTTGTATATGCATTTTATTTCTTTTACCTATATTTCACGTTTAACCAGTGTTTCACTTCCTCGACTGTGTAAGCCTACAAAAGCCCTTGATAGCCATTTTAACGCCCAAAGCCTTTGAATTCACCAAAAGAAACTTGTAAAAGTTGCTGAGGAGCTACACCTACTCTACTTCAACCGCTGAAAGCCATCAATTCGACCAGAGACTAAAGAAAACCTATTAAAATCAATATCTGCATCAAAATAGGTATTCTTCTAAGATTTAACATGGAAAATTTTAGGGGCTAATTTTGCATGGTTTTTCCAAAAAAAAGATTTGCCAATTTCTATTTTTTTATAAAAATGATTCGCCCAAATTTTACGATATAAAATTTTTTTACATTAAAAATCGCCAACATTATATAGATAATATATAAAATATCATTATAAATATGAATAATTTTACAAATACATCAATAAACATTTTATAGTTTTCATATTAAGGACTAGTGATATTCGCCAATTTTCCTTGAGATTCAAACTTGCAACTAAATTCAGAAGACCTTTTTAAAAGAAAAAGAATCAGTTCAAAGTCAAAATTGAGAAATTAAATTGCCTAAAACTCCTAGAAACAGGCCAAACTCCAAAAAAAATTTCCTAGGAACCCTAGTTGTCTGCTGCGCGGTATTTTGAAAGAAAATTATCATTTCTTCACAGATTAATGATCAATTTCAAGCTCTAAAGGCCATAAATCCTCTGTAGATGCCCTATATCTTATGAAAATCCTTTTTCAAAATATTTTTAGGCCATTTTTTAGTCAAAAGACTCAGAAAACCCTTGTTTTCTGTTTTAGACAAGTTTCTAGCCTCGAAACTTCTTTTGAGAAACCTAATTGAGCATAAAATCCAAAAAGATATTATATTTTGCTGAAATTTCCCAATCAAGCCTTTGTTATAGTAAAATTGTCTCTGCAAACAGTTTAAAATTGTAGAAGACAGTAAAAATGCCTAAAAAATAGAGTGTAAACAAATCTGAAGGTTCTAAGACTCCTGAAGCTACTCCTGCCATAACTCCAAATACTGCAATTGTAGTCAACCCATTACAACCCCTAGTTGTTGATATTGAGCATATTCCCCTAGCTGATATTTATTACAAAATATTTGATCCTATAGTTTAGTTCAATCTATTAGATATCCACAACTGGTGTTTTGAAAAATCTCTAGATGATCAAGAAGAAGTTCAAATTTGGGAATCCAATCTGCGCAAATATGTAGTCCCCCTGACTCACCCTTGTGAATAAATTATCAGACTATGTCACCAGTACTACATTCCTAAACAAAGAGCTATTGTGAATGCAAACAAAGAGGTCCTATTTACCATTATCGCAGAGTCAATAAACCAAATGTTGCTGCTTCAACCAGACCCCCAAGCAGTACCTTTGTCTATTGAAGCCCTCACTAAGCTATACATTGGCTTAGATTTCCCTAAAGTTTTATGATTTTCCAGACTTTCATGCCTTTGCATATTGAAATTCCCAAATTAAACCCTCCATATTCAACTGCCAAGTTCCTTGAAGGTTCAAAGCATGTAATCTCCATGCTTTCCTTCATACTTGGGTATTTCACTGATGAGCATACTGACGAGTCTATCCTGGGATAGTTGTCCACCTTTTCTCTAGGTCAACTGCCCTCAGTTATCTTTGACTATGCTGGAACTCAGGAATATTAGAATTCTTAAAAAAGAGGAGTGGAAAGCATTGACTTATTTTCTATGAAGAATGAAAGGCAAATAAATGAAGAAGAAAAAATCGGTTTGCTGATTTTATTGTCAAAATAGATTTTACAGCAGTAAAGCAGTTTTACTGAAGGTTAAAGACTATCTGAAGTGAAAGAGTATCAGTGAGAAAGAGTATTAGCGAGAAAGAGTATCAATGAAGGAAAGTTAGATTTTGAAAAATATCTAAAGAGCCAGCAAAGAGGACACTTAAGAAACCAACTGCTTCTTATCTTAAAACAGTTTCTATTTATTTTGAATAAAATAGGATAGCATGCTAAATTTTTAAGCAGATTTGACTATTATTGTTGTAAGATATTTAATTTTTCCTAAGTTAATTCCTAGAATTCATCTAGGATATTTTGTAAAACATTTTATATAAATAATCACCCTTTGAAGTATTTTGGTGTGGAATAAAATTGCTAGAGATTACTATAGATATTTTGTTGACTTGAAGGCTTTGAATTTAAATTTTGAGTGGTAGATTGGATCCCCTATTTGCCATCATACTTCAGGATCCCTGTGATAAGATATCTGGAGTTAAGTACTCTCTTAAACTTGTCATTGTTATTCTCTTTTGTTACATGTATACATCTGTGTTTTAATTCTAAATCTGAATGTATAACTCGGAGTATTACTACTGGACATGTCAATAGCACCCTGTTTCTAACTAGTTATCATTTATTTTTTTTCTTCTGATTTCCTATGTAAGGAACTCTTAGTTGCTCCATCTCACGTTTGACCTCTATCTACTACTTCCCTTTTCCAGATCAAAGGATTCTTAAGTGCCCTTTATCTCGATCATACCATCTCAAAAACTAATTGTCCATGATCTCCAAGGGTTATCTATCTTGCCCTATAGACATTTGACCTTTTAGGCCTTGATCCCAGTTATGTTAGCTTGAATTAGACTCCATAGCCCAATGGAAAGTAGAATTCCCTCTATCTACCCTCCAAGTGAAATTTTCCCACCAAATCCAAAAAAACCAAAGAAAATTGCACTTTAATAACTAGCCTAATATTCAAAATTAAAACAAAGTTAAACATGAAAGAGAGAGCCCTCCCTGAACCATAGGAAGGCTAGATCCTAGAGTTTGAAGTAGTTTTGTGGTTACCTCTAGTATTCTTTGACTAAAAACCAAAATCCCACAACTTAAGAATTTACTGGAGTGATAACATTACTGACAACCATACTGGGGAAATAACCAGTCCTCAGTCATAAAATTAGTCTTAAAGGAATCATTTGATTCATACTTTTACTTTAATATTGTTTTTATAGGTTGTGTATATTGAAAAATTGTAATTCTGGCTTCTAGGAAAGTCTATTATACCAGGTCTAACCCAGATCCTAAGATTTCTGTTATAGCAGATAACCCAGACTGAATTGGTAAAATGAAAAAACAAACAGAAAATTTAGAGGCTGAAATCTCATTAATAAGATTGAATTCGTTACCAAGTGAATTAGTAAGTCTGCAAGATATTGATTTTGATCTGAAATTTGAGCATTCATTATTTAAAATTAAATTTGAAAATGATTTAAAAAATGTTGTTTTATACCCTTCTTTTATTTAATTTTTGAATGCAAAACAGAAATCTATTGTAGTAAGTTCTAAATCTAAGAAAGCTAAATATCAGACCAATGTTGAAGAAATTAATGTTACTGTTCTAAAGGATATTGATGAACCTATTGAATTAGATCATTTATTGATTTATGCAAACAGACCTCTAGTTTCTCAATTACACAACACAATAATTCTAGCTAGAGATTCATCTCTGTATGCTGTTACATGATTCATAAATTCTACTACTAGCTCATGTAGAGATCTATTTATCCGTAAAACACCACTACAACCCAGAGTATTATTTCCACCAATCACTTCATCCACTATATCCATTATTTCACCTTTTTATTTCTTAAATACATCATCCTCATTTCCCAACACTTCAAATACTATATTTAGTTCATCCACTATAATTTCCAACACATCTCCAAGCAGTTCTACCTTACCTCCTAGTCAAGCTAAGCTTCAAGCTATGGCTGCTAGATATGCTCCCCTTGTCCTATCACAGCAACTTCATGATATGCCACAAGGCTATCAAAATAAAATACTATTGTTTGATGGCACTACTCAATATACTTCTCAACAGCACATTACTAAGATGACATAATTATTTGAAATTTATGAAACTGATGATTTAGATGTTCAAATGAGACTCTTTGCTCAAACTTTAATAGGAGCAGTTAAGAAGTGGTTTAAAGATTTAGCTGCTGGTAGTGTAACTAATTTATCTATCTTTTTTACTTCAATTTTAAATAAATGGGAAAAGAAAAAGAACCCCCTCTAATTTTTTTTTCTGATTCTTTGAAAAGAGCTCCAAATGAGTCAGTCCAAGTTTACTGCACTAGATATAGTAGTGTCTATAATTTGATCCCTGCAAATCTGAAACCTACTCCTTATTCAGTTATGCTCAAATTACCTAATGGATTTGACACAGATATGGCTTACCAATTAAGGGAAAGAGATGCAGATACATTAGAAAAAGTGAAAACTGATGCAGTAAGTGTAGAAGTGAACATTCTAGCTAGAAAATCTAGACTTAGAAATGAAAGAAGAGTGACTATCAAAGAGGAAAATGCTAACTCAGAAACAAAAATGGATGTTATAGCCAAAACCTTAGAAAGAGTGATTGATTGACTAGATAATATGGAGAGAAGACCTCAGTGGGATAACCAACAATAGATTAGAAATCCTAATTTTAGAAAAAACATAAATTCTGGAAAAGCAAAAGAAACAACCCTAGACCAAACAATTAGGCCACCATTCTAAGAGAACTATGCTGAAATTTCTCAGAATCATAATGATGACGAGGAGGACACTGTTAATCTAATGGGAATAGATGACAATAATACCATTTTCCTAACTCAGAAAGATCAGGAATTCTTTGAAATTCGACAACTTAAATTAGATTCTAGTGAATCCTTTGATTATAATTAAGGTTATGACTATGCAATAAATGAAATACACAACCAGTATAACCTTAGAAAAAATTTAAAAAATGAGTCTTCTACTAAGAAAAGTTCCCAAAATCAAAATTAGAAAACAATAGAAGCCCCTAAAACAAAAGTTCTACAAATTCTCCCACGGGAAAATAAGCAAAAGAAAAATTCTTCCCAAAACATTTCTAGTCCTAAGAAAGCATCAGGACCTAAAATTGTTGATATTAGTAATGAAGTTGCTCAAGTTGCAAAATATTCTCAAAAATATACTGCTGCTAAAGTTTCTAATTCTGTAAAATTAGCAAATTTAGATCCCAAAAAACCTTATGCTGATCCTAAAATAGTAGACCCAAAGCTGTTACTTCAAAAACATCTACTGAAAATTCTAAGTCAGAAAGAACATCTACTGCTTCACAATCAATCCCCGAAAAGAAAGTTAGAAGTAGTAAAACAAAAGAAACACAAATAGAGAATCCTAAAACAATTGAAAGTGAAAAAATAACTGTAGAAAAGAAAGACAACCCAAGTAAAACTAGAGTTACTAAAGAAGAACTGATTCAAATCAGTAAATCTCAACCTGCATTCAACATAGAATCAGAAAATGCAAAACTAAAAATATCAATTCCTTTGATTGAACTGGTAAAGAATGACTTGTATAAATCAGCCATAACTGAAATACTAAATATGAATGATGGAGAAGACTCCATAAATCTAAATGATGATCAGCTAGAGTTGATTTTTGGCCTAGATGTAAATGGAAAACATGCTGATGGTGCAATTCCTCCATTTTATATTGGTCTCACCATTCATGATGAAATTCTACATAACACAGTGCTAGATTTAGGAGCTTCCCATAATATAATTCCTAAAGCCATCATGGAAACTCTGAATCTAGAAATTACAAGGCCATAGAAAGATTTGTTTTCTTTTGCTTCAAGTAAAGTTAAATGCTTAGGTTTAATTAAGGATTTGTGTTTAACACTAGCTCAATACCCTAGTAATAATATATTAATGGACATTGTAGTAGCTGATATCCCAACAAAATATGGTATGCTACTTTCTTTCTCATGGGGAGAAAATTTGCAGGGATCTCTACAATTGGACACGTCTTATGCTACTATATCAGTGTTTGGCCAACCTAAAAAGTTATATAGGGAAAATTTAATGAAGTACATGGTCAGTAGTGTTGAAAGATCTATAAACTACCCAATTTACTATAAACCAATTTACCTTGATTATTTTATCCTATGTAACTCTGTAACAAATGAAATCCACACTGAACTTGTAGATAAAAAGAGAGCACCAAACAATGATAACATTTTTCATGAATCTCAATGGATTTTAGACTTTTATGATTTAGTAAATAGGTTAGGAGTAGGAGCAAGAGTCTAGATAAAAAATATGGAGACTAATCATTCTGAAGGTCATGCTTTCAAGCTAAATTTTAAATGTACAAACAATATGCCCGAGTATGAAGCGCTCATCCTAGGACTCCAAATCATTAGGAACTCGAGAGGAAAAATAATCTTAATCATGGGAGATATAGATTTGATCATAAAACAGGTAAATGGAGTTTATTCTGTTTACAATCCTAAAGTAAGAAGATATAGAGACACTGTCATATATTTAACTAATGATTTATTGGAATGTAAGTTTGTTGTTATACCTAGAAAGCAAAATATACAAGCCCATTGTCTTGCAAATTTTGCTAGTACATGCAATTTACTATTCCAAACTAATCACAAATATATTGCTAAAGTCAAACATAGGCCAATAATTCCAGATAATTTTAACTATTGGAAGATTTTTTCTCAGGATGAACAGATTTACAAGTTTATGAACAATGAAGGAGAATTCCATAATTGTATTATAGATACTGATTGTATAATAAATCATGATTTGGATTGTTAAATAGATTTAATTGGCTCAGATGTAAATAAAATAAATTTTGATAAACCTACTAGATTTATTCAAGCTGACATAGACAGCCCAGAGAAAGTAGAGATTGAAGAAATTATTGAAGATGAATCAGATATATTGAATCTTAAGGATAATTTTTTACCTAAAGGTTTAACCCCCTTAGAGGATCTTTTTGACTCCAACGATGTAACTAGAAAACAAAAAATGGAGCCTGTAAGATCTGACATAGAAGAATGTAACATTGGTAAAGAGTCAAATCCAAAGATAATCAAACTGTCCAAAATTTTACTTCAACAAGAAAAGGATAAATATATTGATTTTTGAAAGGAATATCAAGATTTGTTTTCTTGGAGTTATAAAGATTTAAAATATTATGATACAAACATAATCCAACATAAAATTCCAATAAAAGAAGATCATAAGCCATTCAAACAAATGTTGAGAAGGATTAACCCTGTGTTATTACCTTTGATTGAAAAAGAAGTTAAAATAATTTATGATGCCCAGATCATTGCACCAATCAGATATTCTAATTGGGTTTCCAACCTAGTCCCTACAAGAAAGAAAACAAGAGAAATTAGATTGTGTGTCGACTTTAGAAATCTTAAGAAAGTATCTTTGAAGGATAATTACCCTTTACCTAAAATGGACCACATATTACAAATGGTAGTAGTTTATTCAAGGATTTCATTGTTAGATGGTTTTTCAGGATACAACCAGATCCTAGTTCAAGAAGAAGACCAAGTTAAAACAACATTTACTACTACTTGGGGCACTTTTTTGTCTGTAAAAATGCCTTTTTCCCTAAGGAATATAGGAGAAACCTTTGAAAGGGACATGGAAATAGCCTTTACAAAGGAAATACATGAGATCTTAGTAATTTACTTAGATGACATTACTGTGTTTTCCAGAAGAAATCATTGAACACTTGGATCATTTGAAACAAGTTTTTATTAAGTGTACGAAATATGGCATCTCTTTAAATATTAAGAAAAGTCTTTTTGGATTAGAAGAAGGTAAGTTACTTGGACATATAATCTCAAAATAAGCAATTAGTATAGATCTTGCTAGGATAGAAGAAATTCTGAACGTCAACCCACCAAGAAACATTAAAGAATTACAAGCCTTTTTAGGTAAGATAATTTTTTAAAGAAGATTCATATCTAATTTAGCTGAGATAATTAGAGAATTAAATAACATGCTAAAAAAATATTCAGTTCTTATATGGACTATTGAGGCTAAACAATCATTTGACTCTATCAAACAAGCCTTAACTAAAACCCCAGTCCTAATAAGTCTTGATTTTAAGAAAGATTTCATGATTTTTTCATTTGCTTCAAAACATACCATTGGTGCAGTTTTACTGCAGAAAAATGACCAAGGATTTGAACAACCCATATCTTTTTTCAGTAAATCCCTTAGAGATTCCCCTTTGAAGTACAACATTGTGGAAAAACAAGCCCTAGCCTTGGTTAAGGCCATTAAAGACTTCAGAGTTTATATTCTCTACTCACACATTATTTCCTATATCCCAAATTCTATAGTTAAAGACATTCTTACTCAGGATGGTCCTGATGGAAGAAGAGGTAAGTGGATTTCCACTATATTAGAATATGACATAGAGATAAAACCCACCAAGTTCATTAAAGGTAAAGGATTAGCCAGACTTATGGTTGAATCCAAGAGTAATGATCTAGAAATAAATTTCATTGCTCAAGTAGATGATCAGGAAGAGATGGTGACTCCATTGATCAGTGAAGCCTTTTCACACTCACATTGGTATACAGATATCATATTTGTACTCCAAAAATTACAATCTCCTCCTGGATTGTCTAGAACCAAAGCTAGATTTTTAAAACATAAAGCAATAATATTTTGTATCTTAGATAATGTAATTTTTTGGAGAGATCATGGTGGGATTTTACTAAATTGTTTACTAAAGGAATAAGCTGACAAAATACTTGAATAATTTCATGCAGGTGGTTGTGGAGGACATTTATACTAGAAAACTACTGCAAACAAGATTCTGAGAGCTGGTTTTTACTAGACTACCTTGTTTGTTGATGTCAAAAAATATGTTACTTCATGTCATAAGTGCCAATTTTTTTAGGGTAAGAAGAAATTATGACCCCTCCCTTTCAAGCCTATTTCAACTGAAATTCCATTTCAACAATGGGGTTTAGACTTCATTGGTGAAACTCACCCTCCCTCTTCAGGCCAACATAAGTGGATTTTGACAGCCATTGATTATTTTACCAAGTGGATTGAAGCCATACCATCTAGAAAATCCACATATACTATCATTATTTCCTTCCTAGAAAACAACATTCTTTCAATATTTGGATGCCCCCAAAAGATAATTACTGATAATGCAACACATTCAAATCCAAGAAAATGATTGACTTTTGCCACAAATACCATATTACCTTAGGCCACTCTACTGCATATTACCGCCAAGGTAATGGCCTAGTTGAATCCTGAAACAAAAGCCTTGTAAATATCATCAAAAAATTACTTCAAGACAATAAAAAGACTCGGCATAAAAAGTTAGTGAATTCTTTATGGGAAAATAGACTTACTACTAAGAAATCCATTGGTACTTCACCTTACGAACTATTTTATGGAATGGATGTTGTTTTTCCTTCCTCCCTAGGTGTACCAGTGATGAAAATTATTCAAGAATTACATGTTGAAACAAATGACATTCAAATAAGGATAAATCAAACTATTCACTTGCAACAAACAAGGGAATAATTTTATATCAAATCTTAATTCATTCAGGATAAGGTCAAGAAAATCTATGATAAAAAGACTAAAGAGGACGGTTTTTACATAGGAGATAAAGTGTTAAAATGGGATTCTAGAAGAGAAGACAAAGGAAAACATGGAAAATTTGATTTTCAATGGAAAATACCTTATGTAATTTTTGGATATAGAGGTAATAATGCTCTCTTTCTAAAATAATTGGATGGAACAGATTTGCAAGAAGGACGAGTTGATGGCAGAATGTTGAAGCACTACTATTCACCTGAGTTAAACAATAGTTAGTTTTTATTCACTTTGATCATTGTACATATACATTGCAAAGTTTATATTGGATTGGATGTTTCCTTAGAAAAGTTGAAGGCCAAAGAGAATGCCCTAATCTTTGAAAAGTAAATATCATAAATATGAATAAGTTGCAGATATCAGAGGGAATTTATAGGATCATCCGAGTGAGACTTCAAAATGCCACTAGTCCCATAGTTCTTGACATTTCACCAAGAAATGTCATCCCCATGCGGAGCCACTGAGAGGGTCCTATAATAATAGGGTTCATAAAATTTTGAATTTACTTTGATAAGTCTTGTAAATATGTACATACCTTACTTTCTACAAGTTGTTTTCCCATATTTTGAAAAAATGAAAAAATAATAAAAAAACAAAAAGAGGGTAAAAAGTCCTAAAAGAAAGATCAAAGGACTTAGAAAAATATATACCCCAAAAGAAAAAGGAAATAAAACCTAAAAGTGAGCAAGCCCAAATGCCACTACTTTTACTTTTACTGCAAGAATAATGATTATGTGCAAAGTGTCAATAAATGCCATAATCCATGATCAGTTAAACAGTTTAATATTAAATTTTCATGTTTTCAATTTCAAGTTTTAGATAGAGAATAAAGATTTGTCAAACATTTTAAACTTGAAAAATCAGTAGATAGATAGAAAATAATGAGAAGCTCAACAGTTTAATCTAAGCCCTCGGATGAAATCAGGTAGATCTAGATAGTTTTTATGCTTTAAAAGAAAATTTTTAAGGTTGCAAGCCTAAATGCACCTGCAAAATGAAGAAAAAATGTTAGAAATGGAAGTTGGGTAGGTAGAAAGCAGTGGATCAATCAGGTAAATAATACAGCATCAGGAAAAATCACTAATTTCCCCTCCCCCATGAGTATTCAATATTCTAGGCTATCAGTCAAATAGGCTAAGAACATTTATCTGACTTTTGTTGGGACTGAAACCAAGGCTCTATGACTGGTTAGTTAAAAATATTGAGTTCTTATGATAAATCCTCATTTATCATCATTTACGCTTCATTTATGTATTAAAACCCCCTTTACCTAAGTAAAAACACATTCTTACTTAGTAAAATTGTAACCCTAGAGTAATTAACTTCATCGCTTCATAAGCATTCATAAAAATCCACAAAATCACATTTATCCTAAGTATTATTGAAAGAAATATAAATATAAGAAATTATTTATTTTGTACTATACTTAGAGATGATACGTATTTTGTTTTACATTACCCTTTCATATTAAATTTTAACATATTTTATTAAATCCCTAAGAAATACCCTTTCCTAGTTATTAATTCCCTTATATTTAATAAATCCCAAAAACCCAATATTATAAACTTTTGACCAAAGTATATTATCCCATGTGCGGAAATGAAAATCCGAAATCAAAAGCCCTTTGGTCTAAGAGATTATCATTATTCTAATGTATCCCTCCCTATAGTTTTTAAACTATCAAAAATGGTCGAAAACTATATAAAAGTACATATATTGCACCTGCACCATAATATTTAAAAACATTTCATATAGGTTTTAAATACAAAAGTTAAACCCCTTTTATATCATGATCAAAACATTTGTTTTAAACCTATCCTCGATGTTATATAAACTATGGTTTAAATGTGTTTTAAAACATTTATTTCATAAAAATTAAACCATTGTCACCCATACAAGAGCCCGGTCCCACCTTTCCGCTCCAAAGAAGCTCCCGAACAAATCCTCACCATTTGTGTTCATTTCTCAGATCCGATGGTTGAGGGTGGATATCGCATAGATTAGATGCACGACTGCCCCAATGCAAAAGCCACGTAGAATAGGTAGTTTCGCATTGACACCTCCCCTCCACTTGGCTTCTTCTTATTCGATCTCGTGGGTTTTGGTTAAAACCAGTTACCACTAAAACTCTGTGAGATAAACAACCGGTTTTCATCCATTCAAAACTCTGAAACCGCTTCCCACTTTATGTGACCTACATTTAATGTCAAGGGTTAATACAACCGAAATGGTTATTAAACCTTTGTATATGCATTTTCATTCTTTTACCTATATTTCGCGTTTAACCACTGTTTCACTTCCTTGACCGTGTAAGCTTGCAAAAGCCCCTGATAGCCATTTTAACGCCCAAAGCCTCCGAATTCACCAAAATAAACTTGTAAAAAATGCTAAGGAACAACACCCGCTCTAGTCCAGCTGCTAAAAGCCATTAGTTCGACCAGAGACTGAAGAAACCCTATTAAAACCGACACCTATGCCAAAACAGGTATTCTTCTGAGATTCAAACCTGCAACTAAATTCAAAAGACCTTTTTAAAAGAAAAAGAATTAGTTCAAAGTCAAAATTAAGAAATTAAATTGCCCAAAATTCCTAGAAACAGGCCACAATCTGGCAAAATTTTCCCAAGAACCCGAGTTGTCTACTGCACAGTATTCTCAAAGAAAATTATCATTTCTTCACAGATAAATGATCAATTTCAAGCTCTAAAGGCCATAAATCCTCTACATGTGCCCTATATCTTCTGAAAATCCTTTTTCAAAAGAGTTTTAGCCCATTTTTCAGTCAAAAGACTCAGAAAACCCCTACATTCTATTTTAGACAAGTTTTTAGGCTCAGAACTTCTTTTGAGAAACCTAATTGAGCATAAAATACAAAAAGACATTCTTTTTTGCTGAAATTGCCCAATCAAGCCTTTGTTATAGTAAAATTTCCTCTGCAAATAGTTTAAACTTGCAGAAGCCAATCAAAATGCCTAAAATAGAGAGTGTAACAAATTTGAAGCTTCTAATACTTCTAAATCTACCCTTGCCATAAATCCAAATACTGCAATTGTAGTCAACCCATTACAACCCCCAGTTGTTGATATTGAGCATATTCCCCTAGTTGATATTGATTACAAAATAGATTATCCTATAGTTGAGTTCAATCTGTTAGATATCCGCAACTGGTGTTTTGAAAAATCTCTAGATGATCAAGAAGAAGTTCACATTTGGGAATCCAATCTACCCAAATATGTAGTCCCCTTGACACACCCTTGTGAATAAATTATCAGACTATGTCACCAGTACGATATTACTCAACAAAGGGCTATTATGAATGCAAGAAAAGAGGTCCTATTTACCATTACTGCAGAGTCAATGAACCAAATGTTGCAGCTTCAACCAGACCCCCAAGCAGTACCTTTGTTTATTGAAGCCCTCACTTTTTTTTAATCATTGCCTCTGCATATTGAAATTCCCAAATTAAACCCTCCATATTCAACTGCCAAGTTCCCTAAACGTTCAAGGCATGTAATGTCCATGCTTTCCTTCATACTTGGGTATTTCACTGATGAGCATACTGATGAGTCTATCCTGGGTTTTTTGTCCACCTTTTCTCCAGGTCATCTGCCCTCAGTTATATTTGACTATTTCGGAACTCAATAATATTAGAATTCCTAAAAAAGAGGACTGGAAAGCATTGACTGATTTTCTATGAAGGATGAAAAGAAAATAAATGAAGAAGAAAAAATTTGTTCGCTGATTTTACTGTCAAAACATATTTTATAGCAGTAAATCAGTTTTACTGAAGGTTAAAGAGTATCTGAAGTGAAAGAGTATCAGTGAGAAATATTGTCACTGAATTCAAGTTATATTTTGAAAAATATCTAAAGAGCCAGGAAAGAGGACACATAAGAAGCCAACTGCTTCTTATCTTAAAACAATTTATATTTATTTTGAATAAAATAGGACAGCTTGCTAAATTGTTGAGTAGCTATCACTATTATTGTTGTAAGATATTTAATTTTCCTAATTTAATTCCTAGAAGTCATCTAGGATATTTTGTAAAACATTTTATATAAATACTTAACTCTTTGAATTATTTTGGTGTGGAATAAAATTGTTGGAGATTACTATATATATTTTGTTGACTTGAAGGCTATGGATTTCGATTTTGAGTAGCAGACTGGATCACCTATTTGGAATCATACTTCAGGATCCCTATGATAAGTTATTTGGAGTGAAGTACTCTCTTGAACTTGTCATTTTTATTCTCTTTTTTTACATTCATACATCTATGTTTTAATTCTAAATTTGAATGTATAACTAGGACTATTACTACAGGACATGTTAATAGCACCCTGTTTTTTACTAGTTGTCATTTCTTTTCTTTCTTCTGATTTTTGGTGTAGGGAACCATTAATTGCTCCCTCTCTCATTTGACCTCTATCTAATACTTCCCTTTTCTGGATCAAAGGACTCTTAAGTGCCCTTTTTCCTGATCATACCATCTCAAAAACCAATTTTCCATGATCTCCAAGGGTTATCTATCTCTCCCTATAGGCATTTGACCTTTTAGGCCTTGATCCTAGTTTTGTTAGCTTGACTTAGACTCCATAGCCCAATGGACAAGTAGATTTCACTCTATCTACCCTCCAAGTAAATTTTTCCCACCAAATCCAACAAAACCAAACCAAATTGCACTTTAATAACTAGCATAATACTCAAAATTATAACACAGTTAAACATGAAAGTGAGAGCCATCTCTGAACCCTAGGAAGGCTAGATCCTAGAGTTTGAAGTAGGTTTGTGGTTAACTCTAGCATTAGTTGACTAAAAACCGAAATCCCACAACTTAATAATTTACTGGAGTGATAACATTACTTGTGACCATACTGGGAAATAATCGGTCCGCAGTCATAAAATTATTCTTAAAGGAATAATTTAATTCATCCTTTTACTTTAAGATTGTTTTTATAGGTTGTGTGTATTAAAAAATTGTAATTCTGGCTTCTAGGAAAGTCTATTATACAAGGTCTAACCCGGATCCTAAGCTTGTTGTTATAGTAGATAACCCAGTCTGAATTGGTAAAAAGAAAAAACAAATAGAAAATTTAGAGGCTGAAATCTCATTAATAATAGTCAATTCCTTACCAAGTGAATTAGTGAGTCTGCAAGGCATTGATTTTGATCTGAAATTTGAGCATTCATTGTTTAAAAGTAAATCTAAAAATTATATAAAAACTAATGTTTTAGACCCTGCTTTTATTTCATTTTTTAATGCAAAACATAAATCTATTGCAGTAAGTTCTAAATCTAATAAAGCTGAATATCAGACCAATGTTGAATAAATTAATGTTACTATTCTAGAGGATATTGATGAATCTATTGAATTAGCTCATTTACTGACTTATGAAAACAAACCTCCAGTTTCTGAATTACACACCACAATAATTCTAGCTAGAGACTCATCTCTGTATGCTGTTACATCATTCATAAATTCTACTACCAACACATGTATAGATCCATTTATCCCTAAAATACCTCTACAACCTAGAGTATTATTTCCACCAATCACTTCATCCACTATATCCATTAGTTCACCTTTTGATTTCTTAAATACATCATCCTCATTTCCTAGCACTTCAAATACTATCTTTAGTTCATCCATTGTCATTTCCAGCATAGCTCCAAGCAGTTGTACCTTACCTCCTAGTCAAGATAAGCTTCAAGCTATGGCTGTTAGATATGCTCCCCTTGTCCTACCATAGCAACTTCATAATATGCCACAAGAATATCAAAATAAAATACCATTTTTTGATGGCACTACTCAATATACTGCTCAACAACACATTACTAAGATGACAAACTTCTTTGAAATTTATGAAAGTGATGATTCAGATGTTCAAATGAGACTCTTTGCTCAAACTTTAATAGGGGAAGTTAAGAAGTGGTTTAAATATTTAGCTGTTGGTAGTGTAACTGATTTAACTATCTTTTTTACTTTGTTTTTAAATAAATGGGAAAAGAAAAATAAACCCCTCCAAATTTTTTCTGAATTTGATTCTTTGAAAAGAGCTCCAAATGAGTCAGTCCAAGATTACTACACCAGATATAATAGTGTCTATAATTCTATCCCTACAAATCTGAAACCTACTCCTTATTCAGTTCTTCTCAAATTCCTTGATGGATTTGACACAGATATGGCTTAACAATTAACGGAAAGAGATACAGATACCTTAGAAAAAATGCAAACTAATGCAGTAAGTGTAGAAGTGAACATTCTAGCTAGAAAGGATAGACTTAGAAATGAAAGAAGAGTGACTATCAAAGAGGAAAATGTTGATTCATATACAAAAATGGATGTTATAGCCAAAACCCTAGAAAGAGTGATTGATAGACTAGATAATATGGAGATAAGACCTCAGTGGGATAACCAACAATAGATTATAAATCCCAATTAAAAAAAAAAACATAAATTCTAGAAAAGCAAAATAAACAGCCCCAGACCAAACAATTAGGCCACCATTCCAAGAGAAGTATGATGAAACTTCTCAGAATAATAATGATGATGAGGAGGACACTATTAATTTAATGGGAATAGATGACAATAATACCATTTTCCTAACTCAAGAAGATCAAGAATTGTTTGAACTTCAACAACTTAAATTAGATTCTAGTGAATCCTTTGATTATAAGGAAGGTTATGACTATGCAATAAATGAAATAAAATATCAGTATAACCTTAGAAACAAGAAAAACAGTGAGACTTCTGCTAAAAAAAATTCCCAAAATCAGAATCAGAAAATAGTAGAAGACCCTAAAACAAAATTTCTACAAATTCCCCTGAGGGAAAATGAGCAAAAATCAAATTCTTCCCCAAAATATTGTAGTCCTAGGAAAGCATCAAGCCCTAAAATTGTTGATATTACTGATGAATTCGTTCAAGTTGAAAAATATTCTAAAAAATCCACTGCTGCTAAAGTTTCTAATTCTCTAAAATCAGCAAATTTAGATCCCAAAAAACCTTCTGCTGATCCTAAAATAGTAGAGCCAAAAATTGTTACCTCAAAAACATCTGCTGAAAATTCTAAGTCAGAAAGAACATCTACTGCTTCACAAACAATCCCTAAAAATAAATTTAGAAGTAGTAAAACACAAGAAACCCAAATAGAGAATCCTAAAACAATTGAAAGTGAAAAAATAACTGTAGAAAAGCAAGACAAACCAACACAAACTACAGTTACTAAAGAAGAACTGATTCAAATCAATAAATGTCAACCTGCATTCAACATACAATCAAAAATTGCAAAGCTTGAAATATCAATTCCTTTGACTGAATTGGTAAAGAATGAATTGTATAAATCAACCATAACTGAAACATTAAATATGAATGATGGAGAAGACTCCATAAATCTAAATGACGACTAGCTAGAGTTTATTTTTAGCCCAGATGTAAATGGAAAACATGTTGATGGTGCAATTCCTCCATTTTATTTTAGTCTCACTATTCATGATCAAATTCTACATAACACAATGCTTGATTCAGGAGATTCCCATAATCTAATGCCTAAAGCCATCATGGAAACTCTGAATCTAAAAATTACAATGCCATACAAAGAATTGTTTTCCTTTGATTCAAGTAAAGTTAAATTCTTAGGTTCAATTAAGGATTTGTGTGTAACACTAGTTCAATACCCCAGTAAGAATATATTAATGGAAATTGTAGTAGCTGATATCCCACCAAAATATGGTATGCTACTTTCTCGCTCATGGGGAGCAAACTTGCAGGGATCTCTACAATTGGACATGTCTTATTCTACTATATCAGTGTTTGGCCAACCTAAAAATTTATATAGGGAAACATTACTGAAGTACATGTTTAGTAGTGCTGAAAGATCTATAAACTACCCAATTTACTCTACACCAACTGACATTGATTCTTTTATCCTATGTAACTCTGTAACAAATGAAATCCAAATTGAACTTGTAGATAAAAAGAGAGCACCAAACAATGATAACATTTTTCATGAATCTCAATCGCATCTAGAATTTGATGGTTCAGTAAATAAGTTAGGAGCAGGAGCAGGAGTCTAGATAACAAATATGGAGACCAATAATTCTGAAGGTCATTCATTCAGGCTAAATTGCAAATGTACAAACAATATGGCCGATTATAAAGCCCTCATCCTAGGACTCCAAATCATTATGAACTGGGGAGAAAAAATAATTTTAATCATGGGAGATTCAAATTTGATCATAAAACAGGAAAATGGAGTTTATTTTGTTTACAATCCTAGACTAAGAAAATATAGAGACGTTGTCATAGATTTAACTGATGATTTATTGGAATGTAAGTTTGTTGTTATACCTAGAAAGAAAAATATAAAAGCCCATTGTCTTGCAAATTTTTCTAGTACATGCAATTTACCATTCCAACCTAATCACAAATATATTGCTGAAGTCATACATAGGCCAATAATTCTAGATAATCTTAAGTATTGACATATTTTCTCTCAGGATGAATAGATTTACAAGTTTATGAACAATGAAGGAGAATTTCAGAATTGTATTATAGATACAGATTGTATAATAAATCATGATTTATATTGTGAAATAGATTTAAATGACTTGGATGTAAATAAAATAAAGTTTGATAAACCTACTAGATTTAGTCAAGCTGACATAGATAGGCTAGAGAAAGTAGAGATTGAAGAAATTATTGAAGATGAATTAGATATAGTGAATCTCAAGGATAATTTCTTAGCCAAAGGTTTAACCCCTTTAGAAGATATTTTTGACTCCAACGATGTAGCTAAAAAACCAAAAATGGAGCCAGTAAGATCTGACATAGAACAATGTGAAATTGGCACAGAGTAAAAACCAAATATAATCAAACTGTCCAAAATTTAACCTCAGCAAGAAAAGGATAAATATATTGAGCTTTTAAAGGAATATCAAGATGTGTTTGCTTGGAGTTATGAAGATTTAAAATCTTATGATACAAACATAATCCAACATAAAATTCCAATAAAAGAAGATCAAAAGCCATTCAAACAAAAGTTGAGAAGGATTAACCCTGTGCTATTACCTTTGATTGAAAAAGAAGTTAAAATAATGTATGATGCCCAGATCATTCCACCAATCAGATATTCTCATTGGGTTTCCAACGTAGTCCCTACAAGAAAGAAAAAAAGAGAAATTAGATTGTGTGTCGACTTTAGAAATATTAACAAAGTATGTTTTAAGGATAATTACCCTTTACCTAAAATTTACCACATATTAAAAAGGGTAGTAGTTTCTTCAAGGATTTCATTGTTAGATGGTTTTTCAAGATACAACCAGATCCTAGTTCAAGAAGAAGACCAATCTAAAACAACATTTACTACTCCTTGCGACACTTTTATGTATGTAAAAATACCTTTTGGCCTAATGAATACAGGAGCAAAATTTCAAAGGGCTATGGACATAGCCTTTTCAAAGGAAATACATGAGTTCTTAGTAATTTACTTAGATGACATTACAGTGTTTTCCAAAATAGGTAATGAACACTTGGATCATTTGAAACAAGTTTTTATTAAGTGTAGGAAATATGGCATCTCTTTAAATACTATGAAAAGTCTATTTGGATTAGAAGAAGGTAAGTTAATTGAACATATAATCTCAAAAGAAGGAATTAGGAAATATCTTGCTAGGATAGAAGCAATTCTGAACATCAACCCACCAAGAAACATCAAATAATTACAAGCCTTTTTAGGTAAGATAAATTTTTAAAGAAGATTCATATCTAATTTAGCTAAGATAATTAGAGAATTAAATAACATGCTCAAAAAATATTCAGTTTTAGATGTACTATTGAGGCTAAACAATCATTTGACTCTATCAAACAAGCCTTAACTAAAACCACAATCCTAATAAGTCCTTATTTTAAGAAAGATTTCATGATTTTTTAATTCACTTCAGAACATATCATTGCTGTAGTTTTATTGCAGAAAAATGACCAAGGATTTGAACAACCCATAGCTTTTTTCAGTAAAGCCCTTAGAGATGCCCCTTTGAAGTACATAATTATGGAAAAACAAGCCGTAGCCTTGGTTAAGGACATTAAAGACTTCATAGTTTATATTCTATACTCACACATTATTTCCTATGTCCCAAATTCTGTAGTTAAAGACATTCTTAGTTAGGATGGTCCTTATGGAAGAAGAGGTAAGTTGATTGCCACTATCTTAGAATATGATATAGATATAAAACCCACCAATCTCATTAAAGGTCAAGGATTAGCTAGACTTATGGCTGAATCCATTTGTAATGCCCTAGATATAAATTTCATTGCTCAAGTAGATGATCATAAAGAGATGGCGACTTCATTGATCAGTGAAGCCTTTTCACACTCACCTTGGTATACAGATACCATATTTGTACTCCAAAAATTACAAGCTCCTCCTGCATTATCTAGAAGCAAAGCTATATTTTTAAAACTTAAAGCAGTAAGATTTTGTATCTTAGATAATGTAATTTTTTGGAGAGATCATGGTGGGACTTTACTAAATTGTTTACTAAAGGAAGAAGATGGAAAAATACTTGAAGAATCTCATGCAGGTGATTGTGGAGGACATTTATACTGGAAAACTACTGTAGACAAGATTCTGAGAGCTAGTTTTTACAGGCCTACCTTGTTTGTTGATGTCAAAAAATATGTCACTTTGTGTCATAAGTGCCAAATTTTTTAGGGTAAGAAGAAATTATTACCCGTCCTTTTAAAGCGTATTTCAACTGAAATGCCATTTCAACAATGGGGGTTTAGACTTCATTGGTGAAATTCACCCTCCCTCTTCTGGCCAACATAAGTGGATTTTGACAACCACTGATTATTTCACCAAGTGGATTGAAGCCATACCCTCTAGAGAATCTGCATATACTATCATTATTTCCTTCCTAGAAAACAAAATTCTTTCAAGATTTGGATACCCCCAAAAGATAATTACTGATAATGCAGCAGCATTCAAATCCAAGAAAATGATTTAATTTTGCCACAAATACCATATTACCTTAGGCCAATCTACTTCATATTACCCCCAAGGTAATGGCCTAGCTGAATCCTGAAACAAAAGCATGGAAAATTTTATTTTATATGGAAAGGACCTTATGTAATTTATGGATATAGAGGTAATAATGCTTTCTTTCTGAAATAATTGGATGGAATAGATCTGCAAGAAGGACTAGTTGATGGAAGAATGCTGAAGCACTACTGCTCACCTTGTTATAGGTCAATTTGGGCACCATTCCGTATGACCTGGTTAACTGGGCATCATCTCCAGGACTAATGATTAAGGCTCTATCATTCCCTATCATCTCAGTTGCTACATGCCCTAAGACAAGAAATGACATAAATCAAACAAGACTTTCGTCAAGCAAGGATTTCCATGGTTTGGAGCTTATTATTTAACATGTGGGAGCTCACCAACATAAGCCTTAAGGGGCCTAAGTGCATTGCATACATAGGTAGCCCCATTCAAAGCTGCTCTGCAAAGCACTTCCCAACATTCAATGGTGCGTTGGTCACATTGGTAGCGAAATTCTCATTGTTCTGGAATCTCCACTTGGCTAGTGTCTTCTAGAAGGGTTCACATGTGTCAAGCTTCGGATCCAAGTGTCCATCTGAAATATACTTGAATGGAAACATTTCTTGCCTCTTTTGGAATGCATTTATTGAAAAACAACCTACTGTTAATCTATAAATTGAATGTACAGATCTAAGTGTTTGAGAAGAAGAATTTGAGTAGAGAAATGCTGGAGAATTTTCAATAGAGGGTTTGATTTGTGGAGCTGCTGCTAGAGAGATTTATGTTGTGATGAGACTTGGGAACTCTATTGGAAGGTCACTTCAAATCAGTCACCAGGTTGTAACCTCTCCTTCTATCATTAATAACAATTACTTCTTGTTTTTCCCTACATGCATCTATGTTTACTTCGATTTTCCATATTGCAATATCTTGGTTGATGAATGTATTTTATGCTTAACTGATTTAGCTAACTAGCTTGAATAGATATCTATATTATTGCATCTTCTATTGTTTCTGTGTTCTTTCTTTCAGGAAGCATTCAGTCAATAAAACCGCTTGAATTTGAAGCTGTAGTGGAAGTGACAGAAAGGAGTCATTTGGAAGCGACTGGAACAAGTAGGCACCCAATCCTCTCTATGTATCGGTTCTGAGTTAGGAGAAATGGTAGCATAGTCTTTCACCTATTGTTCTAGGCTAGCACCTTCCTAGGGAAGCATATTTTATCTGTAGATTACAATTTTGGCCCAAAAAACTGGCGACTTCGCTAGGTAGAACTTCTCTTTTTTCTAGGTGTTCTAGTCTCTGATTTGCTTTCTAAATATACCCAGTAGTTGTCTCACATAAAGATTAGACTTTTTTAGAGCATAATTTGCAAATTTAGTGAGCCAAACAGTAGCTTTTTCTTTGTTTACTACACCCAACACACCCTTATTCAGGGCACACTGCTTTGCAAAGCACTGTCTCCCTTCCAAGCCTGTGTTGCAGAGCACTGTCTCCCCTTGGAGACAGTGTTGGCTCTTGAAAGGGACCAAATTCCATTGAATTTGACTCTACAACTTGCTTCAGTTTTTTTGGTTGTTGTGTTCTAAAAAGTTTGATGCTCAATTGATCAGTAACTCTATATATTTCTTCTCCTTTGACTAAATTATTTTTCAATGTTGTTTTAAAAAGTTTTTCATTATCATTGATAAGTTGATTTCAAAGTACTTTGTATGGTCGCATTAAGAATCATTTGCTTTCGAAATAGGAAATTGTCGTAAAATCTTCATTTCCTTGATAGGAGAAATTTTTGTTGAAATCCTCATTTTTCCTTCAAAAGAGAAATTGTTCTTTGTATTCTTTGTTTCTCGAAAGTAAAAAGAATTTTTATTATTGATCTAGTGCACCTAGTTTCTTTTCTGAATTCATAAAATTAAGGAAACCGAAAAGAAAAACTTGCATTTTCATGTAGGATTGTGTGTTTTTTGCAAAATTAACATTAGGAAATTTGCATTTAGTTTGTGATTCATTGATTTGTTTGCTTACAAATTTTTTGCTCTCTTTCCAAAAAGCTAGCGTTCTCTTACCTTAGCAGCTAGGATCTTCATTGAAAAAGCTGAAAGTGAAATTTTGTTTATCATTCTTAGCTACATTTTAGGAATTTTTATATACATCATTGGGGTGAACCTGAAAGGAAAATTTTTAAGTAAGATCAACATAAAATAAAACTCAATTTACTTAACAATGCATTGGAACATTAACGATAACATTTAGAATGTCTAGGCTACATACGTGTTCCAACGTCGTAAAACATAGCACCTGTCGTTACCTTGTCTGTGATACATTATGAGTGTGATACCTCACTCCACGTATGTAAGTATATTGTAGCTCATCCACGTACTCTCAGGTATATCGAGCAGTGTTACAGTACGATAAGTATAAAGGGGTGCTCTCACTGTGTCGTTTCACATCAAACAATGCTAATACGGACTTGGACCTCCACATACCTTCGGGTATATTTGAGAGGACAACTTTTAGGTGCTATCCATCCATAGTGAACTGATTTGGCCGCCCTGAAATTTTTATACATAGAACACATCATTTAGGGAGATTACCTGCCCGTACTTCTTGATTCGCCAGGAGGTATTTTGCAGTTCAAAGTTTCTTGGTAAACCCTTTTGCCTAGCATTACCCTCTCCTTTTTCTTTTTTTTTGATAAAATAAGTCAGTAATCATGGAAGAACACATTCCTACCCCCTGTTGTTCATGTATATTAGCATTAAAACCACCTTTACCACTGCAAGTTACTTCTGGTAGGCGATAGCGATCACGAACTGCCGAATCAAGTACAATTCGTACCTCTGGCGAAACATCATCATTTAAACAAGAGATAGCTCCAATTGTTTCCACACATCCCGGTTCATATACTAATGTCGAAACAGAGTCTTCACAGCTACCCGTGGTCACAATCCATTCAATCACTGAGACCATACCTCCTAGACTCTAATTTTTTCAATCACAAATTGATCCCGATCCTATCTCTTCTTTGCCAGAAAATATGAAACCTAAACAACCGGAATTTGTTCCTACCTTGGTCACTCCACAAATATCTGTAGCCACTGAAACTCCTATATCACACAGTCAATCATGTGAAATATATTTTGGGCCCGATGGTGAACTTCTTCCTCCTATTTTAATCGAGATTGAAGAAATCCCATAACCGGATACACCTTTAAGTCAAACCCACTTTGGGGGAGACCTTTACCTGTACCAGTATTTTATTCAATCGTTTCCATCTTCTTTTGTTGATCCCATTGCCATTCAATCTCCCATTGATTTCAGAGAGTATACATTTGGTCATACAACCATGCCGGAAACAACATCTTCGATTGGGTCTACTATTCCAATTACATCATCTTCTACCCTCACTACTCTGTCGATGTTCACAACCTCACCAGAGTCATATTTGCACAGTGGCCCTTCGGTCTCAACAGACTACAAATCATTTTCTGGCACTTTCTCTGTTCAATCATTAAGACCATGGTCATTACGAATATCATCATCTGGTGTTTTAAATGGTAGTCCTATTTTTAGTACTGAACAACTTGAATCATTACATCCATCATCAGGGCAATATCAAGTCGGTCCTTATGGGTCAATTCGTTTAAGTACCATGTCAACCGGACTCCCAACATCTGAAGAACAATATTTTTTGTCTTATTATCCTCCTTATGTTGGGCGGCAACCTATGGTCACCCAATATGATAGTACTCAGTCACATTTCAGTCAAACTAATGTTGACATGAATGTTTGTCACCCAATATGATAGTACTCAGTCACTCTGCCTATCCAACCACAAACGGTTGTCCAATCGTATCAACAAATTCAACCTATTACACCCACTTCATTACCACTTGTTAGTACATATATACCCCTATTATAGAATCAAAATCTTGTACATCAACCTTATCAGGAAAGTTCTTCAACTCAATATCAAAATCCTTTGGTTAATTTACAACAACCTGTATCAGGGATCATTTATTCACAAGTTGGTCCCCCATTTTATGGGATGTCACAAACGAAATTTGGTTATACATATCAACCGTATCCAAATTACACTAATTTGGGTTATAACATTGGTGGATAGACCCCTTGGCGGCCATAGGTGAAAATTCCTCAAACTTCATATCAACAAGTACCATATCCAGGTTTTGGTCAACAGAAATCTCAAGCATTTGCTATGAAAAACATCCACTATCTGGGTTAGCAACAAAAAATACCATATGCCGGTGCTCAAAGACCTATTTCCCAAGAAATTCCATCTTATCCTGGCTATGCTCAACCTGACCTTAATAGACAGTTGCCTTTTGTTGGAACCTTGGAATTACCAGATTTAAACCGGTTAACCAATGATCCTATCAATTATGCTCCTTGGTGGCTGGTGATACCACATAAATTACCCTCCAACATTCCTAAATTCAATGGAAACCCTGGAGAAGACCCATCAACTAATGTGATGACTTATCATTTATGGTTTTCATCAAATTCCCTAAATGATGATTATTTTTATTACATCTTTTCCAGTGAATGCTCATAGGTTCGGCAGCTAAATGGTACACTGAATTACCTAGAGCTTCTTTTGACAACTTCACTACCTTGGATACTATCTTTTTGACCCATTTCTAGTTACCGATCAGATATGAAACTGGAACGAAGCTCTTGACCAACTTCAAAGAGAGTAATGCTACTCACATTTCAGATCATATTCATGAGTGGCATCACCATCGACGAATGGTTAAGACATTTCTTCCCGATCAGCTCCTTGTTGAATGGTCCATCAAATCCCTGTTACCATCTATAGAGAGGATGCAGATAAAGGTGGCATCGTCATAGAAGAGCAATTTATCACTCGTGCCCAGTATTTAGACATGCTTTATACTCAGTCTGGCATGCTCTATGAGAAAATCCCAAATGCGTTGCGATCTAATTTCAATGTTCCTCCTCAAATAAAGGACTCTCATGCCAGAGACATCTTGATAGGCACTACAAAAACACACAACACTAGTACATCTGATCCTTCTTCTACTTCCGAAATTAATGCCGTCTCATTTGACACAGGAAAAAGTGATAAGTAACTAGGAAGTAAGAAAAAGGGAAATCAAAGAAAAAACAAACTTCTAACCCACAAGAACGATCATCTGATCAAACATCAGGACCACAGAAACCTCGTTATCCATGCATAGTTTGTAACGAGGAAAATTTTGTTAGGGATTGTCCTCACCATGTTGAAGTATCAAAAATCATCAAGACTTCTCATGCATCAGCTGTGTTGACAGACCCATTTCCAAATCCAGACACAAATTTGGTTGCTATGGATCCAACTCCTAGTTCCCAAGTATTAATGTTATCCACTACAAAACCTTCACAAGATATTTTGGTGTCGACGTGGAATAAAGACTATGGTAGTCCGACCACTAATCAACCTACTACCTCGACAATGAATCCATCTAATGAATCGGTACCACCTCTTGTTATTCCTGAATTGACGACTAAGACACCAAAGGGAGTAATTCATAAATCGACATATAATCCTTGAGCAAGAGCTGCACAAAATTATAATACAGTTGAAGATTTGGCTCAATCCCCTTCATCTATGTCTGCTCTTGAGGTATTACAAAATTGTCCCTCCTAGAAGCAGGCTTTATTGTCGGCCATTGGTGGAATTGATCTGACTAATTCTAATATTTTCATCTTTGATCATATGCACTATGTGCCGCAACTACCAGCAGAATTGGAATTCTCCATCCAAGTAAATGTTCTCAATCACCTTGTTTCACACTATTATTGATGAGGGAGAATATACGTGCATTATGTCTCTAAACGGTTGGAAGTCACTTGGCTCATCGTGATTATCACAATCATCAACCACGTTAAAGGCTTTTGATGGAAGAACGTATAAACCTTGTGGTATTATCAATAACTTTTAAGTTGAATTAGGAGGCAAAATAGTGATTATTGATGATGAGGTTGTTGACGGACCACTTGAATATAATATTTTACTCGGAAGACCATGGGTATATGCGATGAATGCCATTGTTTCTACATATTTAGAATGGTTTCATTTCCTCATAAAGGTACAATTACAGTCATTAATCAATTATCCATTTTTTCCTATGCTTCATAGGTAACTGGAAGCATTCTGTATATTCACTTACCCCAAATAGCAATCTAGAACATTGGTGTAGGAATCTTAAAGGATTCAACCCTTATGGGAACCTTTGCATTACCGCCACCTGTGACATCGATAGAAATTGCAAGCACAGAGACGTGGTACATGATCTCTTCCACTCTATCTGGCTTAAGGAAGAGTACGGGTGATTCTAATATTTCCATGTCGGATGATGTTTTATCGCTCAACCCTATTGAGCTAAAATAGCAATCAATATATTTGGCTTGCGTGGAAAATCTGAAATCAGCGTTGCCGAGTGTTTGGGTTGATCATTCATTACATTTTGGTACTTCATCTGATCCATTTTCCTCAAAATTTTTGACAGTTGAAAATATTTTGGAAGCTATGATGGCAGAAGGAGAACGATGGGAACATTATCATCATCATTCCCATCTTCCATATTATGAAGAAAATAATCTCAGTGAACTATATCACCCATCCATTCAAACTTTCTTTTCGAATTCTTTTTCGATTAATGCAATTGAATCTGAGCGAAATTTATCAAATATTGAAGAAACGATTTCTATCAATATTTCGACTAAACCTAGCTTCGTAGAAAATATTCATGTTGGTGTATCTTGTTCTCCATCAGAACTTGATTCATATCGCTCTCTTTTTCGTGAATTTCATGACATATTCGCTTGGTATTATGAGGAAATGCCAGGCATAGATACTAGCATAGTTGAACACACTATTAATATGTATCCTGATGTCAAACTGGTGCATCAATGGCTTCGTCCTGTTCATCCGAAGAAAGCCATTACCATCAAAGCAGAAGTTAAAAAACATTTGCGTGTTGGTTTCACTTACCCTATTATGCTAACAGAGTGGGTTCCCAATATTGTTCCTCCTATGAAGAAACAAGGAACCATTAAAGTGTGCTTCAATTATCGGGATGTTAATCAGGCTTGTCTAAAAGACAACTATCCTACTCCCTTTATCGAACAGATTATTGACGATTGTGCTGGATGTAAAATATTTTCTTTCATGGATGGATTTTCTGGCTACAATAAAATCAATATCTACCTATATGACCAACATAAGACAATATTCATCTGTTCCTGGGGTACATTCACATATTGGAAACTCCTGTTTGGTTTAAAGAATGACGAGGAAACTTTTCAGAGAGCAATGTATTATGCTTTCAACAACATCAAGCATGTTGTTCAACCATATCTAGATGATTTACTAGCGCATTCACGAAAATGGACTTATCACCCGATGCATTTGACAGCCATTTTCTTATGTTGCCGACACTACAAGATATGCCTCAATCTGCACAAATGTGTGTTTTGTATTGGTTCTGGTCAATTTCTCGGATTTGTAGTCTCAAAAGAATAATTTGAATAGACCCACTAAAGGTACAAGCCATTTTTTATTTGCTTGCACCATCAAACTTACTTCAGATTCATAAAATTCAAGGAAAGGCTAACTTCCTGAGAAGGTTCATTCCAAACTACGTTGAAATGGCTAAAATATTTACTTGATTATTGAAAAAGGGGGTTTCGTTCCATTGGGGCCAAGTTGCACAAGATGCTTTTGATGCTGTCAAGGACCATCTTGTCCAAGCGTCATTAATGTATCCTCCTAATTATCAAAATGAATATTTCCTATATATCGTCACGGCTGAAATGACCATCGCTATGGTTTTGGTCCAAGTAGAAGAAGGAATTTAAAATTCGATCTATTATTTGAGTCGTAATCTCAATGATACAGAAGTTAAGTACTAATACGTGGAAATTTTTTCCTTGGAAGCTGTTCAAGCTATCCAATATTTCGCCATTATATCCTGCTCCAAAAAACAACAATACTTTCATATTGCAACCCCATGACTTACATCTTATCACATAAATTTCTGGGGGGGAAATACTCAAAATGGATCGTCATTTTGCAGGAATTTGATTTGGAATTCATCAAATCCAAGTCAAAGAAGTATTTAGTTTCAGCTGAGCTTCTCTGTGACCTTCCCTGTGATAATACTGCAACTACGTTGGAACCATCTATTCCAGACAAATTTTTGTTTCTAATTGGATGATCTGATCCCTGGTATGGATATTTCATCATTTATCTCCAAACCCAAACTTTTTGACGTACTACCTCTCGCTCTAATCAGCGACGTATTCGATGCCAAGCCAAATATTATCTGATCGTCAGTCATACACTTTATCGTCATGGTGTCAATGTCATTTTAAGGAAGTGCCTCACTCATGAGGAGGCCGAAAAAGTGATAAATGATTACCATGTTGGGGCTTGTGGTGGAAATTTATTTTCTTATGCTACCATGTAGAATATACTTCGCACCGGTTACTTTTGGCCTACTACTTTTCGAGATTGTATCCTCACAGTCAGAAGTTGTCATGCATGCCAAATTTATGACCGTAAAATCCGCAAACCGCCAGTGCCAATGCATCCTGTTGTCTCTGCTGGACCATTTACAAAATGGGGTATCGATTTCATGACCTATAACCCTCCTTCATCTGGGAGGCACGATTATATTATTGTCACAATTGAATATTTTAACAAATGAGCCGAAGAGATGCCTACATTCAATAACATAGGACAAACAACTACATTTTTTTTCTTCAATCACGTCATAGCACGGTTTGGGGTCCCACAGGCTATAGTTACGGATCAAGGGAAGAATTTTCGCATCCATATGATGTCTGAATTGATAGCTAATTTAGGACTATCGCATGATAATTCTACTCCTTATTATCCACAATCAAATGGACAAGTTGAGGTTATTAACAAAATTCTTAATTGAATGCTTCAACGAATGATAGGGGTCCGTAAAAGGAACTATCACTTGATCCTGTACTCCGCCTTGTGGGCGCAATGAACCTCAGTGAGAAACGCAACCGAATTCACTCTTTTTCAGTTTCTGTACAGTCTAGAATCTATCTTACCAATCCAATGTGAAATATCATCGTTAAAACTCGCGATAGACTTGTTACCTTACACCTTAGAAGAAGAAGCACGTCTCCTTAACCTCATCCATCTAGATGAAACACGTCGTGAAGCCCAATTGGCCAACGAAGCGCATAAGAGATGCATAAAGGAAAAATACAACAAAAATGTCCAGCCTTGCATCTTCTCATAGGGCGACTTGGTCCTTCTTTATGACCAAGAAGCTGATGTAATAGCAACAGGGAAATTCGATCCATTATGGCATGGCCCCTATATTTTCAAAAGAGTTCTTGCTAAGGGTGTCTACAAGTTAGTTTATTACGATGGGATTCCATTGGCATAGCCTAGAAATGGGTTGTATTTGAAAGGTTACTATCCTTAATCATGAGCGTAGTAATTTTTATTATTATATTGTTTATATGCTGTTGATTTGTATTCACTATCTTATTTTGTTTTTTAGAGTTTTCTTGACGTTAGTAATCCACTTTACATTTTATTGTAGATGTCTGAATCTTTGGAACCATTTGTTGGATATGCTGATGGTGCTAGTCGTACTATGTAGAATCTATCCTCTGCACCATGGGCCATTTTCGCTTCAAACGGCGAGTTAGTGAGTTTTCAATGGATTTGTATCGGTATATCGATGAATAATATCGCTGAATATAGCACATTGATTGAACTTATCTTTGATTCCATTTCATTTGGTATTAACTGCATAATAATAAGGTTAGACTCACAACTTGTGGTACTACAACTTACTAGTATTTATACTGTTAGAAATCCGACACTTCTTAGATTGTTCCTAAGAGTTCGGCTTTTGGAGAGACATTTTGATTTCATTCAATATCAACACATTTCCAGAAATTTAAACGCTTTAACTAATTCATTATCTAATCAAGTTTTAGATAGACATTTGCGACATAGGTAAATAAAAAATTCACATCATTGAATAGGATTGCGCATTAAACATATGAAAAACTCTAAAAACATATAGATAGATAATTATAGGTTTTTAAAAAATTTGTGCCCAAGACACATTGGTCATATGACCTCAAAATGTATGCAAAAAGTCATAAGTAAAGGAGTGGTGCTCATGGTAGCACGCTATAGATCTAGCAATCCTACAGAGCAACCACATCTAATGGTTAGGAACCCCAATTGTGTGTTGCTGCAGTTGCATGGGAAGCTCTTCGATCCGGTAATTCGGAATCCTGAAGGTCAACCCCTCTATGTGCAGATGAAGCTCAGTAATACTCTCATCCATATCAAGGTCCTGAAGGACTGCTCTCCCGACAACCCTCTCTACTGGTGCATCTTCTTCGTGCTCTGGTTCTTCTACTAGTTGAATGCGACCAATATCTAAATTACATTAAACATTTAGTTTAGTATTGGAAAGAAATAAAAACACAAAAAAATTGTATAAACCTTATAAAAATAAAAAAAATGGTCAAATCATTCTTACCTATTGCACCCCACTGTACGCCTTCTGGTAAAACTAGATCTGGATCTCCTCGGAAGTCGACACCTGCATATGCATACTCATCGATGGTGACAATCTGTCGTTGCAACTAGGAAAAGAATGCAATCAAGAACACAATGATCGATTGGCCTGAATTACAACCCATGAGTTCTACCCATATCTACATTTGAGGATCTCTAGGACTAGATATATCCAATGTTACATGTTGTGGTTGCATCAGTGGAATCTGTTCCAAAGAAAAAGAGATAAGGATGGAACCATAACTGAAATTTTTCTTCCTTCCTCCCTTTGCTTTATTCAGTTTTTCGTTTATCTGAGATAGAACAGCTTCAAAACAGTTGAAAACTATTGGCTCTAAGCACTCTAGCGCATATTGCATATACGATCTGTTCACTACATGGAGTGTAACGGTGCCAGCTATTTTAGCGATCATGAATAGGATGGTTCTAAAAAGAAAATCCCTGACATCATGAATGCTTATTTTTCCATCTTTGCTAGGTTCTGACCCCAGATAGCAATACTGCATAACATAATCCCTCACTATTTCTCCTCCAATGGTAGATCCTGTGAGTGAAATGGGAAAACCTCTCCTCGACAAACTTGTGAGAAAATACACATCCTAAACTGTTATGGAAAACAATTGATTTTTTATGTGAAATTCTTCTATCACCAGATCCCATGCTCGAACAAGGAATTCTAGGAGTTCTATTTGTTACCTCATTCCCGACAATTTGAAGTACTTAAGTAGCCCACAATCTCTTAAAGCTCTTACAGTACCCAGATCAATCAACGCAATCATATCTTCTTGTTCGTGTTATCTTTCTCTCCATGTAATCATCATTATAATCCAATGGAAACTTGAAAATCAACTATAATATCCATTAGATACCATTCGTTGCAAAAAACTAGGAAAAATTTGGACACAGCATGAAAACAAAAAACTTCAACTGCACTCAACGCACTCCCTGGGCTAAGACAGTGCATTGCACATGCAGGTACACTTCAATGTACCTGCTATGCAATGCAGGTTTCGATGTTCAAGGGTGCGTTGCCCTCAATTTGAGAAGAATTTACCCTAGGGGCCTCAAAACCCTAAAAAAAGGCAAGGAATGGTAATGAAATGAATACTTAAATAAAGAGGAGGTTCATGCTACTAACTTGGATCAAACGGCGATGAAATCCATCCGCATAAAAAACCGCAATCAATGACTGAAATTCAGGGGCAAAATCAAGTTTAGAGCTCCAAAATACAAATGGTAACTATGGAATGGTAAAAATGAATAGTGAAACTACTTTATATAGTCATTTAACTACTTGAAAGATAAATTTATTGCTATGATGATGGTTTTACTATGTTTTTTATCATGAAACTGGTATTTTTAATCCGTTTGATGTTTTTATTTAACAGGAAATACAACTGATGAATCGGTTAGTCATGCAGATTTATTTCAAAGAAAACTTGACCAAAAAGCATGCTTTTTCTCCTTATTTTTCGAGCTTTGTTAAAAACGAAAAAAGGATTTGAAGCGCACTTTTATCTCTTTTTCGAGCTTCGATAACAGCAAAAAAGGAACCCCTGGAGTCTTCTTTCATCTCTTTTTAGACTTCGATAATGTGAAAATATTGCCGAGCACTTGTCATTTCGAGCTCGTTAAAGTAAATGAATTGATATCTACTATGTATAAGTCTAACCCTTTTCCGAACTGAGATGGATTATTTAAGAAAAAGGAATACCTTGGTTAAACATGACCAAAGAGGTTCTTTCAGATATCATTTTACACTTTTTCGGATATGAGAGACAAATTTACGAAAAAGTACTTTTGGAGTTCTCTTTCATCCTGTTTTTCACACTCTCTAAACATGAAAAAGGACAGGGCTATCACTGTGACCGTTAAGCTCGTTAAAACATAAAATAGTGATGGTCTTGTCAATCATGGTAAGAATCGAGTTTCATTCATCTCTAGACTCATTAAATTATTAAATAGCGATACTTTATTCTTTATTCACCTGAAGGGTTGAATTATAGATCAAGCAAATGTTATCCTCCTCAAGCTTGTTTAAAAAAATAAAGAGGTACTAGTCAACAAATGACCGGGGAAATTTTGGGAAAAGCAGGTAAAGTTTCTTTTTGGTAGAAAGTCGCTCTTGAACATGACACTTCTTTCACTCCATGTCCGTGACTGTTTGGGTTGGGTAATCATCTTGACGATTCATTCACACCTATGGTTTATCATACTTTCACTTCAGTTTTGGGTCAATGCTGCCAACTCATCACAGTGTCACTGATATGTTCAAGATAATTCATCCAATGATTAAGAACTTATCCATCTGCAATAGTCATAAACTTTCATTTTCATGACCGTCATCCCTGAAAATTGCTATATCAAGTCATACCCTTGTCTCTGAAATTAGTAACTCCAGTTTTGAAATAAGGTGACTTCCTGTCAACTACAAATAAATATCTAGGAAGTTCACTTAGAAACATCAGATTCCAATACCATGAGGCTTGTTACAGCATTGACAAGATCCTCACTTCTGGACCTTTGACCGAAAGATTTTGTTTGGTGTTTGACATCAAATCTCTATTCACGCCTTACGAAATGTACTGCAGTACCTTGAGGGCCATTGAAATTAATAGTGGTTCTCTCGCATTTGTTAACATCTCACATTATTGACTGGTAATCAAACGATCTCTTTCCATGTTTGATGACAAATCATATATTCGCATGGCTAGACTTGTACCTGAATGATCGAGTGAACGAGATAAGAAGACCCCAGATCTAGTTTCAGCCATCCGGGCTGTGATCTCAATATTGTTTTACACATCATCTATACGGTGACCTTACATACAGATTGTCTCCAAACATGGGCCTATATCTGTAGGTGTGTTCGCATCTAGGAAACATTCCAATGTAGATGACTTTCTGAATTATGATCAATAGATGATATATAATGATGTAATGTATTGTAATATTGATGCAGGTGACCATTCCACTTTCTTTCCAGGCTCATCACAGTGTAAATCATCTCAATCAAATGTTCTTATTATTTGGATCTCATGCTTTAGGGGGAAATTGTTATAGGTAAATTTGGGCACCATTCCCAATGACCTGGTTAACTGGGCATCATCTCCAGGACCGATGATTAAGGTTCTATCATTCCCTTTCATCTCAGTTTCTACATGCCCTAAGACAGGAAACAACATAAATCAAACAAGACTTTCATTAAACAAGGATTTCCATGGTTTGGAGCTTATTATTTAACATGTGGGAGCACACCAACACAAGATGTAAGGGGCCTAAGTGCATTGCATATGTAGATAGCCCCGTTCAAATATTCTCTGCAAAGCACTTCCCGACATTCAAAGGTGTGTTCATCACATTGGGAGTGAAATTCTCATTGTTCCAGAATCTCCACTTGGCTAGTGTCTTCTAGAAGGGTTCACATGTGTCAAGCTTCGAATCCAAGTGTCCATTTAACATCCACATGAATGGAAACATTTCTTTCCTCTTTTTGGAATGCATTTATTGCAAAACAACGTATAGTTCATCTATAAATTGAACACAGTTCTAAGTGTTTGAGAGGAAGAATTTGAGTAGAGAAATGCTGGAGAGTTTTCAATAAAGGGTTTAATTTATTGAGTTGCTTCTAGAGATATTTATGTTGTGATGAGACTTGAGAACTCTGCTGGAATGTCACCTCAAATCACTCACTAGGTTGTAACCTCTCCTTCTATCATCAATAAAGAGTACTTCTTGTTTTTCCCTACATGCATCTATGTTTCGATTTCCCATATTGCAAGATCTTGGTTGATGAATGTAGTTTATGCTTAACTTATTTAGCTAAATATCTTGAATATATGTCTATATTATTGCATCTTCTATTGTTTCAATTTTCTTTATTGAAGGAAGCATTCAGCCAAAAAAACTGCTTGAATTTGAAGTTGTAGTGGAAGTGATAGAAAGGAGCCATTTGGAAGCAACTGAAACAAGTAAGAATCCAATCCTCTTTGTGTATCTGTTTTGAGTTAGGAGAAATGGTAGTATAGTCTTTCACCTATTTTTCCAGGCTAACACCTACCTAGGGAAGTGTAATTTATCCATAGATTACAATTCTGGCCCAACACACCTCAGTTAACCATTAGTTAGTTTTTATTCACTTTGATCATTGTACATATACATTGCAAAGTTTAGATTGGATTGGATGTTTCCTTAGAAAATTTGAAGCCCGAAGAGAATGCCTTAAGCTTTAAAAATTAAATATCATAAATATGAATAATTTGCAGATATCAGAAGACATTTACAGGATCATCCGAGTCAAATTTCAAAACACTACTATTCTCAGAGTTCTTGACATTTCACTAGGAAATGTCATCCCCATGTGGAGCCCATTTTAATTCACTTTGATAAGTCCTCTAAATACCTACATACCTTGCTTTCTACAAGTTGTTATCCCATATTTTGAAAAAATGAAAAAATAATAAAAAAACAAAAAGAGGGTAAAAAGTCATAAAAGAAAGATCAAAGGACTTAGAGAAATATATACCCCACAAGAAAAGGGAAATAAAACCTTAAAGTGAGCAAGTCCAAATGCCACTACTTTTACTTTTACTACAAGAATAATGATTATGTGCAGAGTGTCAATCAATGCCATAATCCATGATCAGTTAAACAGTTTAATATTAACTTTTCATGTTTTCAATTTCAAGTTTTAGATAGAGAATAAAGATTTGTCAAACAGTTTAAACTTGACAAATCAGTAGATAGGTAGAAAATAATGAGTATCTCAACAGTTTAATCTGAGCCCTCAGATGAAATAAGGTAGATCTAGATAGTTTTTATGCTTTAAAAGAAAATGTTTTAAGGTTGCAAGCCTAAATGCATGTACAAAATGAAGAAAAAATGTTAGAAATGGAAGTTGGGTAGGTAGAAAGGAGTGGAGCAATAATGTAAATAATACACCATGATGAAAAATCACTAATTTCCCCTCCCCCATGAGTATTAAGTATTCTAAGCTATCAGTGAAACAGGCTCAGAGCATTTCTCTGACTTTTGTTGGGACCGAGCCCAAGCCTCTATGACTGGTTAGTTAAAAATATTGAGTTCTTATGCTAAATCCTCATTTATCATCATCTATGCTTCATTAATGTATTAAAACCCCCTTTTCTTAAGTAAAAACACATTCTTACTTAGTAAAATTGTAACCCTAGAGTAATTAACTTTATCCCTTCATAAGCATTCATAAAAATCCACAAAATCACATTTATCCTAAGTATTATTGAAAGAAATATAAAGATAAGCAATGCTTGACTTTGTACTATACTTATAGATAATATGTATTTTGTTTTACATTACCCTTTTGTATTAACTTTTAACATATTTTATTAAATCCCTAAGAAATACCCTTTCCTATATCATTATCAAAACATTTGTTTTAAACCTATCCCCGCCGCTATATAAACTATGGTTTAAATTTGTTTTAAAACATTTATTTCATAAAAATTAAACCATTGTTGCCCATACAAGATCCTGGTCCCACCTTTCCACTCCAAAACAGCTCTCGAACAAATCCTCATTGTTCGCATTCATTTCTCAGATCCGACGATTGAGGGTTGATATCGCATAAATTAGATGCAGGACCACCCCAATGCAAAAGCCACGCGAAATAGGTAGTTTCAAATTGACCCCTCCACTCCACGTGGCTTCTTCTGATTTGATTGCATGCATTTTTATTAAAACCATTTACCACTAAAACTCCACATGATAAACCACCGGTTTTCATCCATTCAAAACTTTGAAACCACTTCCCACCTGATGCGACCTGCATTTAATGTCAAGCGTTAATACAACCGAAATTTTTATTAAACCTTTGTATATGCATTTTCATTCTTTTACCTATATTTCACTATTAACCGGTGTTTCACTTCCTCGACTGTGTAAGCCTGCAAAATCCCCTGTGTTGTGAAACCAACTCCAAAAATAGAAGAAAATGGACATCAACACCTTAGAAATAAGCCACTTCGAGGGTGCAACCTCCAATACATTACATGAATGAAAATTTTTTGGGTGATACAAATTAAAAAACCTCATTTCTATATATAGGAGTCCATGGGGCCACAATATAATCCTAGCCGACCTAACAATAATAATTTAAGGGCACAATAATAACAATATGGGGGTTACAGGGGTACAATAATAACAATAAGGGACTATACTAGTAATATAGGGATCTAACATGCCCCTTTCCTTCAAAAAACTATTGTCCTCAACGCTTGTGTAGCTCTAGTTGCTTTTGTATAAAATTATCATCCTCCTATGTAGAATCTTCAGTCGGCAAGTTCTTCCACTTGATGAGATACTCTGAAATTGATCGATTATGTAGGTGTCAAGTTCTTGTTTCCATGACCATTTCAAGTTTCAATATGATTTTTCCTTCCTCATCAAGTTCTGACAATATTGTTTGAACTGGAATATTTTCACCTATAACCTTCTTTAAGCATGAAACATGGAAAACTGGATGCACTCGTGAAGAAGCAAGGAAGCTCCAATTTGTATGCCATAGTACCAATATTTGCAACACCTTGTAAGGGCCATATTACTTTGGTGATAATTTATTATCCTTATTAGCTTGCTTGAGGGAAATTTGTTTGTATGGTTGTAGCTGTAAAAATACCCAGTCTCCTACATCAAAACTTCTCTCCTTGCGATGTTGATCTTCCTGTTGTTTCATTCGATTTTGTGCCAAATTCAAGCTATCCTTTAAGAGTTGGAGAACTTCTTTTTGATGCTCTATCTGATCTTCCACTACTTGAACCTTCGAATTTTCTCTTAAAGATGATGTGATGGATGGCAGATGATATCCATAAAGTGCCATAAATGGGGCATTTTTGCTGTAGTATGGAAGGAAGTGTTATACCACCATTCAGCGAGAGGTAACCACTTGACCCATTGTGTTTATTTATCAGATACAAAACAACGAAGATATCCTTCCAAAAATTTATTTACTATCTTAGTTTGACCATTAGATTGAGGATGATAAGATGATCTATGAGCTAATTGAGTACCCAAACAAGAAAATAACTCCGTCGAAATATTTCCAGTAAAAATGGGATCTCTGTCGCTCACAAAAAACCTTGGGTTCCCATGTAGCTTTTGAATTGTGTCGATAAATGTAGTAGCAAATTTACTTGCTTTAAATGGATGAGATAATGCACAAAAGTTTGCATACTTGGTAAGTTTATCAACTACCACCATGATGACACTCTTTCCTTTAGACTTAGGTAAACCTATGATAAAATCCATTGAAATCTCCTCCCAAAGTTGATTTGGAATTGATAAAGGTTGTAGAAGACCCAGGGTCTTAATTGTCTCAACTTTGTTCTGCTGGAAACCCAAAAATTCCACCACAAAGTTTTGAATATCAGATTTAAGGCCATCCCAAAAAATTTCTTTCTTCACCCTGTGGTAAGTTTTTAAAAATCATATGTCCTCCTAAAGGAGAAATGCACAATTCCAACATAATCTTTTGTTTTAGTTGGGAATTATTACAAAGACATAAGCAATCTTTGTACCATAAGGAATCATTTTTCGAACTAAATGTATTAGATTTCCTAGGATCTTGCCGCAACTTCTGAATGAGTGTCCAGAATTCTTTGTCCTTCTTCCATTCATCTCGTGCTTTGGTTATCCAATATGGTTGGATAATATAAATGGCACAAAACAATGCTTCCACCTCTTCATTCTTTCTTGAGAGTGCATCTGCAACAACATTTAGCTTCCCTTTTTTGTATTTTATTTCAAATTCATAACCCAACACCTTTGTGACCCATTTTTGTGGCTATTTTGAAGATATTCTTTGTTCCAAAAAGTGTTTAAGACTATCATGATTATTTTTTACCTTGAAGTGTCTTCCCATTAGGTAAGTTCACCATTTCTTTAGTGCATGTAGTATTGCTAACATTTCCTTCTCATAAATAGGTTTCTGTAAATACTTTCCTTCGATTGGACGAATTTCAAAAGCAATGGGTCTTCCTTCCTACATTAAAACAACACCAATTCCATTTCCTGAGGCATCACATTCCATAATAAAGGTTTATGTGAATTTTGGCATAGCTAAGACCAGTGCTAGGCACATTTCCTCTTTAAGATGTTCAAAGGCCTTAGTTGCTTCAAGAGTCCATGAAAATGCATCTTTCTTCAATAGTGTTGTTAGAGGTGATGCTATTCTCCCATAATTCTTAAAAAACTTGTGATAATACCCTATTAACTCGAGAAATCCTCGCAACTGCTTTATGGTTGTGGGGAATTTCCATTCCTTCATGGCTTTAATTTTTTTAAGGTCTACCTTAACACCCTTGTGAGATACAATATGACCCAGATATTCCACCTCTTGTACTCCAAAGAAACATTTGGATGTTTTTGCATATAATTGTTTCTCCTGCAATAGTTTGATCATGATATCAACATGTTGAACATGATCCTTCCAAGACCTGTTGTAGATTAGTATATCATCAAAAAATACTAGCACACATTTTCTAAAGGTTTGAAAATGGAATTCATCAACCCTTGAAATGTAGAAGGTGCATTGGTAAGGCCAAAAGGCATGACCAAAAATTCATAATGACCCTCATGAGTTCAAAATGTTGTTTTCGGAATATCTTCAGTCTTCATTCTAATTTGATGATACCCTGAACGAAGATCCAACTTGGTAAAATAAATTGCTCCATGTAATTCAACTAATAATTCATCAATCATAGGAATGCGAAATTTATCTTTAATGGTGAGCTTATTGAGCTCCCTATAGTCTGGACACATTTTCCATGATCCATCCTTCTTATGTACCAATACTACAGGAGCAGAGAAAGAACTTTGAATAGGTTGAATTATACCCGCCTCTAACATTTCTGCAATCATACGTTCAATTTTGCTCTTTTGGACATAACGATATCTATAATGCCTGATGTTTGGAGGAACACTTCCTGGAATCAAAAGAATAGCGTGATCATGATCAGGAATAGGTGGGACGCCTTTGGGAGTTTCAAACACCTTGGAATTATTATCGAAGGATTTTTGGAGATCTGCAGAAATAGATGATTTTGACGTTGGAACTTCTAGTGAGCATAATTGTACAATTACGCCTCATTGCTCTTTCTTTAGAAGAATTTTCATGACATTAGAGCTTATTATATTTCCCAACTTCCTTTCAATACCTCATAATTCAACTTCCTTTCCTTCTTAAAAAGATTTGAAGAAAAGTTCTTGAAAATTAAAACATATCATCCCCAAAGATTGTAACCATTGTACTCCTAGTACAATATTAACACACCCCATAGGAATGGAAAGCATTGGACTATTAAATACATATTATCCCATGGTTAACTTGATATTATGAAATTTTCCAGAGAAATGTATAGTTCCTCCATTTGCAACCATCACTTGACATTCTGGTGCTGGGTATAGGAAATAATTCAATTCCTTGGCTACCTTACAATGAATAAAATTATGGGTGCTACCTGAATCAATCAACACTATTACCTTTTTCTTCTTGATATGTCCTTATATATTGAGAGTTTGAGGAGTGGTAATTCCTACCAATGAATTACATGGTATGGTCGGACTCATTTCTTCCTCTTCTAGGTTTAGTTCCTGGAGTATATCCTCTTCTTGTTAATTTTCTTCTTCCTCTTCACAATCTATGTAAAATAATTTCTTCTCAACACACTTATGAACTTTAGTGTATTTGCTATCACAACTATAGAAAAGCCCTTTTGCTCTTTTTTCTTCCAATTTTTGTGGTGTTAACCTTGTGGGTTGTGGAAATCAAGGAGTAGCAACACTTCCATCTTTATATAAGTGAGTGGTAGGTTTCCTTGTCACCATAATTTTACATTTAATTTTTCTTGCTAGCTTGAATGCCTTCTCCAATGAATCGGTTTCCAAAACGAGAACTGCATGTTGGATGTTATCCTTTAAAGTAACTATGAAGATATCAATCCTGTGTTCCTCTAGAATATTAGTTACCCTTATATTCAATTTTTGGAAGTCCTCAGTGTGCTCCCCCACTTAACACTTTTGTTTGAGATTTATCAATTGGCTAAAGAAAGTGTTTCTCTTTTTATCCTCATAATGTGTTATCATTTCCTCCATAAAAATTGACCGAGTGACAATATTTTTATTGGAGCAAAGCCATCGATACCATACAAATGTATTTTTTTCTAAATGTAAAGTTGCAATGCATACCTTTTATGTGTTTTGCACATTATTGAGATAAAAATATTGCACCATCTGTAGTATCCATGTTACAGGATCCTTTCCATCAAACTTCCTCATATCCATTTTTGGAATATGGTGGTTCTTCCCTCCAACATTAGAGTTTATGAAATCACGACTAACATTTCTTTTTTTCTCATCAGAAGTTTCCTCTACTATATTTACACCAGTAGGAAACATTTCTTATATCAACTTTGTCAAACCTTCCATGTTTGCTTTTAGATCATTCTTTATGTTTTCCATCTTAGCTTCCATGTCATACATCTTAGATTCCATGCCAGCTTCCATGCCATTAATCAAACCATCCATCTTAGATTCCACGCCTTTATTCAAACCATCAATCTTAGTTTCCACTCATTTCTTCAAAACTTCCATCTCATTTTTTGTTACTCATTGCGAGAGAAAAAATTGTTGCACTTGCTCTTGTAATTTTGATATGTCATGTTGCCATTCTTCATCTTCATAAGTCATAGTAGAGCCTTATAAAGGCTTAATGGGTCTTGAATTATTTTTAGGTGCCATTAGAGAATCCAATACTAATATATATTCTATAATATGCCCTTGGAATCAATTCAACTTTATTCTTCAAACAAGACTTATGCAATTCAGAAAAAAAATACACACCTTTTACTTGCTTTTGAGGAGCTCGATATTGAAATTGACTTATCTCTATACTGGTAGATCCTCAATATCTAAAATTCAGCCCTATAGTAGTCCTCTGAAGCTTCTTTGAAATTCCATAGGTCTGACTTGATTTGGATTCTTCAAGATAAATTTATGTCCAATCTCCCACAATGACCTAATTATGGACTGGTTCAGTATAGCGAACTTGTACGACTTGCCACATGTCACTATTTGCTCCTTTCGCTCTGAAATTTATAGAGAGGAAACTATAGTCCGTGTAATTCTAGTCACTTTTTAAATAATTCTAATTTGATGCTCAGACAGATACTTATGAATATTTTCCCATGATCACCTCTTTGAGATGAAATTTGGAAGCCTGAAAAATATCTAACTTCCACAAATCATATCTCCAAACATAATGTGAACCAAGATCTGAAATGTTGTGATGATGTTCCTCAATATTTCAGCTTCATGCTATAAAAATTTCAGATTTTTAACCTTCGTAGAAAAAACATTATAGAGACAATTCTGCGATGAACTTTTTAAGTGAAATTCAGGAGCCTACAAAAAGACCTATCTTCCACAGATCATATCTCTAAAAATATTGTCAACCAAGCTCTGAAATTTTGCGATGATGTTCCTTAGGATTGCGGCTTCACACTCTAAAAATTTCAACTTCTGAACCTTCATAGAAAAAACGTTATAGCGAAATTTCGATGATGACTCGTTTAGAGCAACGAAACCCTAGAATCCAAAGCTCTGATACAAAATGTTGTGAAAACAGCTCCAAAAATAGAAGAAAAGGGATATCAATGCCTAAGAAATAAGCCACTTCGAGGGGGAAACCTCCAATACATTACATGAATGAAAAATTCTTGGATGATACAAATTAAAAAACCTCCTTTCTATATATAGGAATCCATGGGGCCACAATGTAATCCTAGCCGACCTAAAAATAATAATTTAAGGGCACAATAATAACAATATGGGGGTTACATGGGTACAATAATAACAATAAGGTGGTTATAATATCAAAAATAAGGAACTATACTAGTAATATAGGGACCTAACACCCTGATAGCCACTTTAACGCCCAAAGCCTCTGAATTCACCAAAAGAAACTTGTAAAAATTGTTGAGGAGCCACAACTATTCTAGTTCAACCACTGAAACCATCAATTTGACTAGAGACTGAAGAAACCCTATTAAAATCGATACCTGCCTCAAAACAGGTATTCTTCTAAGATTTAAACCTACAACTAAATTCAAAAGTCCTTTTTAAAAGTAAAAGAATCAGTTCAAAGTCAAAATTAAGAAATTAATTTGCCCAAAAGTCCCAGAAACAGGCCAAACTATGGCAAAATTTTCCCAGGAACCCTAGTTGTCTACTCCGTGGTATTTTCAAAGAAAATTTTCATTGATTTAAAAATTAATGATCAATTTCAAGCTCTAAAGGCCATAAATCCTCTGTAGATGCCCTATATCTTCTAAAAATTCTTTTTCAAAAGAGTTTTAGCCCATTTTTCAGTCAAAAGACTGAGAAAACCCCTATTTTCTGTTTTAGACTAGGTTTTAGCCTCATAACTTCTTTTGAGAAACCTAATTGAGCATAAAATCCAAAAAGACATTTTGTTTTGCTGAAATTACCCAATCAAGCCTTTTTTATAGTAAAATTGCCTCTGTAAACAATTTAAGCTTGCAAAAGCCAATCAAAATGCCTAAAAAACGGAGTGTAAACAAATCTGAAGGTTCTAAGACTCCTAAAGCTACTCCTGCTAGAACTCCAAATACTACAATTGTAGTCAACCCATTGTTTAGTCAATTCAGTGTCTTGAATTGATAGCATAAATTATCGACCAGGACTTGTAAACTGATGAGGTATTGTTGCACTATATATGCCTAAATATCCTTATTCTTATTTCATTGTTTTCAATATTTTGTTGATTTTTTTGAGTTTTTTTATGTTTAGGTTTTAGTATGCTAATCTATATTCAAAAGGTGATATCAAATATATGACAAAAAGAAAAGAGAACCTTAAACTCACAACAAAGTGTAATTGTAAATTCTGTCCTAATGATGAAAAATAGAGTATTTTAATCCATGGATGTCCTAGGTTGCAAATGAACATGAAATGTAACTCAAGACATTGTGTTTCAATCTAATCCTTTTGATTAGAGGTTTATTGGAATAGTTTGTAGAAGAGATTGAACTCCAATGTGATGAGGATCTTCCTAAAAAAATATAGTGACTTAGAATATTGTAGTGCAATCATATTCATATATTAGTGATATTTTGGAATAGCTTGAGAAGAGAATTGCCATAATATGCTAAGGATCTCTATGAACATTTAAAATTCTTATGTTGTTATAACTAGGTCTCATTCATCAGTTAGAGATGTATTGGAATAGTTCATTGAAAGAGACTTGATATAAAAAAATAAGAATCTTCTAAACAACAAGTAACCCACAGTATTACAATTAGGTCTTTCTGTGATTTAGAGATTTATTGGGATAGTTTTGAGAGAAGAATGCTTGTAAAAATATGAGGATATTCAATCCAACCTAATTAACCTAATCATCATACAACCAAATCTCATTCAGTCAATAGTGATATGTTGGAAAAGCTTTTAAGAAAAAGAGTGGTTATAGGATAATGAACATATTTTAATCTAAATGACAGAAACTTTAAAGTGCTGGTAACTCAAGATGTCACAACGAAATCCATTCAATGAATAGTGATATATTGGAAAAATTTTAAGAAAGGACTAATTATAACATCATGAGGATCTGTTAGCTGAAAAAACAAAGCAATACATGATACTGGAAGATACAAACTCAGAAAACTATCTAAGTGAGAAATATAGCAACACAAAATTAAAAGTTACTTATCTAGAAAGCACATGGAAGCCTCCTTAGATAGCATGGACCCTCTGCTATCAAGATAGCATGAAAATCCTTAACTCCTTAAGCTTTTCTTCAACACAGAATCAAAGTTATGCTCCTTCTTACTATCAAAAATACTTCGAAATAGAGTATCATAGTTTTTGGAAAATAATAGTTAAATTCTTTTGTCGGTATGACCGAGCTAAATTTATAGGAAATTACATAACTGAAATTGAATGAAAGTAGGTATAGGTATTTTCTAAATTAAAAATCAAACTAAAACTCTTTGATAGGACTCATGATTTGCTAAAATAAAATCAAGAGACCTTATCCTTATAGAAATTTGCTTCTCGGACTCTTGGTTTGACCACGTGCACAAGCATCTCCAGATTTTGAGTCAGCCTTCGTGGATGACAAGGAACAATGTAGGAAAGATTTAGAATCTAACCATATAATCATTTTCTTCAGATGACACCTGTAATATGTTCAAACACCAAAATGGATACGGAATGTGTAACTGACTACAAAATGACTCCATTCTGTAGCTAAAACTGCTCAGAAATCATTAAGACAACAAAACCACAAAAGTACAACAAGTTAGTCATTGCATGTATTCCTTAATTGATTTTAATCATTCTTATTGATATTTTAGGTATATAAATGACAAAAGGAATGATAATTTAAAAAGGATTTTGGCAAAGGAGAAGACACTTTTAGGGCTCAACATACCCCCACTGCAAAACTTTTGCATGTCCTCATGCAACTTCATTCCATTTATACTGATACCTCTGCAAGGACATCTAACCTTATTTTTCTGCTTCTTCTTGTAGTTAATGCCATCCTAGGTTTCCTCATGAGTGTTTTGAACTTCAGATTAATAAGTGCCCTATTCAATTTCCTGTTCCTTTTGTTCAACTTCTTGTTTTCTTTATATAATCCTTCCATTTTCTGAGAGAGAGTACTGTTAATGCTACCTTTCAATTTAACTTGCTCTCGTAGAATTTCATTTTCATTCTTAATATGGTTATTCAGTATCTCCAATTCATAGTTGTCTCTTTTTAATTTTTCAATTGGAGGTTCTTGTGCATTGGGGGACCTTTCTCTATTCTCTAATGCTTTTCTCTCTAATGATTCCACATGGTCATAAAACTGCTGCTGAGTCAGATCTACATCTGGGGTTCTTCTACCAGAGCTTTCCTCATATTGGTATACAGGATATCTGGCAACTGAGGTCTGAATTGGGTCTTCTTCAATGTTGATGATTTCAATTCCCTTAATGCATGTATTTTTCACCATGCCCTTAAGCCTGGAACTTCTTCTTAATTTAGGTGGATTTTCATCTTTTACATCATCTTCTTCAACACATACATTTGTTAATTCCTCCTTCCTCCTGTTCTTGATTTTTTTCCTGATTTTTATCAATTTATCAGAGATGATTTCATCACTGTCTTCCTGTGTAGATACATTAGGCTTGACTTCAATAGTTTTAGCATCTTTTCCTCTCCTATTTCTTCTCGCAGGTTTTTCTTTAGACAATGTTTCTTTAGGTTCTTCAAAATGATTCCTTAGGAGGAATTCATCCCAATTATCCCCTATCTTCCTCAAATGAAACTCAATTAACATTTTTATTAAGCCATGATGATGTAGGGTAGTTTCTAAGAATTGAAGCCTTTTCTGGATATTTGAAGACATTATTTTCAAACTATTAAGTAGGAAAAAGGGCAGATTTATTTCTTCATCTAGAAAATTCATCATGAGCCTAATGTGATAAACATACAAAGTACCAAATCTTCTTTCACAGGTTATGAAATTTTGTAATATTAATAGCATATTCCTCCATTTATTCTTCAAATCTGAACTAGGAATACCTTTCTTAAAAACTATGTAGGGTGAAAATGTGAAACTGGGTCACACTTTTTGCCCTTTTTTAAGAAAAAAATTTCATTTTTTTCGGTTCTTCAACTTTCTGCAAACTATAACAATTTTTCTGTGTAGAATTTCATTTTGCGATAAAAATAAAAGTTGTGAGAAATTTTTTTAGCTTTTTATTACTTATTTTTTGAAAATTTTTTATGCATATTTGATATGTCAACTTAGCGTTTCTTTGACTGTGTGTTTCTTAACAATCAAAGGATTCATAAGAAGTCATGCTATGACGCAATGTTGTATTCATTGAAAATTTGTGTTTTTGAGAAAACAAAATGTGTTACAACAATCTAGATAGAGTCTACTTTGGTTTCGTCATATTTACAAAGCCAATGGATGCATATCATAATTACTAGAATTTTTTGAACTGGTCCAAAACGAAAAACTGCGTTTTTTGGATATGTTTCGTATCGCAAGAAATTTCTTAACATATAAGTTATAAACTAAAAATCTAAAAGCTACCCATTAGAGAAGACAAACCAATGTAATGCCCCATAGTTTTTTCAAATTTTTTTACAGTGTATTTTGGGAGATACAAAATTTTGATTTCACTGAATCACAATGACCCTCAGAAATTGTTTGCACCCATTTTATTAGAAAAATAATTAAAATTAATAAACGTTTATGAAATTCCATAAAAGTTATATTTCCTTAAAGTAGATTCAATTCTGAAAAAGTTTGTCTTGGTTCCGATAGTTAATTAAGAACCTTTCATGGAGTTTAATCAGTCCAAAGTTGCAGAACCGTATTCAGAGCCTGGTTTTTGCGTAATTGGTGACGCGTTAGCTCGACCGAACTTTTAATCTAAGTTTGACCGAACTATGTTTTCTGCCAAAGGCTCGTTAAATCTAATGTCACAATAGTTCGGCTGAACTTTTAAGCAAAAGTTCAGCCGAACTATTGTATAACTCTCTGTCGGCTGGAAAGTTTTGTGGAGCCCCTACTAAAACACATTTTGCGGCAATATAAATTGCCACGAAATGATTCACAATTTTCGCACATTTCGCACATTTCATCTCATTTTACAAAGATCTTGGCTAGGGTTCAAAAAATTATCTTCAAAGTTTGGGTTTAAGAGCATTTCTTGTAAGCAAATTGATTTTACAAAGAATTGTTTTGGGTTTAAAGAATTTTTTTGGAAGACATTTCTTGGAGGCAGCATGATTTTGGCAAAAATTGTTTTGAACTTAAAAAAATTTCTTGGACGTACATTCAAAAGACATTTCTTGGAGGTATGTATGTGTTTTGAGTTGAAGTAAATCTTTTGAGCTTCGTTCCATGTATTTTTTGGAAAAAATTGACACTGAATTTTTTTAAATTAAATCTTTTGTGATATTTTTTGTAATTGAGTTATTGTCTAATTTTTTGAAGGAAATTTTTTGAAATTCATACCCTATTATCATGGGAAATCGAAGAACTTGTGCAATAAAATATGATCTAAAAAGAGACCCTGAGGAACATAAAGAAGAGACGAGACAATCTCGCAAAAGAAAGTTAGAATCCCTCTCAAATATTGAAGAGGAAAATCAACCTCAAGAAGAAATTGAAGCAGGTATGTAAATGTAAATATTATGATCTATTGATATATTTAAAATTCTCCTAATGTAAAATGTGAAGCTTAATTTTTATTTGATGAACTAATTCGAAAAATATTTTGTTTAATGTCAATAGACAGAGATATTCCTCAAAATATTGAAGAAGAAAATGAACCTCAAGAAAAAATTGAAGCAGGTATTTAAATGTTAATATTATGATCTATTGATATATTTAAATTTTTTCTAATGTAAAATGTGAAGCTTAATTTTTATTTGATGAACTAGTTTGAAAAATATTTTGTTTAATGTAAACAGACATAGATATTCCTCAAAATATTGAAGAAGAAAATCAACCTCAAGCAGAAATTGAAGCAGGTATGTAAATGTTAATATTATGATCTATTGATATATTTAAAATTTTCCTAATGTAAAATGGGAAGCTTAATTTTTATTTGATGAACTAGTTTGAAAAATATTTTGTTTAATGTAAACAGACAGAGATATTCCTCAAAATATTGAAGAAGAAAATCAACCTCAAGAAGAAATTGAAGCAGGTATGTAAATGTAAATATTATGATCTATTGATCTATTGAAAAATATTTGAAATTTTAGATATATTTATTAATTTATTTATTTATTGAATATGTACTCTTTTTTCGAATATGTATATATGAAATCACTATCGATAATGAGATGTTATAAAATGTTGACACTCACACATATGGAGATAAAAAACCTGACCATGTTATACGATATCGTGTTAACTGCATTTTTGAAAAGTATTTCTTAAATGAGCGGGTGACAGTTCAGCCTCAAATGTTGAAAAGTCTCCTCTCATTAAGGAAATTAAAGAAGCTACGACACTATTGGGTATTCAAAAATCAACCAAAGATAAAAAAATGAAGGAAGAGGTGATAAAAAATATGAGTAGTGCTATAAAGTCAATTAAGAGATCTAGAGAAAGATGTTTCAATTGTACGTAGAGCAATACAGATGGCAATTGTTTCCTCAAGTACTCAAGAGAATCGTTTGGTAACATCTATGGCATGAGCACTGGGAACCTCGCGAAAAAATTTGCAAAAACATCATAAATTTCGGTTGCAAATAGATGTAAATGATGAACTCGCTTGTTGGGGAGCTATTTGTAGGCAACCATACAAAGATATACTTTGAGAAAATGTTAAGAAAATAATATATGAATATTGGAAGAACAATTCGCGTGTTTCACCAACTGCAAGGCATGTGATGCGAAGAAGAATAGCACGGAATCAGTACGAAGAACATGAAAAAAATATCTTGGAAACCACTCAGATAGAGTTATTAAACAAGTTCAAAGAAGAGAATTGTCAAATTCATGTTTCACTCAGTGCTTTTGTTCAACAAAAATCATGGTATGTAAAACCTATCACCGTACGCGACACTTGTTGTTGCCATTATCATGTGGAATTTGAGTTATATTATGACACATTCCTTTATTTTGGTAGAACATTATGGAAGGATTCACCTCCTCCTTCCACTATCCATGATTTCATATCTCAAATTCTATGTGAAAGAGAAAACGATGAACTATTTTACAAAAAGAAATGTGTTGGTGGTAAAAAATGCAATGATTGTGGACATTTGACTAAATTTCAAAACAAATATCGTATTGATATAAATGATCAATCATTGTCCAACATGAAAGTGAAATGGAAGAGATATGAATATACCGATACATCGATTCAAGGTGCAAATAGTGTTAAAAGAATTGAATTACTAGAAGATGAAATTTTTTTGATAGACTTTTTGAGAAAGTTTGAGGCAGAAATTTACAAATATACCAAGAATTCCCATAGAGCTCGATGGCAAGACTTGCAATTAAAAAAATCTCGTGAATTTTTTCCACCAGGGACCATTTTGTCAGTGATTGATTTTGCAGAAAACTACACATTTGTTCCACAAAAAGAAATTCAGAGTGAATAATATCATTCTGATCAAGTCTCCATTCTCGTCCATATTCTATATATACATGCTGAACAAAATGTCGATCATATAGAAAGCACGAGTGAAAATTGACATATCATTAAAGAATATCACTTTTATATCAGTGACGATCGTACACATGATACATGTTTTGTACAACATTGTTTTGGAAAAATTTATGATTCATTGAAAAAACGTGGAATAACATTCAATGAACATTGGATATGGTCTGACGGATGCACAGGTCAATTCAAATCTCCACGATCATTCTTTTGGTTGTGTTGTCTTCATAAGAAAACCTGCATTAAACATTGTTGGAATTTCTTTGAAACTGACCATGGAAAAGGAGAACATGACGGTGTAGGAGCATACATAAAATGAGTACTTCGAAGATATCAAATGAACCACTCTGCAAGCCGACTTGTGAACGCTGAAGAAGTTTTTCAATGGTGCATCGCTACGCTAAGCCATGAGAGAAACCCATCAAGAGAAGTGCGAAGGTACATTCAATTTAATTTATATTGGAAATCTAGTTTTAAACATTGCACATTTATCATGCAATGATTATCTTTGATTGTATTTTGATATCATATTTACAAATTCTTCTTCTAATTTTCCATATAAAGGTTTTTTTGGCATATTGGAATCGAAGACATAGATAGATCAATTGGAAATGACGTTGAAACAATAAAAGGGACTCGAAAATTGCATTCAATTCAAAAAAAGTCGTCCAGAAATGTGTTTTCATTGGATAAAATAAAATATTCTTGTTTTTGTGATGTTTGCATAGACAACACAAAATCCAATGACGTTTGTGAAAACAAAATGTATGTGAACGATCATAAACATACAGAGCTAAATACAAAGGGAAAAATTTTTGTTGCAATGTTTGAAGAAATGCAATCAGAGGAAACTACAATATCATCCGATGGTGATCGAGTTTCTAATCTTGTTAGAGAAGGTAACATTTGAATTACTTTCTAATGATTTAAAGATCTAGAAATAAATTTAAATATGCATAATTTTGTTAAATTCATTTTATTGTGAAGGAGATGTTTTTGTTGTAATTGCACCTATTGACAAGGATGAAAATTTGAAGTATTATTTGATGCATTGCACTGAACGAAAAATGAAATTATTACAGAACTATGAAGATCACAGATTTCAGTATGACAAAGGGTCTATTATACTGAAAGGTTATTTTTTCAGACAAACTCATCAAAGTGGAGACTTTGTTTACTTTGAAGACTATGAACCTGATTCCATAAGTTGTCAATATAGTCACTTGGTGTGTGTAGCGGGCATAAAGTTGATAGAAGTTCAATCAAAGAAAAAATAAAAAATTAAGAGATGGAAAATGTCAAAATCCAATCATGAACGAATTATTGAGGATGGAATTCCATTAGAATTTTTTTGAGTGAATTGTCCAACAATTTATTATCTTTGGATTAAATATGTTTTAGAACTTCCAATACTCAACTAAAAATTGAGCTTCTTATGTTATTTTTGCAAGTGTTTGCAAATGTACAAATTGTTTGGGTACAAGCATGTGCTCTAGTATCAACTGAAAGTAGTTTTTCTATACATGTGCATTGATGAAAAATGTTATATGTATTGGATATATATATATCTGTGTGTGTGTGTGTGTGTGTTCTAGAATGAAATTAATTGTTCTAGTTTTACTAATGAAAAATTAATTACGTATTCAATATATATGTTCTAGAATGCAATTAACTAGAACTAGTTTTTCTATGTGCATTAATGAAAAAATTGTTGGATTTTCTGGTAAAAAGTATGGACACAATGTAAATAAATCATCTACAGTATATTTTTGTACGAAAATTCCTTTCAAATAAGAGACTTGAAGCACTTCCCCGACTTTTGGTGGGATTTGACCCACATCTCTAATCCTGATTGAAAATCTAGTACAAAATATGCTTGTCGAATGGTCGGATATGTTCAATGTGCATTGATGAAAAATGTTACTTGTCTTGGATTGAAATGTAAATTGAAACCATCTAGATTGAAACTCAACTCCCTTGTTACATTTCTTGTAACAAAACAAGGGAGTTTATTTCATTGTATATGTTGATTTCTGATTTGATATAATTGCATGTATGATTACAAGTATAGTTTATGTAGCATCCATATTTTATAGCCCCAAATTTTCACCCCTATTTTTTCTTCTAAATATGTTAAATTATTTTATGTAAAAAAATTTCAATATAAAAATTCCTATTAATTACATATAATCAAGAAATTATATACTAACATTAACAATAATATGAATTTATAGTAAATAAATTTTAATATACTTCCTTCCATCCATTTACATGTGACCAAGAATTTATAACCTAAAAATTTTACAATAACGTTTTGAGATTATACATGAATGCCCATCTTTAAAGTATATCCATTGAAGGTAGAATCATGTTTAAGTTATTCAATCAATTTAAAGTATCATTCACCCTAGGGAGTGTAAAATATTCAATGTAGGTTGGTGACGATGCTCACTCCTAGCTTGAAGTAGCTCCAATGACCAATTATTTAATGAATTCCAATGCACTAGACCAAAGTTGGTGACCTACTTGGTTTTTCACCCAAGAAATTCCAAGGTACTCTTCTTACCTTTGGTCCTCAAAGCTACAATGGAGTTATAGGAAGGTGAAGATAAATTTTTTCACTGATAGGAATTTGGTCACATCCCTAATCTCCCCTTATCAAAAATTTCCTATCTACTACATTATCCAGCATGTACTCAAGATCACTATTTCGTAATTAGAATATCACAATATCATAAGCTCTCACAACAATACATGGAATGCCATTACAACACTCATCTAACAATGGGGAGCTCAAAACCTAGAAAGCTCCTCGTCCCCTTAATAATAATGTGTTTAATTTAGTCTTTTAGGTGAGGATTAGGTGTGAATCTTGTTTTCACATACAAAAATAATAAAACAAAAATAATTAATTGTTTAATTCCATAAATTTGATTATTCACGAAAATACATGTCATATCCACTATTTGTCTCTCCTACAAATTCCCATTATTTTATTAAAATATGATTTTATCTCACCCAACTATCACATGTTCATAAATTTACTCCTAATTGTTCCCTATGCTGCTTTTCCCTTACTTAGTTTTAGAAATTTATCTTCCTAGATCCATCATAACTATGGATCTATCAAGCACCGAGAGGGATCAAATATCTGGAGGTGCAAACCTCTTTTTTGAGTGCAAAACTTGAGGAAAGGTTTGCACCTCGAGAGATTTGATCCCTCTCGGCGCTTGATAGATCCGTAGTTAAGATGGATCTAGGTTGGTTTCAGTCATGTGAAACCAAGGAAAAACTATCGATACTATGAGGAACATATGATTAATTTTATCAAAATATGTAAATACATCTAATATTAATATAACCATTTTAAATATGCTAAATATGTTTGAGATTTATCAAGTCATTTTAATTTTAAATTTTCTTAGTTACCTCAATTTGTTGAGATGATAAATATTGTAGAATAACTTTAATTATGGAAAATGATCAAATAAAATTTTTGAACGCAAAGTGACAATGTAATAATATTGAATGATAGAATGTGAATAATTGGAATGTAATCAATTACAAAGAGCATTTATTGTGATCAATCTTAAACTATTTTATTCTTCTATTCTTATTGTCACCCTTATTATTTTTGTCATCTTTCCATATCGATTATATTAAAAAGAAAGTAAAAATCATAAATCATAAAACATTTAAATATTTAGCTCGAACTCTTGTAGTAAACACCATACCTTGCCTCTCTTGCTCTCCAATATTATTAGGCTTAATTATTATAACACAAAAATCATTCTACATTGTCAATATTTTTTTTCGCTTACACTAAAATCAATGAACACTATTAATCCAATGACTTTACAAGTAATGTACCATCACACATGCAATTATATCAAATCAGAAATCAACATACACAATGAAATCAATGGGGATTGTCTTGTTACAAGTAACATTTCAATTTACCGCATGTGCAAATGTAGATTGAAACCATCCAAAACTTTAAGTTTTAAAACCCTTTTGATTATATATTGTGCAACATTAAAACATTAAAAATTTAAAGTTCATTAAATATCACATGCAAAATGTAGATTGAAACCATCCAAAACTTGAGTTTTAAAAACTTCATATGGCATGCCAATTATAATTCAACTATCCAACAAAAACATTTAACATTAAATATCACATTCCAAATGTAGTTCAGATGAAAACATTACTTCACATTCACATGCCAAAAGTACTAAAACCATCCAAAAATTAAATAAAACAAATTATATAATAACAATGTAATAAAATATGTCCAAAAATTGCAAATCTCAGAAGTATCAAACTGTATCAAGTTTAACAAATTTTAAAACCATCTAAATTTTGAAATCAAATCTACTGTAAATCATGTCCATCAAATGGAGGATCTAGCATCTTTCCTACTAGTGTCTTAGTCCGCGCCCTATCCTGTGAATGGGAAACCTACATACACAATGCACATGTACTTGAACATTAAAATTTGAAGTTTTAAAAATGAATGAGAATATATATATCTAGAACTTCATGTAAAAAACAAAATATAACAAAAAAATCATGCAATACCTTGTAAGGTTCCCTCTCCATTTGATGAATAGGTTCCCCCATAGGAACATTTGCAGTGGTAAACTGTACAATATACATGTACAGTTAAATATATATATATATATATTAAAAACTTTCAAATGAAAATGCACATGTACATATATAACCTTATTTTCAATAATATTAAAAAAAGGAATTAAAGACAACTTGTTCAAATGTTGTGGATGTTCCTATCTCCGTCGCTAGAGTCCCCGGATTAAAGAAATCTTCTATAGGAACCTAAATTCAAAAAAATTTAAATAACTCAAAATATAGATCTCTCTCTCTCTCTCTATATATATATATATCTCAATTTTTAATGGAACTTTTTGAGGTAGAATATATATATATATATATATATATATATATATATTTTAAACATAAATATTGAACTTGTGAAAATTTGTCCATACTTGTGGCTCATCTCCCAATGAAGTAGAAAGTACATCTCCTAAGGAAGAAGAAGGTATCGCCATCCCAAAAACATCAGACAGAATCGCTACCTGTTAAAACATTTTATCAAATTATATATATACATACATTTACATGTGTGGCAACAATTATTTATTTTAGAGTCACTTAAAAAACACTAACATGTGCCAACATATCATGATGGTCAGACCCATCTGCATCGTTTGAACTGGAGGTCCCGAATGTAATATTAACATTTTCATCACGCATCATGCCTGAGAACTGCAAATGGTGTTTTAACATATAATCATACATTTTTGTTAGATTAATGTACACATACTTGAATAAATGTATACATGTACATACACATGTATTTATTACAAATTGTACACATGTATATGTAAAAATAATTTCAAACCCTAAGGTCACTAACACATACCGTTCCAGTGCCCTCTTCCTCATGAAAAATTAGGTCTTGCAGACCATTGCGACAATTTGTTGCATATGTTCGGAGATCTTCAACATTCATGTTGTAAATCTCCTCATCTGTACGATAAAAAAAATTGGCACGTGCATTTTCACGTGCTCTTTGTCGATTTAAACAAAGATCAACTCCACTCAATCCGCTATGAACATTTTTGATCATAACATCCCTTGCTTCTCGGCTTATTTGAGAAGTCGCTTCCATCTCTGATCATAGAGTTTCGACTCGAAACGGTCGACTCACCAATGGCGGCTCAAGGAGAGGCAACTCCACATCTCGCTTAGCACCCTTATGGTTATATAATCGACCTTTCCCCGGGCCAAAAAATTCTTAAGGAAGGTCATTGTAGTTGGGTTTCATACCCAAAAAAATGCTCCATAAAACATTTGTGCAAAATAAACAGGAACCTCATCGTTCCATGGAAGCCTTCCAAACGCCGCAAGATGCCGATCATACAAGTAACGAGCTATTTCTGGGTGCTTGAAATACTGCACCTTCAACATTTTTCTTTTTGGCCCTTCCTTATAATTAAACATTGACTTTGCCACGTCTCTTGTAACTTTTTGTTTAATGTCCTTCCATTTATCGAGACCCATCACTGTTTATTTTCTCTTTCTCATCAGTTCTACAAATGAAGCAGTCGTTGGCCCAAGATTTCTGTACACCTTTACCATTTCACCCAATGAATGTGTAACTATTTCAAGGCTTTTTCAACTCTCAGTAGGTAGAGACAAAGCCATAAGATCTCTTTGCAATTTTACATTAAGGCTTTCACACCTTTGTAAGGTGCATTCCGCCATGTTGGTTTCCCATGGTGTATCAGTAATCTCGGCTGGATAAGTTGTGTTGGGTTGAAAACCTTCTTCTTGAATGTAGCGAGCTGCCCTCCATCTATTTTGACCACTATCTCGAACATTTTCAGCCTCTGCATCAATATATATAATTTTGTATATTAAAAAAAACACGTGTAAAAAAAGTTGTACAAATTTAATGACAAAATATTGAAATTGATGGCAACCTTGATGTTGTTGGTTAACATCTTATCCAACATGACCCTGCTAAGAACCAGACCCAAAATGACGCTGCTGAGAACCAAACCCACAGTGACCCTGTTGAGAACTAGCAGTCGTTGATTGGCCTTCGGGGGAATAAATATCACCCCGTTATTTCAACCCGCTACCACTCATACCTCGACCAGTTGAACCTTGGCCACGCTCCACGGATGGAGTAGAAACCCTTCTCCTCTTACCTCCTAAGAATTAAAATATGAAAGTTATTAACAACTAATTTAACTCACAAAGTTAACAAAAAATAAATTCCATATGTACACACATGTATGGAGATTTAAGATTATATTTAAATATCGTGAACATCCTCCGATCCCTGAACCTCCATATGGGATTCGGCTGATCTTCATCATTCATCCTCCATGATATATATCTATTGGTCGACATTTACACAAAATAGATTTCAAAAAATCAATTTGTAATTTAGTGTACATAGATTATGTAGAACACAACTTTCAAAGAAATAATTGACCATGTGTGAAACTAAATTTAATCGAAAAATATATTATAAAAATGATAAGTTCACCAAATTGCGCTTTACATGGTGGGAGCACACTTGGTATAAAATTTACCACTTATACACTTTAGTTTGTGGGAGAAATGACACATGTACATAGTTTACCTTAAAGTTGTTGTGTTTTATGGATATTAAAATGAATAACTTCTATTTAAATCCATTCCAAAGATTGACTGTAGGGGCATTTACTAGATATGTCACCTTTTATAAAAGATGAGATCCAGAGGCTACCTGGCCCTTTACAGACTCTGCCTATAGAACTTGTAGAAGTAAACACTAGAGGCATTAACAATATCAAATAACATTTTCATGCTCAAACATGGGAATGTGTCTCTTTCCCTACGCAAAAAAATAGTTCAAGGTAGTTAATCTTCATAGACACGTCATCAAGCAAGTCAATGTGATCATCCCCAACTTACTTTTCATGAAATTAGGCTTGGAATCCTCTACAACATGGTGGATGGAGTTGAATGGGAACTAGGTCAAGGCCTTTACAAAATACATGCTAGTGAATAACACTTACTAGGTTATGCCAACAAATAAAGTGGCAGAAATGTTTTCTCCTCGAGGTTGTCCAATTGGGTGTGTAATACCAACTTCACCCATTTCCTAATAGGTTTCTCTCTTAGGTTACAAATGTCTTCCACCTTATTGGTTATATATTTTTCAATTTCCCATGGATTTCTTGAATTTTTTCTCCTACCATCTCCCTCTCTCACTCCCCAAATTATTGTCATCAAACATGCCCCATTGAGGATCTGGAGCAATGTTTGCACCATACTTAGAACTGTCATTGCTGCTAATTGAAATTGGAGTCATGTATATTATATTTCTTGCTTAAGTGGCTCTTACTTGGACAATATCCTGAAATAGTTTGACATGATGGTCATATGAGGTTGGAAGCTACTTGGTGTAATTTTCCTTAAATCTTAAAAAAAACAGAGCAAAAATGTCATTTTCGATCATTTTTTATTAGCTTCTGCATACAGCAAATGTTATGACAATTGCAACACAATCATGTTCCATGAGCATGAATTATGAATGTCGCAAGCCAAATTGCAAGGAATTTTTCATTCATTTTGGGCAAAAGAAGGCTGTGACATTAAGGTCCATGCTAGAAACAATTGTGCAAATAAGGTTGCTAAGTCTTGATACTTACCATGTGTTTCAAAGCCATAACGAAGGTTGGCTTTGAGAGTGTCCTCTCAAAGCCCTATCTTGAGATGAAATTTAATTCAATGTTTCTTAGAGTTGCAAGGTGGAATTGATAGAACTATTTGATTTCTTTACTATAGATGGATCAAGACATGTAATTTAACTTTACGAGCAGATTGAAGACAAAGAGATTTTAGATTTTTTTGTTCTCACTGAAGGTTTTTGTCTAGTTTTGTTTCTTAAACCATCATTTCCATAGGACATTTTTGGTGAATAGATTCTTGACCTTGATGAGAGGATATGATACCTTGAAGAGGCTACATCTTTTGGTGACGTCACTAATTGTTTCTCTATTATCATGTTTGTTAAACATCTCGCTTAGGGCGAGGAAACTCCACATATATTGTACAATTTATGGGACATAAAACAATATGTAGAAATATTCACTTGGTTTTTATAATTGGATAGAAGAATGACTTAAAATGACCTTGTATGTCTTCTCATTTTAGAGCTCAAATTTTTAGGAAGGATTTAAGTATCCACCTTTCAAGAATCACTAGAAGACGTTGATAAAGAATATAGGAAGACAAAAAACTAACCAGTGGCGTACTAAATGTATTTCTTGGGAGGTAGATTGGCATATGGAATTTTGGTAGCTAGAAATTTTGCAAATAAGTGAATGTATTTGAAAACCAAACCTCTAGTTTATTTTGGTTTAGAAAAGGTCTAGAATTTGAAAAGTGAATTCCCTCTTTCTTCCTCTTACATGTCCAATGATCGGAATCTGGATTGAGGGAAAAAAATTTCCTAAATAAAAATTTTGCATTTTATTTGTACACATGAGTTTTTAAAAGCTAATTAAATCATAAATTTCTCACAAAATACACTTGAAGCTTGACACAAACCCCTTCCCAATTGGCTAAATTTAGACGATCCTAAACACATTTTTATTTAACTAATGAGGGAGATAGCCCAATAAAACTAGTTTGTCCATATTCAAATCAAGTTGGTATCAAAGTACAATTTAGCTCATTTTAGTCAAGGTTAGTTAGAATAATTAGCTATTGGTTTCTATCTTCAATTTCCTCTCAAAATGAATGTGTACGTGCTTTTGAGAGACACACTAGAGGAATAAGGTCCAAATTTTTGATGAAAATGTGCTATGAAAGTAAAGGGTTAAAGGCAAACATGTACAAGGCATAGTTAATACAAGGCATAGTTGAGCCAAATTTTGTTGAGGAAGGGCCTAATTATTTGGGTCTTGGTTATGGAAAACATGGAGAATGCTCCAAAGCCAAGGAGGCACATGAAGCTGTTCCAAGAAGGAATTTTATTTCGTGTTCATTAACTCAAGCTTGTGAAGTTTGTGTTCATGATGAATGGAAAAGTTTGACACCCACTTTGCAAGAAGATGTTAATAATCATGCAGCTAATGAGAATGTAAAAGAAGAGGATGTTGAAAGCTCTAGAGTCACTGAATTCATTGCTAGTATTCAGAGGAGAGCCACTACCTCATCAAATTCACCTCCTCAAGAAGGCGATAATGGTGAATGTTCAAGGTATAAATTTGCCTTTAATCAAATTGCTTTTGATTATGATAAACATGGTAAATATTCACATAAGATATATAAAAGAACTTGCACATGTTCCTTTTGTGGTTTGAATAATCATAATGTTTATAGATGTTGGAAGAAGATATCCATACACATTGAAACTTCCTAAATAAATGAGGCAAAAAGTGAAAGGCCCATTGGACAAGGAAAATGATGTTGAAAATAAGATGCAATTGTTTATTACTCATTTCCATAAGAAAGGTCACCTTGTGGACAAGTGTTGGACTTTGTATCCAACAAGTCATCCACAACATTTGAAGAAGGTGGAAAGAGATAACGATAAGAATGGAAAAGAGGATTCCATAATCGATGAGGGTCAAGATGATTCACATGATGAAGTGCAGCTAAAAGATGCACCATTGAAATGGTTTGCTAATAGATGGTTAGATTTCTTATCCAATTAGGGCCTTGCATGTATTTTGATGTTTCATGAATTTCTTTGCAAATTCAAAGTATGGTGCATGTTGCATGAAGCAAGATGTTGAAAGTAGAGTTACGTTGACACAATTAAATGCAACAAATATGGAAATTTGTACATGAGCTCTATTATTTGACTTGAGAGTCAGTTGTTTGAAGAGGCATGTTTTGTCGATTTGTGTTTGGTTGATGGTTTTGTACACAAATATGTAAGAGTACATGGAGATATTCACATGATGTGAATTTCTTTTCTTTGAAGGAGAAAAATGATATGTCAGTGAGCTATGTTTCTTGCATGATGTGTTTTCAGTTTGATGGTTTTGTTTGTGACAAGACATCACAAGATTTTTGGAAGGTCCATTCTTGAGCAAGAGCCTCATGATTACAACCTAATCATGAGAATCAAATGGGAGTGCATCCTTATTTTGAAAACAAATAGGATTCTGAGCTACCTAGGACTCAAACCATTATTTTTATATTTGAAATATCATGGTGTGTTGTTTCAATGCATGAATCCACAACCCTAACATAAATTGTTTTATTCCTTTTTTGCAGGATTTAGTTGGTTATATTAAAATTTAGTTGAATTTAAAATTCTTGGCTTAGTGGCATGAACCAAACATATTGTACATATTAAATGAGGAATTTCTCTCTCCCAATAATTTCTAAATCACCCATATCACCAAGAAAACATGTTTTAAAAGAACATACTTTGGTATGGGAAAGACCTTAGGTTTCAAATATTATAAGAAGGTTTTTGATATGGTTGAGAGAATGTGGAAAATAGAATCCATAAACAAATTATTTTTCAAGACGTATTACTTTCAAAGTATCAACAAGGAACATGTACAAGGGTGTTCAATGAATTAACGCTATTTATTTAAATTCCATGATGTATATATTACTCATAAGATTAACAAATTATTAAATAATGATCTAGATTGGATAATTATATTGTTTTTCATATATTTTGATCCTTATAGAGTGAAAAAACTGAAAGAATCAACTTGTAGGGTCATTTTAATGGTGGGTGGAGAATTGGGGTCTAAAACCTTTTGGAGTCATTTTGAGGCATTAAATGACATTTCTGGGGGTCAAACGATTATCCCTCGTGCCCAAATCTTGACCATTATTCTACACTTAAAGACATATCAATGGTGCAAGAAAAACATCAAACGAAGTTCATTCAAAATTTATGCCTTTAGTAAGTTGACCTATCATGTTTACCACCATGGTACGTGAGAATGACATCTTAGCCCCATTACTCATGAATGGCAAGCTAGCTACATGTGGAATTTTAACAAGACTCTAAAAGGTCTAAAATCACAAGCCTCGTTAATGGTTGACAGAGTCAAATCTTACACCTAGTTTGCTATCACACTATGTTAAATACTTGGCCACTAGGAGGAATAAGAGTTCCATTTTTTGTTATTTTATTTTGTTCCATAGTTGAAAATACAACTAGGAGTGTGAAGTTAGAGAGAAAAATGTATGAAGTTAAGTTTTTATAGCAACCTTACACGCTAAAAGTCTTAGCTAACTCTAGAGGGATTACCTCTTTCTTTGTACTCACATATTTTCCATACCAGAAAAGAGGGAGTAGAGCATGTTTACATTTTAGTGTTGTTTTTCTCCCATAAAGATTTCCTAGGGAAAGAGGAGTCTAGAGCATCATTACTTTTTATGGTTGCTTGTCTCCCATATAAGGATTTCCTAGGAAAATAATTGTGTTGATTGTCTAGAGATATTTATGTGTGTGTTTCATTATGTTCTCTATTTCTTACGTTGTGTTTCATTATGTTTTATATTTCTTACTTTTCTGCCCTCCTATTTTTCTTTCCAATCAAGGTTTATAAAATAACATGAGAAGCAACATGAGACTTGGAACAATCATTTTCATTATCTATATGGAAGGCAAGAAGGATTATATCCCCTTAAGCTTAAGCTTATGTAGTTTGTCAATTTTTATCGTATATTTTTTGGTAAGGGTAAATGTTTTTTTTATATATAATACAAGTCATGAGTTCCCCAATTTTACCTCATGTAAAGCATGATTATAGGATTACTACAATTTGTACTTGGTTTTTTATTGTGATGATGCCCTGTCTCAATCACTTGGCCATCTCTCTATGGGCAGTTAAATATTTATAACAATACTTAAGTAATATTTATCTATTTTTATTATGTGAAATGTAAAAAATGGTATACTATTTTTCATAAAATTGGGTTGAGTTTATCATGTATATTTCGATGAAAGTTTATTATATGACACGTTTTCTTTAAAAGGATCTAACAATTTTGTTAAGGTATGAATTTGCAATTTTGTGTGGCTCTCTATCAACCTTCACTTCCTCATTTCTAGAAAAAATCTACTTGCTCATTTGTATACCCACTTTCTATTCGAATGCATCAGTTTTGAACTCTCGATAACTATGTTTTTCCACACAAGAAAAATTATGTCACATTTTATACTAAAGTTCTAAATATTTTTTTGAATTTTGGATTACTGTTATTCTTTTATATAATTTAACATTAGATATAAGTTTAAATTGAAAGCTACTTAGATGAAATATAGCTTAGATATGGCATCTGCAAATTATTATCTATTTATTAAACTAAAGGACATAATTATTACACATGTTTAATTTACATTCAAATGCTTCTTTGATTTATCTCCTATAGGTTAATGTAATGCTAGATATATAATTTAAGTTGAAGGCCCATGAGATAAATGACTTCTATGTGACATTTGTATTGAATCATCTATTTGTTGTGTTATATGAACATAATTTGTACGAACATCTAATTTTCATTACTAATATGTCATGCTTCTTTAATTTATCTTTTATAGATGACCGGAGCGCATCCCTTTTTAATCTATCCCTTTTGACTTTCGATATGTGGGCAATATTCATCCACATATTTTTCTATCATAAAGCAGTGGGTAAAATTGTAAATTCCACTTGTGTCAATGTTAAGGTTAAGCACATGGATTAAAGTTTTATATATTAGATGAGGAGGCTATGTATTACATATGGTCTTGAATGAGCTTTTGGACTCTTTAGATATATCTAAAGAGTCCAAAAGCTCATTCAAGACCATATGTAATACATAGCCTCCTCATCTAACTTAGCCATGGATTTGCAATACTATATTTGAGTTGGCTAGCTCCATTTCAAGATATTATAATGTTAGATTATTATTTCTATAGATTTTGATTATGGTAGTAAAATGTTACAAAAAACTGGAAACTACAAATAATATTATTCTAGATATATGTAAAAAGGACATGGTAGAGAAAATCAAACAATATTAAACTTTTCATAAATAGTTTAGATATAAATACATTTTCTAATTTTGATTGTAAATTCCAAGGCTTAAAGAAAAAAAAATTCTAATAATTTTTTTTTAATTAATAAATAAAAAAGAAGCATTTTCAATCAAAATCACATCCAAGATATAATAAAAATAATAAAAGCAATTTAAAACTTCATACACTATGACATTACTATGGCAAAGAGCATAAAAATATACAAGCAAAAAATCCTTTTATATAATAATGGAGAGCTTCAAATATACAAGGAAAAAAATCTTTCAGCCTTCTTGTATCCCAGAGAAAGAGTTGCTCAAACAATCATATTTTAAACAATTAAAACTTGGAGAGAATCATCTGTTTTTTAATTTCAATTATATAAAAAAATTAGTCAAATATTTCAAATCTGTTTTTTGGCTAGTTGTAGAGTGTAGGTGCAGTTCTAGCTAGAGAGAGACTCCAAGAAGGGGTTTCAAGAAAGAGCAGGTTTCCAACATTCCAGTCAAGAAGGGAGGCAAATATTTCCAACAAAAGAGGCAAGAACAAGTTCCCTAGTGGTAGTGCTATGCAACCCAGTTAGTCAGTGCATGTTGCAGGCAAGAGTGCGAGTAGCTGGTAGTCTCCAAAGAGAGTTTCTAGAGGTAGAACGAGTTTCCCAAAAGCAGTACTACATATTTTATTAGGTAGGAATGCATATAGCATGGAGAAAATCATCTGATTTTGAATTTCAATTATATAAAAAATTAGTCAAATAGCTCAAATTTGTTTTTTGGCTAGTTGTAGAGTGTAGGTGCAGTTCTAGCTAGAGAGAGACTCCAAGAAAATGTTTCAAGACAGAGCAGGTTTCCAACATTCCAGTCAAGAAGGGAGGCAGATATTTCCAACAAAAGAGGCAAGAACAAGTTCCCTAGTGGTAGTGCTATGCAACCCAGTTAGTCAGTGCATGTTGCAGGCAAGAGTGTGAGTAGCTGGGAGTCTCCAAAGAGAGTTTCTAGAGGTAGAATGAGTTTCCCAAAAGCAGTACTACACATTTTATTAGGTAGGACTACATCTAGCATGGAGAAAATCATCTGTTTTTGAATTTCAATTATATAAAAAATTAGTCAAATATTTCAAATCTGTTTTTTGGCTAGTTGCAGAGTGTAGGTGTAGTTTCAAGACAGAGCAGGTTTCCAACATTCCAGTCAAGAAAATCATATGTTTTTGAATTTCAATTATATAAAAAATTAGTCAAATATTTTAAATTTGTTTTTTGGCTAGTTGCAGAGTGTAGGTGCAGTTTCAAGATAGAGAAGGTTTCAAGACAAAGCAAGTTTCCAACATTCCAGTCAAGAAAATCATCTGTTTTTGAATTTCAATTATATAAAAAATTAGTCAAATATTTCAAATCTGTTTTTTGGCTAGTTGCAGAGTGTAGGTGCAGTTTCAAGATAGAGCAGGTTTCAAGACAAAGCAGGTTTCCAACATTCCAGTCAAGAAGGGAGGAAAATATTTCCTATAGATGTTTCACCCTTATTACCGTGGTGCTTCTTAACCTCCTGCTACGGGTGCTGCTAATGATCCTGCTGGTGGTTCTTAGTAAAAAAAAACCTAACTTTTACAGGGTCATCTGAGATACATATAATATATATATATATATATATATATATATATATATATATATATATATATATATATATATATATATATATATATATATATATATACATATAATATATATATATTATTTTTAAATAAAGTGTAAATATTAAATGTACATACCAAATTGAACTAGTTTCAGTTGTTATGTACTTGGCTATTCTCAGGCCTTAAATAAACTTTTGATCAGTGTCTCTTACTTCACAAGCAACCCTGCGTGGTTGACCTGCAATTTTGTTCATAGTCTGGTGCTCCTTCAAAGCAAGGCTATATACAACCCAAGAATACAAAGTCCAATTATCAGCTCGCAAAAGAGTAGGTCTGTGAAGCTCGATGGCTAACCGTTTTCAGGCCGTTTTGTAATCTCATGTATTCTCTGTTTCTTGACTAATATAATACTTCTGACTTACAAAAAAAAAGAATTTTTAGCAATGGAAGAACTTAGAATATAAATTGAAAATGTGCATGATAATCTGAGAATCAGATTTAGATGCCTTGAGTACTATGAATTGAAATTGAGTCAGTGGTGAAACACTCCCACACATTACTGGCTAAATATAAATTTAAATAATAAAAATGAACTTACAATTCAAGTAATACTGAATAAATTAAATTATATAACAAATTCCACAAATATTTATAAATATAATAACTTTAAAGTGCACTGTGCATAGGAAAAATATCATATTAGCTTAGAACTCACCAAAATGCTGAACCTGTCCAAAAAATGATTTCCTGGCAATTTGAATTAACAAACTACTTATATTATAATTTAAATTTAGTAGTTTACAATTTATTTCAAAGGTCAAATTATTTACTATTAAGCTAAGTTTCAAAACAACTTACAAAATAATAAAATATTCTAATGCCTAAAAGAGTTCTGAATTTATAATGTTAATAGAAAAGATAAAACTTAGAATTGTGACGTTATAATGTATAGCGTTTAAATTTTAAAATTTTACTACAAAACAGTGACAAATTCAATGTAATTCGTCATTCGTCATTCTAAATAACTCTGGAGAATTTTAACATACCTGAGAAGTTCTACTGGATGCAGAGTAACTCGGCGAGCAGGGACAGTAGGAGCACCGGGACGATCGGGAGTAGCAACAACACAGATAGAGTGAAAAAAAAACGTGCGTACAATGAAAACTGTAAACCATCGATCTTCGTGGGCGATTTATTTATAGAAAATAGTTCGGCCGAACTATTTTAAAAATAAAAGTTTGGCCGAACTCATAGTTCAGCCGAAATTTTTATGCTGGTTTTCCAATCCCCGGAAAAAATTCTTTTTTCCCACGCCGTCAGTGTGCCATCAATCTAAACGAAATCACGAGTTCGGCTGAACTTTGTAAAATGTTCGGCCGAACTATTGTCGAAAAAAAATTTCGACCCCCGATTCTCACAAAAGTCTAACCTAGCTTCACGTTTCCGCCCTGTAGTGTCCATACCTGGGTTTTTTAACATTTGTCTACAAGCCTCATTGTGAAATTATTTGTTTTTAAACCATCATTCTCCTTGCCTTGGAAGCTTTGTTGCTTCTTATATGAAATACTCTGTGATGGAGAATTTGATATCCCCAATCTCCACTTCTTGTCCATTGAATGATCTCGCAAATGACTTTGTGATTTATTTATGAAATGCATTAAAATTCTCTATAAAATTCAACCATCCAGCCTATTGCAATAACCCTTTAATCTGAGGGTATCCTTCCAAATATTTAGTTCCAATTGGTTCTGACCTTACAATAAGCCCCATTTCTTCTTGATGAAAATTTCTTCCTTTTTTTGGCTTCAATTCACTGCTCTATTCTTGTTCTTAAAGCAAAAGCAACTATGAAGGGTTGTCTTGCCCTAAAGTGAATTCTCTGTAGATGAGGGTTTGGATACGGAAAGAAATATCAGTGAGTGGGAGTGAACGGAATAGGGTAGTGGTAAATCATAAAGGATAATCGGGTATAAGAGTTTGTCATGGAATGAATGACCATGAAGAAATCTTTATGAAGATTTCAAAAGTCATCAATGAATACTGATTTCTGATGATGTGACCCAATAGGTCACTTCTAGGTCCTAACCATTATCTTTCAATTAATGATAATTTGGTATGGAGCCAGGTAAAATGGATTTGGTCAAGGAAGGTTTATGATAGGAGTTTGATCAATTTGAATCATAAAATAACTTAGGAAAACATATGACCTAACCATATCATACCTTTAATGATTTTCTAACAAAAATAATTTCATACAATTTTACCTTAGCCCTTTTTGAATTTTTGCTGCTTTGATGTACTTTTTCTTTCATCAGAAAAATATTAATCCTTTAGGCTCCATAATATTATTTGACTCATTCTCTATTTGCTGAAGTGGATTTTGCAGAATCAATTGGTTGCAAAATGGATCTAGCTACATAACATGTAGCTATAGAATGTACCTATAAAAACACTCTGAAATATGAATGGAATGAAGTGAAATGTGGATGGAATGAAGTATGGAATGGAATGAGATAGATTATGAATATGAAATGGAATGAAATACGGATAAAGTGAGATATGGATGGAATAAATGAAATGGATCATGAATGTGTAAAGTGAATCTGCAACTTATGGTTGTATAATACTTCATTGCAGAAAAGAGAAATTTTTGAAAATCTAAAGTGTCAGAAGAACTCTAATTTTCACCTTAGATTTTCTGTATAAACATGCTAATCAATGATTGGTTTTCATGTTTATACTCTTTTTTTATTTCATTTTATTTTTTTAATTTTTAATTTTTAATTTTTAATATATATATATATATATATATATATATATATTATTAAAGAAGAATACAATTAAGTTAGTGAAGAAGAAGGATTCTTCTTCAATAACTTCATATCAATGTTATCTTGAAATTTCTTGACAAATTCCTCTCTTGAAAGTGGCTTATGATACAATTTCAGTCTATGTCCATTTACAAGAAAGGCTACCTTTCCTTCATCTATTGTCCTGATTTTTATTGCTCCATTTTCAAATATTTTCACAATATCATATGGCCAAAGCCAATGAGTCTAAAATTTTCCTAAAAAATCCTTGAACTTTGAATCAAATAAGAGAGCCTAGTCACCTTCTTTAAATTTCTTTTCCTTGATGTACTTATCATTCGATCTAGTCCTTTGTTGTTGGACTATGCTTGTTCTCTGGACTACATCTTATCTAATCTCATCCAATTCATTAATCTGATCTAGTCTGTGTTTCTGTGCTTCTGTTAGATCAAGTCCCAACTGGACTGCCATTTTGAATGTTTGGATCTAAAACTCTATGGGAAGCAAGACTTGTTTTCCATAAACAAGTTCATAAGGAGTGTGACCTGTTGTGTTTCTCCATGTAGTTCTGTAGGCCCACAAGGCTTCAGGAAGCCTTTCTGCCCAATCTCTCTTATGTAAATGAACAATCTTTGTTAGGATTCCTTCAATGACTTTATTGGTAGATTCCACTTTCCCATTTTCTTGTAGATGGTAGGGATTATATTTTCTGTGTCTAATGTTTTACTTTTCTACCATTTTTTCAACTAGCTTTGATGTGAATTGATCTCCTTGATCTGTAACAATTTCTATTGGGACACCAAAATGAGTAAAAATATACTCAAAAATAAAATTGACTACAGATGATTCAGTAGTAGAAAGTAATGGTTTGGCCTCTACCCATTTGGTAACATAATCAGTGAAAAGTAATATATATTTCTTTTGTCTTGATGGAGGATTAATTGGTCCTACAAAATCCAAAACCCATTTCTCAAAGGGTTCAATATGTACCTGAGGTTGCAGAGGCATCTCACCTGAAGGAGAAGGTTTCCCTACCCTTTGGCAACTGTCACACCTTTTAACATACTCTTTAGCATCCTTAAAGAGGGATGGCCAATAATATCCTAAGTGAAGGATCTTATAAGCTATCCTCTTATCAGAAAAGTGTCCACCACATGGTTCATCATGACATGCCTTGAGAATTTCAGGCATCTCATCTTCTCGACCACATATTCTGATGATGAAATCTGGACCTACTTTGTATAACTCATTAGCAATCCATGAATATTTTTCACTGTCATAAATGATCTTTCTTTTATCTCTTGTATTCATAATTGAAGGAAATTTTCCTGAAACTAGATAGTTAGAAATATCAGCAAACCAAGGAGTTTGAGTGGTAATTGCAAAGAGATATTCATTAGGGAAGTTATCTTCAACTAGAATATTGTCTTTAATGTTTTGGAGTCTAGATAGGAAATCAACTATCATATTTTGTTTTCCAGGCCTATCTATAATAGTGATGTTAAACTCTTGTAAAAGAAATAATGATCTTATGACTCTGCCATTAGTGATTGATTTGTTCATTAGGTACCTAATTGCAGAGTGATCTGTGTGAAAAAAAGTTTCATAGCCTGGTATATAGTGTCTAAATTTATTTATGGCATGAAAAATAGCTAAGAATTCTTTTTTCAGTTACAGTATAATTCAACTCTAAAGGAGTCAAATTTTTACTTGTATAGTAGATGGCATAAGGAATCATGTATTTTTGTCCCAATACAGCTCCTAAAGCTGTATCTGAGGCATATGTTCCAAATTCGGCCGTGAAAGATGTGCTCGTACAAAGTGATGTGGAAGGTAAAAGAGGAAAATGGATCGCAAAGATACAGGAGTATGATTTAGATATAAAGCCAACCAAGCTGGTTAAAGGATTGGGATTGGCCAAATTACTGACAGAATCCAATTTCCAAGCGCTGGGAATCAATTTGCTGGCCCCCATAGAAGAAGAAAATGAAGAAACGCGTGACAGGCAATCAAAAGCAGCATTTAAGTATAAATATCTCTGTTCAGAGTGGTATAAGGATATTGTACATTATCTGTGTTTTCTGTCATGTCCACCTTCCATTAATAGAACAAAATACAGAGCCCTGAGACTTAAAGCTCAGCCTTATGTTATAATAGAAGCAAAATTATATTGGAAGGATCCAGCTGGGATGTTGTTGTTGTGTCTTACAGAGGAAGAAATTCAAGAAGTGATAGAAGAATATCATGAATGCCTGTGTGGAGGGCATTACAGCTGGAAGGTAACGGCTCACAAAATATTCAAATCAGGTTTTTATTGGCCGACTGTATTTTCAGATGTTTACAAGGCAGTCAGAAGCTGTCAAAAATGCTAATTATTTGCAGAGAAGAAAAAGCTGGCTCCCCTACCTCTTCTTCCTGTCTTCGTTGAAGAACCCTTCAGACAATGGGGATTGGACTTCATTGGAGAGATTAATCCACCATCCAGCGGGCAATTTAAATGGATTCTTACTGCTACGGATTATTTTACAAAGTGGGTAGAGGCAATTCCCACCAGGAAAGCCAATGACGTGGTAGTAATGAAGTTTTTGGAGGAGAACATTTTCAGCAGGTTTGGATGCCCCGTGAAGATTGTGACAGATAATGCTCAGGTTTTCAGTTCACTCAGGCTTATCAATTTTTGCCAAACTTATAATGTGACGTTGTCTCACTCCACAGCTTACCATCCGCAGGGCAATGGGTTAGCAGAATCCTCTAACAAAACATTGGTTAGGATTTTGAAGAAAACAATCAGTGAGAATCAGAAGAATTGGGACACGAAGCTAGTCTTCGCTTTGTGGGCAACAAGGATGACCACAAGAAGGTCTACTGGCAAGTCACCTTATGAGCTTGTGTACGGCACTCAAGCTTTATTTCCCACACAATTGGTAAAACCTGTCATTTCTTTCCTCCAAGATGCTCAAGCAGAACCAAACCCCATGATAAGAAGAATGAACAATGTGATGGAATTAAGTGAAAGCAGAAATCAGGTTCAGGATCGCTTGCTCACTTATCAGCAAAAGATGAAGGCAGTATTTGATAGAAAGGCAAAGGAAGTATTGTTTCAGGAAGGAGATTTAGTTTTGAGATGGGATACACGAAGGGAAGATAAAGGCAAACACGGGAAATTTGATCCTTTGTGGTATGGCCCATTCAAAATTAATGAAGTCAGAGGAAATAACACCTTCATGTTGGAAAATTTGGAAGGAGAAATGCTGGATATGCCTGTCAATGGGAAATATCTCAAGCATTATTTCCGACATTAAGCAGTTACTGATTCATCATTGTATATATCCGGAGTGTTCACTGTACATTTTTCATCAAGCAATTTTTGACTCCATGCCCGAGGTGAAGGCACTAATCTGCAGGTTCTTAGTGTTTCGTGGTAAAAACACTATCCCCAGGTGGAGCCAGATGTTGTGGATCATTCTATCCGCATATCCCTTTTTATGTTAAGTTTTGAAATTTTGGAAAAAGAAGAGCTACAACAACAATTGATAAAGAAAGATGAGGAGCTTGATAAGGTAAAGCAAACAGCCATAACTTTACAAAATCAAATTCAGAATCACACTTGCACTTTTGATTTTTCTGCAGGTGCGACCGATCCACAGGTCCAAGTTGCTCAATTGAATACAGAGTTAAAAATGGCGGAGAGAGATTGCAAATAGGCCCAATCTGAAAAGAATGCAGCTCTGAGATTAATGCAAGGATGGGAAGAAAAGGTAGGCGAAAATGAGCAGAAGCTACATAAAGCTGAAGAAGAAATTAAGGAACTCAAGGAGAAACTGAAGGGAAATATTTCCCTTATTAAAGCTAAGGATCTCATCTGGAATGAGATCATTTCTGAAATACAAGCAAAATGGAATTCCATACAAGTAATTGCCAGGGAGAAAGGCATGGTTGCTGATCACGAAAAGGAATTGTCATCAGACAAGCCAGCTGCAATCAAGAGATCAAATTGGGCCAAAAGATTCATGAATTTTATTAATTCCAAAACAGATGAGGAGTTGCAAGACATGGGGATACAAGACATGTATTTTTATGCTGAGGAAGTAAGCAAGATGATCATTAAAAATGATCTTCTGAAAGCATCAGAGAAGCGGCTACAGGTAATCAAAGAGGTGATTAAGAAATTCGACATTTCATTTGATAAATTGATAAGTACTGGCTTGCCATCATGCTGGAGGGAAGGAGGTGAATTTATGTCCTGGAAGTTTTATGAAGATCAGTTGGTGTTTGCAAAAAGCAGAGCAGATGGTCGACATGAGAAGACGCAGATATTAAAGGGAGAAACAGTCTTCAATTTCTTACAAAGACATTTCCTTCTACTGTGGATGGTGAAAACGTTGTTTACAAGTAACCTCACTCACAGTCATATTGTTGCCTTCACAGTAGAATATCATCGTTATAAGAATGCTCCAATAACTCAAGACAAGCTCTGGAAGGAATGTAAGAAATTCACTATTGACACAGAAAAAGGATTTCCCGCCAAGCAGCCACAAGTAACCGTGCAGCCGCAAGAAATCATTGAGTCAGCTGCTGTTCCAGGAACATCAGTTCCTTTAGATTAGGAGTTGTCATCTTTTATTTTGTTTCAAATCAAGTGATGCAATGTAATGAAATGTTTCCGAGGCATGTGCCTCCGTTACAGAAAGTAGTTAAGTAGTTACAGTTAGTTAGAATCAGTTTTATAACTGAAACCATTTCGGTTCAGATTGTATTTAAGGACATCTTAAGGAAGGAAGAAGGTTCCGATTTTTGAACCTTTGAAGGCTAATTTTGTACTGAGCAATATCGAATGAATAAAGAAGTTTTGCAAGTTTCCAATATTCCATCTATGTTGAAGAGTTTTCTTGGTTTCCATTTCATTTGCATTTCTGTGAATAAAGTAGAGTGATTAGAGCTGCAGGTCTCTTGATATTTATATGTATAAGAGTTAAATATCCTTAATGGGCGCTCCTCTTCTTTAACTTATATGTTTTTCACTTCCTCTGGATTTTATAATGACAGTTTCTGTGTAACGCAGCATGACAAGTTAAAATCCTTTCCTTTCTCTGTCTTTCATCTTTTCACTTCAGTATAAAGGGAATATGGCATTGCATGGCTCCTAAAGATTTGATATTTGGGAAATATATTACTAATATTTAAAGGATTAAGAACAGAGACACATATCTACATTTTTGTGACATAATCTTTAATGTCTTGAGCACGGATTGTTGTACACAGCCAAGAATTGTTTCTCAAGGAACAACATTAATTGGCGCCGTTGCCGGGGACCGAAGAGTCGAAGTTCTTCCCTGGGTTTTGATCTACATTTCCTCTGGTTGTTCAGAGAGGAGGAAATAGTACGCTGTGATTTTGGAAAATAGATCTGGCTCCCAAAAAACCTCACACGAGGTCAGACACCTCTCAGAAAAAAGCTCCCGTTTTGTCAAATCCTGAGAAGCTTGTTTCCAGGAAGGGCCAGAAACCAAAAATAGTTGTTACACCTGAACCCACACTGCTCGCACCTGGCAGCAGTTCACACGTTTTTTCATCCAAGAAAGCTTCCAAGAAACTCATTTTCTTGGAAGAAGAATCATCACCGTCACCCATTCAAGAACCCACATCAGAAGAGGAATCATTGGAGTTTGTGCCTTTTCTCTTTACGGAAACTCAGTCACATACAGTTGCCAGCTCTTCTGCAATTGTTCAAAGTCCCATTCCCATATCAGTTGTTTCACCTCATTCATCTTTTCCCACAACTGGTATTCATTTTACTCCCGCTCAAGGAGCAGTTAACCCGGGCGCAAATATGGCAGTTCCTGCAGCCCCTGCTTTCTTGATGAACATATATGCACCTTTAAATCTACCACAACCATTGCATGATTTACCACAGGAGTACCTCAAGTTACTCCCAAGATTTACTGGTGAAGATGAGATAACTGCAGAACATCACCTGCCCCTGTTTTGCACTTTTGTAGAAAATTTAAATGTTGAACATTTAGATGTTGTCATGAGACTTTTCGTTCAGTCTCTGAGTGGAGAGGCAAGGAAGTGGTTCAAAGGATTACAAAATGGTTCTATTAATGATTGGGAGGCTCTAGAAAGACGTTTCATTGAAAGATGGGGCGAAAAAAGGGACCATGGTTATTCTTTGACAGAATTTAATGCCATTAAGAAAAAATCCGAAGAAAATATGAACGATTTTGTTAGGAGATTCAACAAATTGTATAATAGTTTGCCTGCTGAAATGAAACCTCCTCCGATTGGAGCAAGGGTTGTTTTTGCTGGTGCTTTTGAACCAGATTTCAGTTTCACGCTAAGAGAAAGAAGGTCTCCTACGCTGGAACAGATTCAAACTGATGCTCTGGAGATTGAAGCAAATATGTCTGCTGCTGGAAAAGTTTCAGATAAAGGAAAAGCTAAGGAGGAAGCCGTTTAGGACCAAAGAATTGAAGACATGACTAAGGTTATTAAGAATCTTTCAAATAAGTTGGTAAAGTTGGATATAGATAGCAAGCCTGCCAGACAGAACAGGGGGGTTTTTAATCCTCAATTCAAAAAACAACCTTTGCAGATTCTACAAAGAGAAAGGAAGGATCAGGATCAGGTGCAAGCACCTTTATACATAGAAGCAGCCCCGTCGCGCTCAGCAGACGAAGATGATGATAGAGAGGATGATGCTCGAATTTCTGCTGTATATATGGAAGATGATGAAACAGAAGAAGAGATTGATGAAGAAGAGGAGAAGGAAGAGGAGGAAGCTGAACCCTCATTTGATCAAGAAGAGATGGATGATTATTGTAAACAATTCACAGATTTTATGCAATCCGAATTGCATAAAAAATACGACTTGAGGTCGAAAAAGAGATTGAGGACGCAAGAAAATGAAGAAAAAGAACCGGAAACAACACCTGCTGCAAAGGCGACTCCACTGCAGAAAGGTAAGCAGCAAGCTGAAACATCCCAGGTGAAAGAAAAAGATTCTAACATTTTGGAGAAGGTGGTCACAGTTTCTAATCAGAGTTTAAATTCTAAAAAAGATCAAGAAGATCCTGAAAAGTTGACAATATCAAATCAAACTTTCAGTCTATCCAAAGAATTAGAAAAAGTCAAGATACAAGTGCCTCTTCTTGAACTCATGAAAACTCCGGGTTACAAAAAAGAAATCGCTGAATTCATCAATCTGACTCAGCCTGATGAAGTGGGTGATACAGTCAATCTGCAAGAAGAAAAGCCAGTGGTGACGTTTGGACCTCATGTGGAAGAGGTAGATTCGTCTGTTCCTCCTTTTTATATATCTCTTCTCTTGCATGATTTTGTTTTGCACAATTGTATGTTGGATTCTGGAGCATCACACAATCTGATGCCACTGAGTGTGATGAAGGAGTTAAATTTGCAAATTACCAAGCCATACATAGATCTTTATTCTTTTGACTCGAAAAGAGTTAAATGTGTAGGCCTCATTAAAGATATGGTTGTTTCATTGGCTCAAATCCCAGCCAAAAGTATTATGATGGATGTTGTAGTGGCAGATATTCCAGCCAGGTTTGGAATGTTATTATCTAGGTCATGGGGAGCAAAGCTGGGAGGAGTTTTGAAGCTGGACTTTACGTATGCTATTATTCCCGTTTTTAATGGTGAAGAGAGAAGATTGTATAGAGAGACCAGATTCCAAAAGACTGCCACCAAGAAAGAGGCCAGTAATTCACCGATTTATGGTCAGGAAAAGGACGATCTGTCATGTTTCATGTTGCAAGAGATTGCAGAATTTGCTGAGGAATCTCAGGGGAAGTTTGAGTCAGAAATTGTGAATAAGGAATTACAGTCAGAAAAGCTGTGGAAATGTTATTTTGATGGGGCATTTTCCAAAGAAGGTACTGGAGCGGGTTTCATCTTTGTTTCTCCGGAAGGTAATTTGGTGCCTTTTTCTTTCAAATTGGAGTTCGAGTCTACTAATAATGTTGCAGAGTATGAAGCATTAATTATTAGTTTGCAGACATCTAAGCAGATGGGGATTAAAGCTATGACTGTGTTTGGAGATTCAGAGTTAATTATAAGGCAGATTAAGAATTCCTGTCAAACCAAGCATCCTAGATTGCGAACATACTGGAATGAAGTATGGGATCTGATTGAAAATTATTTTGAAGCATTCAATTTGCAGTTTGTGCCGAGAGAAGAAAATAGATTGGCAGATTCACTTGCAGTTGCAGCAAGTACGTTCAAACCTCCTATCAGTGTGAAACTAAGGTATGAGATAGAAATGAGACATAGGCCGTCAATTCCTGATAATATTAAGCATTGGCAGGTCTTCGAAGATGATGAGAAGATTAAGCAGTTTTTGTTGATGACTGAGGAGTTTGAGGATCATCAAATTGATCTGGAAAGTGATGAGGACGAGTTGGCTGGAAAAACTTTTCAAAAGGAAATTGGTGGACAGGAAATTATTCAATTAAAAGACAACGTCTTACCCAGAGGCTTAGTACCGCTTGAAAGATTGTTCGGGGCTAATGATGTTGCTGTGGATCAAAAGCAGAAGAACCAAGACGAGCCAGTGGAAGATTGCAATTTGGGTACTCCACAAGAGCCTAAGATGGTCAAGCTATTCAAGGGGCTTCCGAAGGAATATAAGGAAAGGTATGTTGAGTTGTTTAAACAGTTTAAAGATGTTTTTGCTTGGTCATATGATGATTTAAAAACATATGATAAGGACATTATACAACACAAGATTCCACTCAAGGAGGGAGTTAAATCACATAAACAGAAATTAAGACAGATTAATCCATTGCTATTGGCTCCAATCGAGAAGGAAATTAAGAAGTTGTTGCAAGCCAAGATAATTGTCCCACTAAGGTATTCAGATTGGGTATCTAACCTTGTACCTGTTCGAAAGAAAAATGGAGAAATAAGGTTATGCGTGGATTTCAGAAACTTGAACAGGGCTTCATTAAAAGACAATTATCCTCTGCCGAAAATGGACTTTGTCTTGCAGAAAGTGACTGGCGCTTATAGATTGTCTATGGTGGATGGGTTCTCAGGTTATAATCAGGTAGCAGTGGAGAAGGAGGATCAGAAGAAAACCGCTTTCACTACGCCTTGGGGAACGTTCATGTACGCCAGGATGCCTTTTGGCCTGATGAACGCAGGGGCCACATTTCAAAGGGTGATGGATATCGCATTTGTAGGAGATACGTTTGTAGTGGTATACTTGGATGATGTCACAATTTTTTCAAAGTCTGATGAGGAACATTTACAGCATTTACAGAAGGCTTTCATGAAGTGCAGAAAGTTTGGTTTATCGCTGAATCCGAAGAAGTCTTTATTTGCCCTGGAGGAGGGTAAATTATTAGGCCACATTGTCTCGAAGGAAGGAGTGAAGATTGATCCTGCCAGAGTTGAAGCCATTCAGACAATTCCCCTGCCACGAAGTAAAAAGGATATCCAGCGCTTCCTTGGAAAGATTAATTTCCTGAGACGGTTCGTCCCAAATTATGCTGAAATCGTTAAAAATATTACTGACATGCTTAAAAAGAATGCTGAGGTAAGGTGGGACAAGGAGGCGAGGGAATCGTTTCAGAGAATCAAAGAGGCTTTAAAAGAAGCTCCTGTTTTGGTAAGTCCAGATTATTTGAAACCGTTTCAAATTTTTTCATTTGCTTCTCCATCAACTATTGCAGCTGTTTTGTTACAAAGGAATGAAGAGAAGCAGGAACAACCAGTTGCATATTTCAGCAAAGTTCTCCGTGACGCAGAACTGAACTACAACATATTAGAGAAACAGGTGTACGCTCTGGTAAAAGCATTGAAGGCTTTCAGAACTTATGTTCTTCACTCTCAGATTTTGGCATATGTTCCAAATTCGGCCGTGAAAGATGTGCTCGTACAAAGTGATGTGGAAGGTAAAAGAGGAAAATTGATCGCAAAGATACAGGAGTATGATTTAGATATAAAGCCAACCAAGCTGGTTAAAGGATTGGGATTGGCCAAATTACTGACAGAATCCAATTTCCAAGCGCTGGGAATCAATTTGCTGGCCCCCATAGAAGAAGCAAATGAAGAAACGCGTGACAGGCAATCAAAAACAGCAGTTAAGTATAAATATCTCTGTTCAGAGTGGTATAAAGATATTGTACATTATCTGTGTTTTCTGTCATGTCCACCTTCCATTAATAGAACAAAATACAGAGCCCTGAGACTTAAAGCTCAGCCTTATGTTATAATAGAAGCAAAATTATATTGGAAGGATCCAGCTGGTATGTTGTTGTTGTGTCTTACAGAGGAAGAAATACAAGAAGTGATAGAAGAGTATCATGAATGCCTGTGTGGAGGGCATTACAGCTGGAAGGTAACGGCCCACAAAATATTCAAATCGGGTTTTTATTGGCCGATTGTATTTTTAGATGTTTACAAGGCAGTCAGAAGCTGTCAAAAATGCCAATTATTTGCAGAGAAGAAAAAGCTGGCTCCCCTACCTCTTCTTCCTGTCTTCGTTGAAGAACCCTTCAGACAATGGGGATTGGACTTCATTGGAGAGATTAATCCACCATCCAGTGGGCAATTTAAATGGATTCTTACTGCTACGGATTATTTTACAAAGTGGGTGGAGGTAATTCCTACCAGGAAAGCCAATGATGTGGTAGTAATGAAGTTTTTGGAGGAGAACATTTTCAGCAGGTTTGGATGCCCCGTGAAGATTGTGACAGATAATGCTCAGGTTTTCAGTTCACTCAGGTTTATCAATTTTTGCCAAACTTATAATGTGACGTTGTCTCACTCCACAGCTTACCATCCACAGGGAAATGGATTAGCAGAATCCTCTAACAAAACACTGGTTAGGATTTTGAAGAAAACAATCAGTGAGAATCAGAAGAATTGGGACACGAAGCTAGTCTTCGCTTTGTGGGCAACAAGGATGACTACAAGGAGGTCTACTGGCAAATCACCTTATGAGCTTGTGTACGGCACTCAAGCTTTATTTCCCACACAATTGGTAAAACCTGTAATTTCTTTCCTCCAAGATGCTCAAGCAGAACCAAACCCCATGATACGAAGAATGAACAATGTGATGGAATTAAGTGAAAGTAGAAATCAGGTTCAAGATCGCTTGCTCACTTATCAGCAAAAGATGAAGGAAGTATTTGATAAAAAGGCAAAGGAAGTTTTGTTTCAGGAAGGAGATTTAGTTTTGAGATGGGATACACGAAGGGAAGATAAAGGCAAACACGGGAAATTTGATCCTTTGTGGTATGGCCCATTCAAAATTAATGAAGTCAGAGGAAATAACACCTTCGTGTTGGAAAATTTGGAAGGAGAAATGCTGGATATGCCTGTCAATGGGCAATATCTCAAGCATTATTTCCGACATTAAGCAGGTACTGGTTTTTCATTGTATATATCCGGAGTGTTCATTGTACATTTCTCATCAAGCAATTTTTGACTCCATGCCCGAAGTGAAGGCACTAATCTGCAGGTTCTTAGTGTTTCGTGGTAAAAACACTATCCCCAGGTGGAGCCAGATGTTGTGGATCATTCTATCCGCATATCCCTTTTTATGTTAAGTTTTGAAATTTTGGAAAAAGAAGAGCTACAACAACAATTGATAAAGAAAGATGAGGGAGTTTGATAAGGTTGATAAGGTAAAGCAAACACCATAACTTTACAAATCAAATTTTAACCACACCGCACTTTTGATTTTTCTCGGGGCAGCGACCGATCCACAGTCCAAGTTGCTCAAAGGAATACGTAGTTAAAATGGCTCTTGAGATTGCAAACAGGCCCAACCGAAAAGAATGCTCCGAGATTAATGCAAGGATGGGAAGAAAAGGCAAGTGAAAATGAACAGAAGCTACATAAAGCTGAAGAAGAAATTAAGGAACTCAAGGAGAAATTGAAGGGAAATATTTCCCTTATTAAAGCTAAGGATCTGATCTGGAATGAGATCATTTCTGAAATACAAGCAAAATGGGATTCCATAAAAGTAATTGCCAGAGAGAAAAATATTGTTGCCGATCACGAAAAAGAACTGTCATCGGATAAGCCAGCTGCAATCAAAAGATCAAATTGGGCCAAAAGACTCATGAATTTTATTAATTCCAAAACAGATGAAGAGTTGCAAGGGATGGGGATACAAGACAGGTATTTTTATGCTGAAGAAATAAACAAAATGATCATTAAAAATGACCTTCTGAAAGCATCAGAGAAGCGGCTACAGGTAATCAAAGAGGTGATTAAGAAATTTGAAATTTCATTTGATAAATTAATAAGAACTGGTTTGCCCTCATGCTGGAAGGAGGGAGGTGAATTTATGTCCTGGAAGTTGTATGAGGATCAACTGGTGTTTGCAAAAAGTAGAGCAGATGGCCGACATGAGAAGACGCAGATACTAAAGGGAGAAACAGTATTCAATTTCTTGCAAAGACATTTCCTTCTGCTGTGGATGGTGAAAACATTGTTCACAAGTAGCCTCACTCACAGTCATATTGTTTCCTTCACAGTAGAATATCATCGTTATAAGAATGCTCCAATAACTCAAGACAAGCTCTGGAAGGAATGTAAGAAATTCACTATTGATACAGAAAAAGGATTTCCCGCCAAGCAGCCACAAGTAACCGTACAGCCGCAAGAAATTATTGAGTCAGCTGCTGTTCCAGGAACATCAGTTCCTTTAGATTAGGATTTGTCATCTTTTATTTTGTTTCAAGTCAAATGATGCAATGTAATGAAATGTTACCGAGGCATATACCTCCGTGACATAAAGTAGTTAAGTAGTTACAGTCAGTTAGAATCAGTTTTATAACTGAAACCATTTTGGTTCAACTTGTATTTAAAGACATTTGAAAGAAGGAAGAAGGTTCCGTGTTTTGAACCTTTGAAGGCTAAAATTTGTACTAAGGAGTATCGAATGAATAAAGAAGTTTTGCAAGTTTCCAATATTCCATCTATGTTGAAGCGTTTTCCTGGTTTCCATTTCATTTGCATTTCTGTGAATAAAGTAGAGTGATTAGAGCTGCAGGTCTCTTGATATTTATATGTCTCAGAGTTAAATATCCTTAATGGGCGCTCCTCTTCTTTAACTTATGTGTTTTCCACTTCCTCTGGATCTTATAATGACAGTTTCTGTGTAACGCAGCATGACAAGTTAAAATCCTTTTCTTTCTCTGTCTTTCATCTTTTCACTTCAGTATAAAGGGAATATGGCATTGCATGGCTCCTAAAGATTTGATATTTGGGAAATATATTACTAATATTTAAAGGATTAAGAACAGAGACGCATATCTACATTTTTGTGACATAATCTTTAATGTCTTGAGCACGGATTCTTGTACACATCCAAGAATTGTTTCTCAAGGAACAACATGTTGAAATATGAAAAGGTAATTTCCAGTTAGGTCCCCTTAAAATAGGTGCTTCAGAGATTTTTGTTTTCAAGGTTTCAAAGGCTAACTGGAAGTCAGAAGTCCAATTGAATTCGCAGTCCTTGGTAAGTAATTTAAAAAGTGGAGATGCTATCTTGGTGAAGTTTTCTATGAATCTCCTATAATACCCTATAAATCCTAGAAAACTCCTAACATCTTTCTGAAAACTTGGAACTAGTAATCTAGAGATGACTTCAACTTTTGACTTATGAACTTTTATCCCTTCTCCTGAAATGTGATGTCCTAAAAAAATCCCTTCAGTAAACATCATAAAACACTTTTCATGACTTAATGAAATGTTTGTTTCTTTACATATCTTTAGAACTTTTTCCAACTTTGCTAAAGCTTCTTCAAATGTGTTTCCATATACTGTGAAGTCATCCATGTATACCTCTACACAATCATGTATTAGATCTAAAAAGATTCCTAATACTGCCCTTTGGAATGTTGCAAGTGCATTGCATAATCAAAATGGCAATACTCAGTAGGCATAGGTACCCCAAGGACAGGTAAATGTGGTCTTGTCTTGATCCTCAAGTGCTACTTGAATTTCGTTATAGCCACTGAACCCATCCAAAAATGAAAAATTCTTCTTGCCTACTAATGTGTCTAACACCTGATCTATGAAAGGTAAGGGAAACTGGTCTTTAAGAGTAGCTTTGTTTAGTTCTTGGTAGTCAATACATACCCTCCATTTTCCATTCTTCTTGGGTACAATCACCAAAGGAGAGACCCACTGAATATCTGAAATGGGATAAATAAAATTGACATCTAACAATTTTTGCAATTCTTCTTTAACAATCTCCCTAAGGTTTGGATTCATCCTTCTCTAAGGTTGTCTTATTGGTTTACAATGTTCCTCTATATAGATATGATGAGTGCAAGTCTTAGGATTGATCCCTTTCATGTTAGTGTACTCCCAAGCATATGCAGAAGAGTGTCTCTGTAATGTTTTGACAAGCTTTTCTTGTTGAAACTTCTCTAGGTTTTTAATTATGTTTAAGGTCTTTCCTAGGAATATTTCAATTGCAGAGTTGCCAAATTCTTCCATGGAGTAAAGGGACATCTATATTGATGATAAGAACTCAATTTTAGATTCTTTTTGAAATTGTTCATATTTAAATTCTGAAGAAGATTCATAATTTTCCAAAGTATTCAGAATCTGACTATCTTCACTAATTTCTGAAATAGTGAAGAGAGGTTGTATATCTTCTTCATCATAAATCCATTGAGCATTATCTAATTCTTTGATTGTTCTTGCTATAGGATACAAGGTAGATTTCTTGGTTGAATTTCCATCAGAGATGTACATATCACTAGATCTACAGCTAATGAAAGCATCAACTGTAGCTAACCAAGGTCTTCCTAATATAATAGGATGTCCTCCTAGATCATTTTTAGGAGTTAGGATCATAAAATCCATAGGATACTCCCAAGAATCTAAGGACACTGGAATGTATTCAATTATCTCACCTACTTTGATCACATATCTATCTTCTAATTGTAACAATGTGGGTGTAAAAATAATATTAGGAAGTTTTAGTTTTTCCATGATTTGCCTACTCATGATATTGATTGCTGCTCCTAAATTAATGAGTGTATTCTGAATTTCAATTCCATTGATGTGTATTCTGACAACTAGATTTCCTGGGTCTAGATACTTTGGAATGGAAATCTTACCCATCATTATATCTGCTATTTTCCCTACCAGTTGTATTTTCTTTGTCTCTTTTATTCCTTTTCTTGTTTTTTTGATACTCAACTCCTTTATTGTTTTTTCTAAGATTGGGATTTCCTTGATAGCTTGTAATAATGAAATTTTAATACAAAAATTTCTTAACTCATTTATGAAATCATAGTTAGGCATCATAATTTGTTTCTCTACACCCCTATCAATTTGTAATCTTTCTGGAAAAGGAGGTATGGAAGTAGATGTTGATGGCTGCTCTAATATAGGAGTTGAAATTATTGGCTCTTTCTGTTTTTATTTTTCAATGTTTTGATCTTGAAAAGATGTGTTTCCCTCAAGACTTTTATTTACCCGTAGAGAATCTTCCTCAGAATTGTTTTGCTCTTTTATAATTACAGAAGGTTCTTCTTTTCAAGTATTCTTCTAGACCTAAGTTGAACATCATTAAGGTCGAAAGGAGTAATCAAATAAGTTGGTAATTGTTGACCTTCTATCATATATGTATTCTGAGGGTTTTTATTATTAGGGTTTGGTATTGGTTGGGCAGGTAATTGATTTTCTTTTTTAGGAAATGGTAATGGAAGTGTTTGATTTTGATTTTGGTTATGATGTTGTGGATTCTGTTGAGGATTTTGTTGAGGATTTTTTCATGGGGGAAAATTTGAATATGTTGGATATGAGGGATAAGAAGGTGGGTATTGATAATACTGGGAGAACCTTCCATATGGATTTTGTGTTCCTTGTGCCCAAGGTTGAGATTAATTTTGGAATTGGGGCCAAGGTTGTTTCCAAGAGTTCCAATTTGGTGGAGGTTGATTGTACATTTGACTATTAAAACCTTGTGTCTGAGGCCCCTGCACTACAAGAAAAAAGCACATTGGTGAGGGGCGAAAATGGTCACCATAAGCCCATTGGTGAGGGTCAAAAGAGCCTTCGTCACCAAAAATTGAACGTCACCAAAGGTGGCATCGCCGAAAGTATAGTTGTTCTGGTGACATTCAAGGTCTGTCATCAATAATGATTTATAGTGATGAATAGTGACCGTCACCATTTCATATGAGCAATGGTGACGAACAAGAGCCTCTGTCACCAAAAAAATGAATGTCACCAAAGGTGGCATCGCCAAAAGTATAATGTTTTGGTGACATTCAAGGTCCGTCACAAATAATGATTTATAGTGACGGATAGTGACCATCACCATTTCATATGAGCAATAGTGATGGAAAACAGCCTCCATCACCAAAAACCTGAACGTCACCAAAGGTGGCGTCGCCGAAAGTATGTGTTGTGGTGACATTCAAAGTCCGTCACGAATATTGATTATAATGACGGATAGTGACCGTCAACATTTCATATGAACAACGACAATTTTTTGTGATGGACCTTTCATGGCCGTCACTATTGGTGCATATATATATGGTGACATTCATTGACCGTCACCATAAAATCATTGGTGACATCAAGGTCCGTCACAAATATTGACTATAATGACAAACAATGACCCTCACCATTTCATATCAACAACAATGATTTATGGTGATGGACCTTTAATGGTTGTCACTATTGATGCGTATATATGGTGGCGTTCGTTGACCATCACCATTTCATATTTTGGTAAGGGTCAAAAAATGTCACCATAAGCTCATTGGTGATGGTCAAAAGAGCATCCATCACCAAAAAACTAATCTTCGTCATTCCCTATATATGAATGTCAGAGCACGATGGAATCAAACCACCAACCTCCTGCTTGTGAAGCAAGTGCTCTTCCATTGAGCTAGCACCCTTTAAAGAATTAAACTTTAAACTAAAAATTTCCCCTAAAGGTGCAAAGATACACCAGAGGAATAAGAACCAAGAAAATTGAAAGAATTCAATGTCCTTACTCCTATTTTTATTCTACGACAATCTACAAAGTATGATCTTGATCTATGATGTATTTGTGCCGAGTGGTTCTAATTTAATGGTAAATGTTATATTCAGATAAAATAAATGAATAACTAAGAGGCCTTACGGGCTAATTTTTAATCTTTACACCAAAATCTCTTAATATTCAAGTCTATGGAACAACTTGTTCAAAGTTCAAACTGAAGTAGATTTTAAATGGAAAGCCTAGAACCAGCTAACTAGTTTACAAGTTAACATTTTGGATATAGCTTATGTTCAATTTATATGACAAGTTATGCCATAACCTTGAAACTAGTTTCTGAGCTAAAAGACTTTCTTAAGTCAACAATGACAAAGAAAGATAGTCATGGCAAGCAAAATTCTCTTGTTTCTTCTAATGAGGGTGCATGTAACTTGATAAAGGATGTATGAGAGTATCAAACCATAAACAGGTTCACTAAGACATGGAAATGACAGTCTTGTTAAGAAACAAAATTTTAATTGAATATATGAAAAGCATCGAGCTAAATGATATAATTAAACTAAAAGTAACTGTAAAAAAATGAAATTTCCATCATATACCATCTGATTTTTTTAGTTCTTCAGAAAGAGAAAATGCAATTCCATGATCCAGCTCCTCATCTTGATTATGTAATGAACCATCCTAAACAAAAATGTCCACATACAACTATCAATGTTATTGTATTGGTAAGACTTTTGATATAATCTATCAAAGCATGTACTATGTAGGAGAATAACTGGAAAGCACAACTACAAATTTGAATCACAACATAGCAATATAAAACAACATGCAACGGGAAAAGAACAAATCCACAATTTGAGAAATATGAACAATCCATGAACCTGTTCTTATATATTGATATAGATAACGAAATAGAAATCTAGATTTATGAAATTCAAGTATTACACAACAATGTCTTGAACAAATCTCAATATGTAAAATAGTATTTTTTGCATTTGGATTTACCTTGCATAACCTCAGGAAAAATTTTCCACAAAAACAACCAATAAACATAACAACATGGACCTCAGGAGCAATTGTGCAGGGGATAAAATATGAAGGTAAAGCACTAGAGAAGTATTCATAGAAAATGATGAAAAGCGTATCTAGAAATAACTAAAATCCCTTTGAAGTAAACCACACATTTATCATTGTGACTAGTACACTTGAAAAAAAAGATCAGAATAATTTATGAACTATTCCACCAAAAAGCAGTGAATTTTTCCACTAAAATACAGTTTCAAATTAATCAACTTTGTTAAAGTTAACAGATAGAAGATTGAAGTTTAAAATACAATACAATGATGAATTAGGGATTACCGTGGCATTAGAGGGCACATGCCAAAATACATTATCATCTCCAAATGCACCCCTACGTAGTGTCCATCTAACACTTTGTGACTTGAACCTTTAAAAGGCTTGCTCAGCCACTTCATCATTCAAGATTTATTGTGAGTACGATGGTACAATGTGACCTGCATGTCCCAAATAACATGAGCCAACAATGAAAACCATAATTAAATTATTAATGCCTTACTAATTTAATCCTTGAAAAGACGCAAAACATGAATCCAAAAAAAAAAATGATAAGGTTCTCATTAACCAACTATTATATTTACATATATGGCAGAATTGTTGATTGGTTGTTTCAGAATTTAAAGCATTTTACGTATTCTCTCAAACATATGAAAAGACACTAAAATTACCAAGGTCATATTTCAACATAAATCTTGTAGAAAATATTTTTCTTTGAAATTTGTGTTTTCGTTTGGGTTTTGGTTTGATCCATTTTGGCTTCAGGTTCAACTTGTGATTAGATTTGGATCAAGTTTGGGCTCAAGTTTGAGGTTCAACTTTGACATTCGTAGAACCTCGGAAAATTTCAATTTTTTTTTTAGGTTTTCCAAATTCCAAACCTGAAGTTTCAGGTTCGGCAAAAATTGAAAGTGACACATTCACAATTGCACCCCTAATCATTGAAATCCTAATTTTTTTCACCCACAAACATCAAATTCTATGTTTTAGGAATCTATCCGAGCTTAAAATGAAATGTGCAGTGGAACACACTTATAATGACCATTCAAAACTGTCACATTTGAAAATGCCCTACGAAACATGCCAAACCTGCAATATTCACAAAATATTAAAATACAACCTTGAAATATAGTCAGCACGATATGTTGTATACACTAAATAGATTTGGACAACTATATTCAGGTCAAATTTGACAACTAATCCACATTTTAAAGTTTCAGAAAAAAAGGGAAAAATATACTGCATCACAGTCTAACCCAGATCAAGATGAACATAAGCTTTATCAAAATATCATATACAATTAAGTCGCCCATTTACAATTGTAAATCTATACAACACATTGTTGGAAATATTGTCATTGATGGCAATGGCCAAGAAGGAGCATCTGAATAGCAACAAGGCAAAGAGAAAAGTACGGAGCGACATTAGACAAGAAGCAGAAATAGTAACAGGGAGATAACAGAAAGAGCAAAGAAGCAGAGAGGACGCAAGACAGATAAGGAACTAAGGCAGCAGACAACGCAGAGACAGTGAATAGAAGTAGAGTGCAGAATTGTCCAGAGACATAAATAAAGAACTTGAATGTGCAGTTAGAAGCGGAACTGTGACAGGATAGAACTCCAAACATGCAATGGAAGGTTGATATATTATATATATCATAGCAGAATTGAAGACAGAGTGACATTGTGTTGTGTCAAGGTCGGAAGGCAGCAACCGGTGTAAAGAATGTATGAACTTAGCAATGGAACTGTAATAAAAGGCAAAACATTAAAGAGCAAGTCAATTATAATAATACATTGAAAAAGGCGATGGAACTCTGCGTGGAAGAGTGGAACCATGACCGAGTGAACAATGAAGGCAGTTTATGGTTTTCATTACACCACCTATGCGGAGTAAGCGGAATTTGAGGAGTTGGGAGCGATTCCATAAATCATTCGACACGTGGCAAGGAGACCCACGGAAAAATTCTTGTCACCGTGCGCCATCACGCATTATAGTTCGATCCAGGATGGCCAGCGATATTATTATGCGCCGTTGATCTGGGAAGGGGTCATCGGACGGTCATCATTTGTTGAAGGTGCGCGAAGATTAACACAGGTACGGTGGGCCATCGCACGTTAACGTTCGACATCGGAGGTCGTGCGATATGCATATACATCGTTGATCTGGAAGCTTGCTAATCTAATGGTGATCGGATGCTGGACTTGCGCGAAATTTACTTATGGTACCTTGCGCATATTTGATTGGCTATTGACTATATTTTTGGGCCTAGGGTCAAAGGTTTATCATATTTTTGGAAAGCGTTAAAATGCAAAAGGTTAACCTTAATCCTAAAGTTAAGTTCAAAAGTATTAAATAAATTATTTAATTACCAAGATCAATAGAACAGTGTGAGTTATGGAGACCCCGCTGGATTATCTATTTTGACCCCATCCATGAATACCATTAGCAACTGAATGGTTTTGACTCATGGTTTTACAAAAGGAAAAACTATATAAGGAAAAGAGAAATAGAGAACGAGGAGGGCATGGTAATGGTTGTAAATGAATAAAATTTCTCTGAGAAATATCTGTATGGGCGAACTCTATTCTTAACTGATAATTCTGAAACTACGATGCACCCATGGATATAATGAATCTATGTTTTGAACGACGGACGAAATCATGAAGAACTGGTGTGAGTGTCCTGAATGAATAAATCTGGTGGCCAGCAAGGTATGTCGAGTGAAATCTGGTGGATCCAGTATGAAAATTGATGAAACGTGGTCCGAAGTGGTGCTGAGGGTCAAAGCCTTCAGTGAGGGGGTTGTAGCTCCTTTCCAAGAAAGGCAGGTAAACAAGAGAAGGTTGTAGCCTTTTGGAGGTGGGTGCCTGCGTGGTGGTATAAGTATGCGCCAGCATAAAATTGTAAGAAGTTCTATTCATAATAAGAATTGAAGTCTGAGATAACAACATCGGTGGTTTTCTCCCGAATTGGGTTTCCACCTTAAATCCTAGTGTTCATATGTGTTGCTTATGTTTGATGGTTTGTTCTGTTATTTTTGTTCATGCTTACTGCCTATCTGATAAATAAATGATGCAATGATCTAAGTAAATACATAATAAGATCTCTGAACATACAAGTTGGATGCAGTAATGTAACATATGGTTTTAAGAGAACGGAAAACTAAAAAAAATTTAGTCAGCTCAAAATACTGATTCACCCCCCCTCTCAGTATTTTTCCAACAATTGGTATCAGAGCAGGTCCTTCTAAAAAATCTTAGCCGCTAGAAGGAATATCAAGCAAGATGAGCAATCAAGATGGAACAACATCTATCATGCCTCCGCTCTTTAACGGGAACAATTTAATCTTCTGGAAAACAAGGATGAGATCCTATCTTCAGTCTCTGGGAGTATAGGTATGGGAAATTGTTGAAGGAGGATATCAATATCCAGCTGCAGTACCAACAGATCCAACGGAAAGAAAGAATTATGAAACAAATGCAAAGGTTGTCAATGCTCTATTGGGAAGTCTAACTGAATCAAATTTTGTCAAAGTCATGTAGCTGAATACAACAAAGGCAATATGGGACAAAATCATTTTAAGTTATGAAGGTGATGCAAAGGTAAAAAGTGCTAAACTCCAAACTCTCAGAATTCAATATGAGAATCTAAAAACGGATAATGAGGAGATAATTGCCAATTTCTTTTTACATCTTGATGATATTGTAAATCGTATGAGAAATCTGGGAGAAACAATGACAGAATCTACTTTGGTTGAGAAAGTCTTAAGATCACTAACGACAAAATTTGAGTCAAAAGTTTTTGCTCTTGAAGAAAAGCAGGATCTTCAAAATCTTACTGTGGTGCAACTTCATGGCATACTAACTGCATATGAAATGAGAAGAGGAGGACCATCTGAAGTCAAAGAAGCAGTCTTTAGAACTTCTACAAAAGGGAAGGAAGTACAAAAAACATAAGGATCAGGATATATCTCAGAAGAAGATGCGATAAATTTTGTAAAGAAACTTCAACTTGGCACAGGATGGTTCAGAGGTAAGCTTCCTTTCAAATGTTTTCATTGTGGAAGAGTTGGTCATTATGCTGCTAAGGGTCCTTATAAAGAAACACATAAAAAGGGGAAGGAAGTAACAAGAAGGAATAGGAATCGTTTTAGCACTAGAAAGAGTTACTATACTCATGAAGACAGTGATGGGTTGTCTGATAGTGAGGAAGAATGTGAACAAGATCTTAGACTTCTCATGGCATTTGAAAAGGAATCTAGAGAAGAAAAGGATACTTTTGTGGATGCTCTAGAAGACGGTGATTTTCTTGATGAAAACAATAATCTCAAAATTTTCTTAGAAGAGGGTAAAATAACTATAGAAACTCTGAAAAATCAGCTTGAAGAAAAAGAGAAACACAATGAGAAATTAGAGTGTGAAGTAGTAAGTCTAAGAAAAGAGCTTGAGAAAGTAAAGACTCTGAATCTTAGATTTGCTAAAGGATTTGAAACCTTAGATGAGATTATCAAGGTACACCGTTCTCCTTTTATAAAGACAGGTCTTGGATATATCGGAGAATCTTCTCAGACTTCAGCATCAAGTTATCTAAAAGAAGTTACAGCTGGTACACAACATGCTGCCACTTAGCAAGGGAATAAAGAATCTTTACAGGCAAAGCATGATCATCTCAATTAAAAGAACACTTACAGGAATGTCTTTCAAAGAAACTTCAATCAACAGGTAAATTCAAGTAGAAGATTTCATGATCACAGAAATTTCTTCTTCAATGGACAATGTTTCTCATGTCACAATTTTGGTCATAAATTTGTTCAATGTGTTTCATATAAAACCATCATGACAAGAGAAGAAAGAAATAAAAGGATTGATATTGAAACAAAGAAGAATACTTATAACAACTTTTCTCCTCTTCAAAATGAAGCCTAATGTGCTTATTGCAATAAATTTGGCCATGAAGAATCTGAATACAGGAGCAAAGCTCAGCGAAAAGAACATGTTCCGTCAAGCTCCAAAGTATGGAAAAAGAAGGAATTACAGGTTGAAAATTGTGGCATAGCATTATTTGCAGAAGATGAAGAAAACCAATGGTACATTGATAGTGGATGCTGAAGACACATGACAGGTGACAAAAACAAACTTCTAGCATATAGTGCTTTAGAAAAGGAAAAGACTGTTACATTTGGAAATGATACTCCTGCTGTCATTAAGGGAAAAGGGTGTGTTTTTATAAAATAAAAGGTGAAAGCTAATGAATTCATGTATGTGGATGGATTAAAGCATAACCTGTTAAGTGTAAGTCAAATGTGTGACCAAGGAACTGAAGTTGTCTTTAGTTCAAAAGAATGTGTGGTACGTGATATTGATACTGGTAAAGCAATTATAAAAGGAAAAATAACTCCAAACAACCTGTATGTATTGAAGAACTACAAAGAACAATGTTACTTGAGTAAATCTTCAGAAAATTGGCTGTGGCATAGAAGGTTGGGGCATCTGAGCTTCTCTCAAATTAAAAAATCAAGCAGACTTAAAGCTGTTCGTGATCTTCCCAATATTACTCTACCTGAAAATATCATATACAAATCTTGCCAATTTGGTAAGCAAACCAGAGTACAATTTAATGCCAAAGAAGGATCATCAAGTAAGCCTCTTGAAATCATTCATACTGACATATGTGGACCTATGAGGAAAAAATCACCACGTGGAGAAGAATACTATATCTTATTCATTGATGATTTCTCTAGAATGTGTTGGATTGGGCTGCTTAAACATAAAGATGAAGCATTTGAGAAATTTCAGATATTCAAAGCACTAGTTGTGAATGAATTAGATCTAAAAATTAAGTGCCTCAGATCTAGTCGAGGAGGAGAATATACATCAGATGAATTCCTTGAATTTTGTGAACAACATGGCATAAGAAGACAATTCTCTGTAGCTGGCACTCCACAGCAAAATGGTGTTGCAGAAAGAATGAACAAAACAGTTCAACAAATGGCTAGAGCTATGCTTGATGATTCTGGAATACCTGACACATTTTGGGGAGAAGCAGCACATACAATAGTAAATATTATTAACAAGGCACATGTTTGTGTAAATAGTGATAAAACTCCATATGAACTCTGGTATGGTAGTTCTCCCACTATAAAGCATTTTAGAATTTTTGGAAGCAAATGTTTTATCAAAAATAATGATGAAAAACTTGGCAAGTTTGAACCCAGAGCAGATGAAGGAATATTTCTTGGTTACTCCTCTAGGAGTAGGGCATATAAATGTTACAATAAAAGACTCCGGAATATTTTTGAATGTATAGATGTTGTTATTGACGAGTCTCCAGTAGCTCCAAAAGAATAAAAACAAACAACAATTGAAGATGATGATGATGACATATATCCCTCTACATCAAATAGTAATGATACAAACAGTGAACCCAATGAAGAACCTGAAGATGATTTTTCTGAAAAGGCTCCATCCAGATATGTTCAAAAGTATCATCCAGAATCTCAAATTTTGGGAGAAAATGGATCAGGTGTACAAACAAGAAGGACTCTTGTGGGATCTTCTAGCAATCTGGCATTTCTGTCCTCTATTGAACCTCACAATGTCAGTCAAGCTAGAAAAGATGAATGTTGGATTCAAGCCATGAATGAAGAACTTGATCAAATTGAAAAGAATCACACTTGGGAATTAGTACCAAGACCTCATGACAAAAATGTCATTGGAACTAAATGGATATTCAGAAACAAGTTAAATGAGAATGGGGATGTTATAAGAAATAAAGCTAGACTTGTTTGCAAGGGATATGCTCAACAAGAAGGTATAGACTTTGAAGAAATTTTTTCTCTTGTAGCCAGACTTGAAGCCATAAGAATGTTTCTTGCTTTTTCAAGCTTCCAAAAAATCAAAGTTTATTAAATGGATGTTAAATATGCGTTTCTCAATGGTGATCTAGAAGAAGAAGTCTATATATAACAACCAGAAGGATTCATTTTTTGAAATGATGAAAAAATTGTTTGTAGACTTAAAAAGGCCCTATATGGTCCCAAACAAGCTCGAAGGGCATGGTACTATCGTCTTGACAAATATCTTCATCAACAAGGATTTTCAAAAGGGTCTGCTGACAGCAACTGATAGAGAAAAACTGAAAATGACAAACTATTGATTGTGGTTGTATATGTTGATGATATCATTTTTGGAAGTAATGAAGAGTCTATGAGTCAGAAATTTTCTTCTGATATGCAGCAAGAATTTGAAATCTCTTTGCTTGGGGAACTAACATTCTTTCTTGGCTTGCAAGTGCAACAAGAAACAAATGGCATATTCTTATCACAAGAAAAATACCTCAAGCAAATCCTGAAGAAGTATGGCATGAAATATTGCAAACCTGTAAGTACACCAATGATAACTGAATGTAACCTCAGTTCTAATAATGATTCCCCCACGGTGAATCAACCAGAATATAGATCTATGATAGGGAGTCTACTTTATCTCACTGGGACAAGACCAGACATTGTGCATGCAGTTGGGATTGTTGGACGATTCCAAGCTAATCCAAAAGAGTCTCATCTTTAGGCTATGAAAAGAATATTCAAATATCTACAAGGAACTCAAGACTTTGGACTATGGTATCCAAAGAATGTTGATCTTACTCTTCATGCATACAGTAATGCAGATTGGGCTGGAAGTGTTGATGATCAGAAAAGCACTAGTGGTGGTGCATTCTATATGGGGCCCTGGTTATTATCTTGGTTTAGCAAGAAGCAAAGCCCTATTGCCTTATCTACAACAGAAGCAGAATATGTGGCTGCCGCATCATGTTCCACTCAAATTCTCTGGATGATGCAAACCTTACAAGACTTTCAAATCAAATTTTCACCTCCTATCTCCATTATGTGTGACAATACAAGTGCCATCAGTATCTCAAATAATCCTGTTATGCATTCCAAGACCAAGCACATTCCCATCAAATATCACTTCTTACGTGAACAAGTGCTTGAACAAAAGGTGAATTTGGAGTATGTTCCCTCCAAAGAACAAGTTACTGATATATTTACCAAACCTCTACCCAGGGAAGTGTTTGAATATCTCAGACATAAATTGGGAGTAGTCTCTGCCATGTAGAGGATAAGATCTACTTAAATACATAATATTAAATTGGTTGTGAGGTGTTGTTAGGCATCTCTGATTGCACAGGCTAAGGGGGAGCATTGGTCATATGAAAAGGATGCATTGTTGGTCATATTATGTTTGAAGATGCAGCATGATCTTAGGGGGAGCATGATATTGTTAGTTCAAAGGATCTTGATCAACTCTTTTCCACTGATGTCAAAGGGGGAGGAAAAGCAACAAAGGGCTTCTATAAGAAAAACATAGGAAGAGTATTGCCATCAATGCCAAAGGACTAGATTGTTGAAAATATTGTCATTGATGGCAATGGCCAAGAAGGAGCATCTGAACAGCAACAAGGCAAAGAGAGAAGCACGGAGCAACATTAGACAAGAAGAAAAAATAGTAACAGGGAGATAGCAGAAAGAGCAAAGAAGCAGAGAGGACGCAAGACAGATAAGGAACTAAGGTAGCAGACAACGCAGAGACAATGAATAGAAGTAGAGTGCAGAATTTTCCAGAGACAAAAATCAAGAACTTGAATGTGCAGTTAGAAGCGGAACTGTGACAGGATAGAACTCTGAACATGCAATGGAAGGTTGATATATTATATATATCATAGCAGAATTGAAGATAGAGTGACATTGTGTTGTGTCGAGGTCAGAAGGCAGTAACTGGTGTAAAGAATGTATGAACTTAGCAATGGAACTGTAATAAAAGGAAAAACATTAAAGCGCAACTCAATTATAATAATACATTGAAAAAGGCGACAGAACTCTGCGTGGAAGAGCGGAACCATGACCGAGTGAACAATGAAGGCGGTTTATGGTTTTCATCACACCACCTATGCAGATTAAGCAGTATTTGAGGAGTTGGGAGTGATTCCATAAATCATTCGACACGTGGCAAGGAGACCCACGGAAAACCGCTTGTCACCATACACCATCGCGCGTTATACTTCGATCCAGGACACCCAACGATATTATTGTGCGTTGTTGATCTGGGAAGGGGTCATCGGACGGTCATCATTTGTTGAAGGTGTGTGAAGATTAACACAGGTACGACGGGCCATCGCACGTTAATGTTCGGCATCAGAGGTCCTGCGATATGCAGATACGTCGCTGATCTGGAAGCTTGCTAATCTAACGGTGATCGGACGCTGGACTTGCGCAAAATTTACTTATGGTACCCTAGGCATATTTGATTGGCTATTGACTATATTTGTGGGCTCGGGGTCAAAGGTTTATGATATTGTTTGAAAGTGTTAAAATGCGAAAGGTTAACCTTAATCCTAAAGTTAAGTTCAAAAGTATTAAATCAATTATTTAATTACCAATATCAATAGAACAGTGTGAGTTATGGAGACCCCGCCGGATTATCTATTTTGACCCCGTCCACGAATACCGTTAGCAACTGAATGGTTTTGACTCATGGTTTTACAAAAGGCAAAACTATATAAGGAAAAGAGAAATAGAGAACGAGGAGGGCACAGTAAGGGTTGTAAATGAATAAAATTTCTCTGAGAAATATCTGTATGGGCGAACTCTATTCTTAACTGATAAATATGAAACTACGATGCACCCATGGATATAAGTAATCTCTATTTTGAACGACGGACGAAATCATGAAGAACTGGTGTGAGTGTCCTGAATGAATAAATCTGGTGGCCAGCAAGGTATGTCGAGTGAAATCTAGTGGATCCAATATGAAAATTGATGAAACGTGGTCCGAAGTGGTGCTGAGGGTCGAAGCCTTCAGTGAGGGGGTTGTAGCTCCCTTCCAAGAAAGGCTGGTAAATGAGAGAAGGTTGTAGCCTTCTGCAGGTGGGTGCCTGTGTGCTGGTATAAGTCTACGCCAGCATAAAATTGTAAGAAGTTCTCTTTATAATAAATATTGAAGTTTGAGATAACAACAGCGGTGGTTTTCTCCCGAATTGGGTTTCCACCTTCAATCCTGGTGTTCATATGTGTTTCTTATGTTTGATGGTTTGTTCTATTATTTTTGTTCATGCTTACTACCTATCTGGTGAATAAATGATGAAATGATCTAAGTAAAGACATAATAAGATCTCTAAACATACAAGTTGGATGCAGTAATGTAACATATGGTTTTAAGAGAAAGGAAAACTAAAATTTTGTCAGTCAGCTCAAAATACTGATTCACCCCCCCTCTTAGTATTTTTCCAACACACATGGCCATCTTGAGAAAATGAATCATTCACCTAAGTCAAAAAAGGAAATTGCATTTTGTCATTTTCCAAGCAAAACGAAGACCAAATATAGTTTCCAATTGCCTGGACCCCTTGACCAAATAAGCTGTCCTACTAGATCATATGATGAGGAATTTGCATCCCTGCCATTTTAATTAAAACACAAAACTTCACGTCTATGTGGGTCAAATGAGCTTCATTCCTTAAATACTATTAGAAAGCCTAGTAAAACATTAAACTGATCCCAAAATCCTACCATCAGCCAAGAAAATGCAGCAACCACAATGAAATGCTTTGGGTTTGAAATGACAAAAAAGACATGAAGGCACTGGTTACTCTTTAAATAAAAGAGACAATTGAAAGAAAAGAAAAGAAAAAAATGTCACAAAAGCGAGACAAAGAAAAGCTAGGGAACCTAATAGAAATAGAGGAAAAGAAAAATAAGACAAGGAAAAACTGAGTATAACTGATGAAACGTGAAATAACTGAAAATAAAATTTCAGCAGATTTCAACAGCAAAAGTTAGAAGCACCAGTCAGAGAATGTGAAGCACCACAGAAATTAAGTGACTAGCAAAAAATCAATTTCAAAGTTCACACACTGGTTCAAATCCTCTATATCATATTACTTTTGCTTTTCAATTGACATTCCCAATGTGGTTAGGGCATTTCAAGAAAGTCCAACAAAAGGTGGATAGATGAGCAATTCAAAGCAAAACCAAAGACAATTTGACCTTGTAGATTAGAAAAATTTTTAAAAATGTAAAATAGATGGTTAAAACCTAAGCAACCACAACAATAAAAAAAAGGGTTTCAAACACAAATAAGATTCCATGTAAATGTAAGAACTGAAAATATTAAATTAAAAGGGGTTAGAAAAGAGTAAAACTAAACAAGAAGGACACCAAAATGTAGAAAAGAAAGACACTAGAAACAAGAAAGCTAACCAAAACATAAAATAAAAACTAATTAATGATTTTACCAAAATGGCATTCATCCTCAACCAAAATTTAATGCAATTTGTAGCCCCACTAGCCTATTTTTTATCATATCCAGTATCTAATGTTGCCTGATTGTGCTGTGCTGCAACAGGAAGAGCATGTTGGCCTTGGAATCCCAAACCTGAATCATAAATAAAGTAATCAGTTGTGTTTCTTTGTATCATGCAACAAAAATTGAGCTAAATTAGGATTTATGGATCAAGGAACTTACACTCACCATTCATGTTGATGCCATAGTCCCTGCCAGGTCTGGTTTTAGCTTTTTGCTTACCTCTAAAGTGCTTCCATCAAATTCTGAGGCAAACCTAAGATAAACAGACAATTTACAATCATTTTTCAATATTACACAAGGAATTGTCCTCAAGTATGCTTCCATATATAATAAAGTTCCGATTAAAACTTGATTTATGAAAAGCACAAAGGCAAGAAACATATATGATCTTGATCATAACATACAAAGAAAACAAATAATACTTTCAGAGACAATAATTGAAATAGATTTTACCTTGCAGCCCTTGATTTTTTCTTGTCATCTTCAAAGGAAGCAGATTTCACATCTACTCCAAATCTAGCCAAACGTGCTTTCTTCTTTGCTTCATCATCAGCAGATGAGTGCAAAGCAAGTCCAAACCTGTTTAATGATTTGGGCATTTTCAGATTCCAATTATTCTGGAGTAAAACAAATGCATATCATAATTTTGGAAAAAAATATTAAGAAAATTAAGCTGACGGTAAATTAGACACACAAGATAAGGAAAATAGCATCATCATAATCTTAGGAATCTGAAGATAGAAAATAAATTCCTAAATTTTGGAAGAGCAAACCTCTCAGCCCTTGCTTTCCTCTTTCTTCTTCCAATATTTTTGCTTCTCCTAGTCTAGGAGAGGTAGGTTTTGGAGTACCATTTGCTGACTCACCAAATTTGTCAATAAAACATACCCGAAGGTAATTTCTGTCAATTAAGAGATGAAACATATTGACTGATAAGATTGGGGACCATGTGCACTGATCATTCAATACATAAATTACTTTCATAGCTACTAATCACTTTAAAGATTAGAGAAAAATCTAGTAGCACCAGAACTGACACAGTCCACCAAACTTAAAAAACACCATTATGGCCAAACATTGTTTAAAATAAAATACAACATATATTTAATAGAGATGATGAACATTTAAGTTAAACAAACACAAGCCTTGAAAATGTTGGAATCCATAGAACCTAAATCATACAACAATATTTTTCCACCATTCTAGAGGGTGGCATTCCAGGTCTGTAATAGTAATTAGTGCCAAAACAAGAGGCTAATCATATATACTATACAGAGATTATTCACTGCACTCCATGCCTTCTATGATCACCCATTTCTGCTAGCTTTTGTATTAATACGAGTCTTGAGAATGATCTGTCATGATCTGTCACACATGAGGTGTTGCCCTATGACTGCAGAATCAATGTAAACAGGGCTTTCATAGTATCCAAAACGATACAGGAGCCTCACTGGTTCATGGGAAATCCTCACGGCCAAAAAAAAATTTTGTTTCCAGTTAAGATTTTGATAGATTCTCCACTGATCTTAACTGAGCTGAGAATTTTTATATTTTGATCAGGATTTAGTTATAGAGATCATATGCTGTATAGAATTCTGGTTTTTTTCAACACTACGAAGGGTTGCATCACGTTTTGAATGGGTTACATTCTCAACAATTGTGATTTGTAACCTTTGTTGTTGGGTTGAAAAGCCACATGTGTCCTTGTAGTTGGGAGGTAGTGTGTGGCACTTGCAAAAGCAAGATTGACTCTGACAACCATTACCTTGGAGGAAGATAAATGGTCCAAGATTCATGTCAGGACCTCTGAAGGGAATATCAACTCCGTTACTTTGTATTCCTGATAGTCACTAGACTTTGATAACCATTACCTAAGAGAGAGATAAACAGTCCAGGATTCATGTTGGGGCCTCTCAAAGGAATATCAACTCCAACACATTCATAATCACCGCATGGTGTCTTCATAACCAATGCCTAAGTTAATTTGGGCTGCCAGGATATGTAACACATTTTTATTTGGGAACTGAAATAGGTCAACATGGAGTCAGGGTCTGAATCACTAATTCACATTTGCTGGAGAAGGTGGCTTATTTAAATGTGTAATGGCTTCTTAACGTTCCAAAGTTTTCTCAACTTTAAATAGTTCCTAAAGTATAGTTAGGCATAAATTCGAAAGGAGCATGTCTTATTGGCTCTTGGCCCTCAAGTCTGTGCATGAATATTGCATGAAAATAAAGCTTATGGTTCTGTAGTGGCAATATGGCTTCTATATTGTTTAAATTTCTACTGTGTGTAAATAATTGATGTGCTTCTAGAATTTTTGTGCACTGACTATTGCAACTTGTAGATGCACCATAAAACAAGTTACAACAAATATGAATCAGAAGAGTTTTTTGCCTTCACACAACTGCTGTGTAAACACGTAACCAGCCAAAAACTTATGTCGAGCCCCAGACAACCATACAAGTTGAAAATTAAGTTATAACATCAAAAAAACCCAACTTGAAAAGAAATAGGGAATAGATGCAAAACAAAAATGAAACTCACTTCAATATATCATTACAAAGCCTCCGATGGTTATAACTTATCACAGGTGTGGGTCAAGTAAACTCCATATAACCATATAACCTATGATGGAGGTTTAACAAGACCATTTTCAAATTTCAACAATCCTATCATGCCAATCAGGTGATTTTATAGAATTTTCTTATTTAGCTATACTGCACCAACATAAATATTCAAAAAAGGGTTACCATAGCTCTAAATCAAGAGAAGCTACTTGAACTGGACTAGTAAATTCCATGTAAACATAACCTCTGAACGAGGTTCAACAAGACCATTTTCCAATTTCAGCCATGCTATCATGCCAATCAGGTGCTTTTATAGCATTTCTTGTACTGCAGAAACATAAAGATTCAAAACAGAAATCATCAAAAGGATTTTTATAACACAGTAAAGCTCAAGGAAAAAAACGCTACAAGTTTGGGTTTTTTTACTATGTTTTTTTTTGGGTTTATTTTTAGGAGGACAATTTGTCTGTCTAATACAAAAATACAGAAAATTAGGGACAACAATGATAGTTATAAAACAGATTTTATTTATCTAGGTTTGAACCGGGTACTCCGCACCTTCTATCCATTGGAATTTCTATAAAATTTTGCCTCCAGGGTAGGCCAAAACATTTTTAAAGAGGTGATGCAAAATATATGTTTCTGTAAAAAAAACCAAGCTCAATCATGGTTAAGAAAGCATAAACCAAAATTGGTATCTTGATGGCACTCAACAGAATCATGGAATACTGTAAGAGCATTGGGAAATCGAAATATGAGAAAAAGATCTTTGTAGGTTAATTATTTCTAAAGGAAGAGAAGATGAATAGTCAAAATAGATTATTGTAGATACAAAGCACACCAAACAAATAGCCTAGGGCCTCTACCTTTCTATTTGACTTGGGATTCTAAATCAAGTGTACAATGGAGTTCTTCCAAAAGGATTGGGTCTTGCATTCCTTGATAGTTTAACATTGTGCCTAGCTGTTTTGAAGATTCAGATTTTAATGGTAGGTCCTATTATTTATCGAGTGTAGCTTCATAGTTTTAACTCCAATTTTGAGGTGTCTTTCCACCTGGTGTTGCTTCATAGTTTTTCTATATTGTATGATCCTTCCAATTGACTGTTCATTGTTTATTTTTTTTAAGTTCAGACCACTCCATGCTTCATCTTTCCTTTACCTAAAAATCCTGAGGCTTTGTGCTTTTCTTTGATTGCTTGAGCCTTGTCATGAACAAAAGGGAAAATTTCTTTAGTGCGAGAAAGGAAAATGTGTAGATCCGGACACTTTGATTTTCAAAGTGGTTGCAAAGATCTCCTCCAAAAGAGGAAGATATTAGGAGCAACCTACGAAGCAGGTGGTAGACAAAATAGGCATCTTGTTGAAATCTATGTTAAAGAATATTCAAGACTAGGGGCAGAGTGGGAACCCAAATAAAGAATAGGAGAATCCCCAATGTATTCCTCACAGATCCACTCCCCTGAATCCGAAATAGAGACTTGGGAGGTATTTTTATTAGCTACACTGGACTCGGATTCACATTCAAGATATTCTAGCTAGCCAGTGGTATACTTGGCTGAAAAGGTATGATGATGCACAATACAAGCACACTGAATGGAGCATCAATCCTGCAAATGAAATATTGGAGAATGGAGCTCTAATCAAGGGACTAGAAAAAAGAAGTGGAATCAAAGTTGTACAACTTGAGGAATCCCCAGTATCCCACTATGATGAGAAAGAAAAAAAATCCATCCAACCAATTTTGGGAAAATGGCTGCAAATAAGTCGAGGGATGGAAAAGGCAAGGAGAATGAAGAAAGAGAGACAAAAGAGATTACATACATTTCAAATACAGCAGTGATTGAGAGAAAAGAATGAAGAAAAAAGGCCCAAGGCAGCAATCCAGGGAAGGTTTTGTAGTTGTTTAAGAAGTTTTTTGTATGTTATCAAAATGTTTATCACGGGTTGCAAGATGGCACCATCCAAGATAATAAAATATTAAAGGCTATCAATCTGATCTCTAGAAAGCAAATCAGTCCAACTATAAGGAGGTCAAATTTTGTTACAGGGCAGAAATATATAGTGGAGAAAGTAATATCATGCCATTGGAAAGATGTCTAGAGTATAATGCATTAAATCTCTAAAGGCCACTTCCAAACCACAACAGGGGATTTGGTTGTGGGAACTCTGGTTTTGTATTAAAAATTTTGAATCAATAAAAGGAACATCTTTTAATTACCAAAATAAAACAAGCTGGTATCACTATTGATATCAAAGAACATTGCAAGGCAAGGCAACTTTGGAGAGACCAATCTAGACCTAAATAAGAGAGAAATCATGTTTAAAAAGAATGCATACCAAGCTTCACAGAACCTTCATGTCAGGACTTGGTTCAAAGGCCATACCACTACCTTTCCATACCTTGTGACCAGTTCCATGAAAGCTGGAAAGACTGATCCATGTCTTTGTTTCCTCATCTAAATGAAAGCTGGGAAGACTTTTCCATGTCTTTTCACCAATATTGTAAACAACCACCTCTATCACTAGAAAATCATTAGTTACAAAAAACACACAATCCCCAATGCCTATGCAGCACATAAACGGGTATTCGGGCTCAATGAAAGTCGGGTATTCTGGCACATAAATGTTCACGTTAGGAGGCTTCTTTCTCCACATTTTTTTGATGAAATTGTGTGATGAAAGGAAATTATTCCACTACTTTGAGATGCTATGAAATCTGCACACACATTCCACTGGCAGCAATGACAATATTTCTTATTTCAAATGATCATGCAGATCATTATAGGTCGTTGAGCAATTCTTTGACTGCACCATTTTCAAACAGGTTGTAGAACTGGGAAAATTGTAATTCAAGGTGTTATAGTTAGAATGCATTTTTTCAATATTTGATATCAAAGATAATGGTCTGTTCATAAGGAAGGTTGGAAAATTTAATTTGCAGGTTGGTTACGTAATTGAAAAATAACAAGAAATACACAACAAACACCCATGCAAATTAGAAGGCTCAAAGTACACCAGAGCCATGGCTGTAGCTAGTGTGACTTTCTTCTTTGTCTAAAATGGATCTGGTTGAAACCACAAAAGGCCACATATAAAGCCCTGAAAATTTCAGGATTAAATCTCATTGATTTCAAAAGGAAGAAAAACGTATTCCTTGAAACCTTTATTTTGAGAATTCACTTTTATAAGACTCTACACACACATCGTACTACATAGATTCTGAAAAGTAAATTTTCAATTGTAAATTCTACATGCAAGCCCTTGAAATTCTAAAGGGAACAAAAACAGAAGATGAATACTGAAGAAAACATAAGTGCATACCCTTCATTCACTACAAAAACCCTAACATAAAATTAACCAGCAGTTGTCTACAAAATCTTTACTCTCACCTTGCTGCTCGCAAATTGCTCTTCTCTTCCTCTGACAACTGTAACGCCAAGCCAAACCTCTCGGCATGCCAGTGTTTCTTTTCCAAGGCGGACAAGTGTAACGTCCCTGTAACGCTAGTGACTCCGTTATCTTCCCCCTCATTTTACGGCTTATCCATGGATGCCACGACTGCCTTAACGACAGTGACGGTGTCCACCAACTCTGCCATTATCGAATCTTCACACTTCTTGGTGACAGTCTTGAGTTGGGATGTTTTATCTCCAGAAGGGGGTTCCTACATGTTAACTGCCTCAGATTTTTTTGGTGCATCTTCTAATGGAGGAACGACCTATTTTACGTCGGACTCAGGGCCCTCGCCTATGGCATTTTCTGGCAGATCTGAAGAATTTCCCAGGCATTCAGTCAGCTAAGGACCAGGAGCGTCAGGGTTGAAATCCCTCTTACAAATTTCATCGTGCAGCTCCTGGATCTTCAATTTCTTCCATTCTTTTGTGACCTTCGATGAATTTTCCATCATCGCCATTACCTGAAACCAAAGAATTATGTAATAGACAACGAAAATGAACCCACAAAAACCTTCTACTGAAACCCTCAAAGCCTAGTTCACAAATACCACACAGATTTAAGGTTTTATTGTTGGCCTTTTGAATTTATAGGGATGTTATCAAAGTTGAGCATAAGCCTCACAATAAGTGGTTTTGGGATGTGGTTTCTAGTTTCCAATGACGGTTAGAGGGACCGATGTTTACCATGATACTTACGGGATCCTAATTTGACGTTCATAATCGATAACCTACTTTTATTATTGGGAAAGGTCACATGTCAAAATGACGTGGTGAGACCAAATTTCCCCCCTTACCTTTTTTTTTTTTTCTTCCCTTCCATAACTTCACATTTATGTTAGTGAAAAAAGAGGAAGTGTTTTATATATAATAGTTTATTTTTTGTATGATATTTTTTTATTTTGTAATTTTGGTTAAAAATATTTACTAGAAATTGCACCGGGAGGTGCAAGGGAACGTCGAAAGGGGATATGAAACTCAGTATGTAAAATCCCTCCATTCCAAAGGCTTCCTTCACTCATTCTAATACTCTTGAAGAATCCCATCCACTAACCTCCTCGAGCCATTCAAAGACCCAAAACCCAATGCCTACACTACCCACTTAATCCTTCACCTTGTATTCACTACTAGAAGTGAATCTACATAGGGAAGATACCGTATAATTATTGAAAACAGGGTAACTTTTAAATTGGTTTTGGCCATACTTGCAACTACCCTCATTTCGATTTCTCACACAAGGATGATGAATTTAGCTCAAACCACCTAATCAGATGGTATTAGGTAAGCTAAGTGATAATCCAAGGCATCTAGAAAAATTAAAAGCCTACCCCATAATTATTCCCATTCTTCTCTTTACAACGGTCATACAGAACATTACTGCTGACTTTGCCATCTGCCATTCGATATTCCTCTAGATTACCATAGTTCTTGCTGAGTGTTCTCAATGAGTACCTTGATCCACAATATTTTCTGAAACAGAGACACTAGGCATACCCTCTTCTTCTAGAATTTAGAGAAATGTTTGTACGAAAGGGTCATCATTGAAGCTATTGTTTCTATATATTTTACTGTTCTTAGTATAATTTGATCCTGGTGTTATATTGAAAATTAAACTCAAGGAGTACCTGATATGTGTGTAAAAGGAAAATTTACATTATAAAGAAATCATTACCATCCAGTCCAGTTTTCAGTCCACATCTTTGGCTTTCCAGGAGAAATACGTTTAAAGTAGTCATAGTAGAAACCATTGCAGGTATTGATCTACAAAAAAATGATTCGTATATCAGTAAAAGCCCTAAACTATTACAAATTTCTAAAGAGAGTTTATGTGGAAAGCTAAACGTCTATTAATGGAAAAAGATATTAAAAAAACTTCTCACAATTGGGTTTGGAGCATCGGTTTGTTTACACATCACCTAGGGAGTACTTGTATTTAATGATAGTGCCATATTTTCTGCTCAATTGGCATGTAACTTTCCCTTCTCACCATAATATTTCTCTACTTGTTGATATTCATTCTCTATCTGCACAGGACTATGAATCAAATCAGGGTGCCATAGCTTATTAGTATGAATCAAATCAAAGTGGCATACATCATTATACACAGAACAGCGTAATAATCAAATAAATACTAAATTAGTATGAATCAGTTCAAAGTGTCATGCATCGGTATACTCAGAACAGTGTAAAAAACTATTATAAGATAATGGGTCCTCCTTGCCATGCAAAAAGGTTTTCTTCTTTCATCATCTCTATTATCTTTGCTGTAAATTTTTGCATATGGTACTAAAGAAAAGAAAAAAAAATTGTACTTAGTGGTGATGTTTAGAAAATTAAACACAAACATAAACATTGAGATTGTAATTGAAACTTTATGATGCTCCGCAATTGAAACCTTAAGAATGGCATTAAAATTTGTTTAAAACAATTTTTCAACAGTTTCAAAGTTTTTTTATAAAGAAAAGTCATTCTAAATCTGTTTCAGGGTTCTGATATTCTTTTGACTCAACTAAACTTAGAACCTTGGTCATATTCAATTTTTAAACCTTGCTTAATAGATAAATTAAAAAATTTGCATATGAAAGACCATATACAGATTTGTATGCTCATTAACTTTTGAAAATGGATTGTCACAGGTATTTCCTGGGAACAAGGATCTTGTCTACTGTCAAACTTTTCCTCTTTTTATTCCTTATTTCTATCCATCCAGCTTATTGATTTGAAGGATGCAGCTAATCAAAGTATCTGATCATGCTATTTGCACAATGTCTATGGTTACAACAAACATTAACGAGCCAAATCCAAACCGAAATCACCATGAAAGTTTCGTTTTCTATTCTCAGCTTGATTCTTGGTGCAGTGGCATTTAAACAAATCTGTATGAGATTCGCTACTTACTGGAAAGAAATATATGTCTAACTCACAGATAAATGAAGCAATCTATAGAGCTATGATAAGGAAATTAGGAACAAACCTGATGTGCAGCTGCTACCTTAAGAAGATATGTCACATCAGCAATAGGCCCAACAGGAAAGTGACGATGAACAAGACCATCGTGGAAAAACATATATGCCATCCCACAAACAGTGATCCCAAGCCCTTGAGGAATTTTTCAAAATGCACAATAGGTTGATAATAGAGTGACTAACATACTACTGTTGAAAATCACCTTGACATAGCTGTTAAATCAAACTTGGTTTAAATTTACAGTGATCACATCATTCTTTAAATAATACTGTCAATTTAGTACTTCTGTGAATTTAAATGGTAGCAACAGTCAAAACAGAGGCCAGTACTCACACCACCAAAACAAAGGCCTGGCACAAAGCCTTTGTTAAAGAATCCATAAGCCAGTAATGCAATGGCCGGACCAGTGTTGATAATGGAAAACATGTCATTCAACTCAAAAGGTCCCTCCCTTGGCCTGTGATGAGACTGCCCAAAGAAAATGGATTGTCAATTACAATCTAAAACTAACATCTCAACAGTCCTCTAATCAATGGAACAAAAGGGGATTGCATAGTGCAAAACATATCTTCTATGTTACAGCTAGATTTTTTTTTTTTTAAATTAATTCTTAGTCCACCTTTCTGTAAATTGTAGTTATACCTCATGCATATGCCACAGCGAAGCATGCCAGAGAACTCGATGAGCTCAACAAACCTAGTATTCCATTCGAACCTATAAAAGCACATTTGGAGTCATTATTTTCTGAATATTTAGTTGCAAATCTAATACAAATAGCTCAAGTAAAGAAATTTCACATACTGTGGCTCCCACTGCTAATGAAAATGTGCCGAACATCTCTGTGCAGAGAATCTCTGCACCCTGCACACAAATTCCATCAGAGAACAAGAAAGGTAATATGCCCATGCCATCTCATACATATGAGCATAAAGAAAAGAGTGAAAGAACTACTGTAATATTTATTTGCAATGATAATGGTTAGCACCATTGAGTACGAACTCAAAACTCATGTTGCAAAAAAATTATTAAATACAAGTATTTCTGTGACTGCCAATGAGAGCATGACCTGAAGATTAGCAAAGCACATGTTAAGTAAGAATCATGTAACTGAAAAATGCAGAATTATAGTTTTTATGATGAAATAGATCCAGCATTTTTGTCTAGGCCAACTAAATTTAGTTATATTGCAACATTGAGTGAGAGATACCATATAAGTTCATCATAAAACTCATGGTAAACATTTGTAACAAGAAGATATCTATACGATCAGTATGCCTAGTGGTTATGACACTGTTAAAAGGAGAATCAATATGCTTACAAGGATAATCCAGTTTCTCATCAAAGATGCAATCTGGCCCTTTCCAATTGGAACCAAAGGGTCAAGGACTTGTTTGAAGATTTCCGGAAAATTTCCATAACTCATATCTACAGGGTTCACAATTTGTGAGGGAGACACACTCTTTAAGAAGGTTTGCAGCTTGAATTCCACTCACAGCTGGATAGATGCAGAGACTCTTTTAATAGAATAAGAGGACGATCTAACAAGTACCCCAAGTCTCTCAGACCCCCTAAGCAAAACCATAATAGACCATAAAATAAAAAATTAAAGGAGCACAGCCATGGTGAGAACATGAGGCCTGCTAAGGAGACGTAGACTTTGTCAGCTCAAACAATATATTTCAGAGAACATTATCTCTAAGAAAGAGAGGAGAAACCCATTTGAAAGTTGTTTGAATGGAATACATCAAAAGGCATGTTTCACCAGGAACAGCTAAAATAGTTACTTCAAAAATTAACGTTTTGATAGAACAATATTACAAACTGGTTAATGATTCAATCCTCCGACATACCTTAGGATGGATAGATCTACATGCACCACAACCAAGAGTGTAGAAATATAAAACAAGAAGCTTGTCTTCAGCAATTAGAAGAGAATCAATCAATTCCTGTGCTGAATGAACTTCTACCATATTTGATGTCAATCCTTTTTCCCAACATCTTGATAGACGGGGCATACATGTATGTGTTGCACGAACCTGGTAATAAAATCACCCAACCATAAGCAATGAAAACCCACACTTTGAAAGATTTTATAGCAAAATTAGAAATACCATAAAGTATTTAAGCCTAAAAAAGATCCAAACTCACTTCATACTGGGTAGTTTCAGAAAGAAACCAACCAAACGAAAAAAATCAAGACTATTTTTCTCATGGCTGTGCTCCTTTCAGTTTTTATTTTATGGTCTATTATGGTTTTTCTTAGGGGTACAAGAGACTTTGGGTACTCGTTAGATCGTCCTCTTATTCTATTAAAAGATTCTATGCATCTATCCAGCTGTGAGCCTGGGTATATAGAAATTCTAATACTTCCTAAAAAACAAAAGAGAAATACCTTAATACTGGTAGCGTTGACATACCTGAAGTCAAATCCTCGACGGCCGTTCGCTTGGAAACAATGGGAAACCATAAATCAATTCCAATCTCTAAAAATTTTCCTGAGATAACAAAGAAATACTCAAGAATAAGAAACGATGGGAAAAGGAAGACCTTCATAGGAAGGGCAAACTGTCAAAGTTGCTCAGGGTTTTTCCCTTAAAACAGTGTCGCGTGAGCTATTCTATTCTCTATCATCTCAGCAGTGTTAAGTGGGTCAACTCACAAAGCTCTCATACTTGTCCCTCTATTCCAACTTTCTCACCGGAACTATTGAACCATTCCTCCCTCCATTTTTGGGCTTCCTCTATTAGAAGAAATTTACTTGAACCAAAACATCTTGACTAGAGAAATTCCATCAAATGTTGGAAATCTCACTGCGCTCTCCAGCTTATGGTTAGAAGAACATAAATTATCACGGGAAATACCTGCTTCCATAACTAATTGTCGTCGCCTCTCAAATCTGTATCTCCATCACAATCAACTGCATGGAAAACTACCAGCAAGTTTATGCAGGCTATAGATTTTGGCATACCTCTACCTTACCAATAATATGTCTGAAGGCCCTGGACCCAAACAACTTGCAATGAATGGCGACAGTCTTATACAAGTTTATATATCTGATAGCCTCTCTATTCGAACCCTTGGGGGGCAAAACTGAAGGTTTATCAGACACCGTGATGACCCAAAATCCTGCTCTCTTAATCTCCCCTGCAAGCCCATAGCCCACCTTGGGCACCAAAACCTATCTAGCTGCTTCCCTATATTTCTACTGTTTGGGTACTATTTTAGCCCTAAAAGCATCCTTCTTCTTCCCTTTCAAGGAATCAAGATGCCTCAACCACTTAAGCTGCTCTCTCTCCCTGAAGTGTTTCTGGAATTTGATGTGGGTTTTGAACTTTTCACCTCAGTGCTTTTGGAATTTGATGTGGGTTTTAAACTTGTCACCGTAGACTTCGTAGATGTGGGTTTTGAACTTAACTACCGAAGCCTTGGCCTCCATATCCGCCTCCACTGTTGCCCTGTTCGAATCCCTCAACACAGACCTACAAATCCTAGTATCCAAACCCTCTCGGCCTCTCTCATTCCCCTATTTTCAAACATTTAAGATCTTAAAACTTATTTTTCAAACTAACAGCTGGTAACAAGCCAAATGGAAGATTTTCATTGGTTGGAGGAGGTGCCACATGTATAAATTTTATTGGTTGGAAGGGCGATGAGAAAGGCTTCTCATTGGCTGGGGTGAACAGTGTTTGCTCACCCCAAGCCAACAAAGAAAATGCCTCTGTTAGGTAAACATGACTCGGGGTAGAGTCAATGTTGACTAGGGTAAACAGTAGTGGTTTTGGGGCACATGGTTTTGTGCACCCATGGTTTTGGCCCATGGTATTACATGTAATGGAGCCTATAAGAGGCTGGGAATACTTCATTGTAAGGTAGGCCTGGAGGTGAGTGGTGAAGGCTCACTTGGCTAGATTGGCCAGGGTTTTGGCTAATGTTTAATGAAATTTCATTGGTTGGGTTTTTCCCCGGAGTTTGGGGTTTTCCCGGTAAAATATTTGTGTTAATGTTCATGATTTGTTGCTGGTTATTTTTCATGATTATTATTCCTCTCGGTAAATTTATTATTTCTCTGGTAAATTTCTAACAAATGGTATCAGAGCCATATTTGGCTTCAGAGGGACGCTTTTGTAGCCAAGGGTTTTATTGGCTTGTGAATGGAGAAATAAATGCACCCTTTTGCAGATCTGGCCATATGGAGCATGGTATTTCTAGGAAATAGGAAATATCCAATTGATTGATTCCATGGGGAATTCCATGGAGGGTTTCTCAATGGATAAAGAGAACAATGGTGCTGCCACAACTCAGATCTGGCGACTAGCAGTGATAAGAAGTTGGTTCAAGAAATTCAGAGATGAGAGGATGTTTGCACGTGGATTAATTAATTGATGAACCATGTATCTAAAGAGAACTCCTAGAGGACTAGCGGTTACAGAGGCTGGTGACCCATGTAATCCGGTAGATGGGTTCTTTTTATATGGACATTGATTTCATATGTACAAAGAGCAACAATGAAACAAAAAAAAATATTATTATAATGGAGTTAATTTTTTACATGTAAATGGGCATACTACTGTAAGACCTGGTATGGCATGCGTACCCCTGGGTAATCACTGGTAAATTATGAGTTAGACCTAGGTGATAGGGGGGATGTCAAGTTTACAATTACTCTGGGTAAAAATTTGAGGGGGGAAGAGCTAGAGTGAGCGGGGTTGTCTCACTTAGCAAGTTTGGCTGGATTTAGTCAATAATCCCCAAGTCAAGTTTAAGGGGGGAATTGTTAGGTAAACATGACTCGGGGTAGAGTCAATGTTGAATAGGGTAAATAGTAGTGGTTTTGGGGCACATGGTTTTGTGCACCCATGGTTTTCAGCCCATGGTATTGCATGTAATGGAGCCTATAAAAGGCTGGGAATACTTCATTGTAATGTAGGCCTGGAGGTGAGTTGTGAAGGCTCACTTGGCTAGATTGGCCAGGGTTTTGGCTAATGTTTAATGAAATTTCATTGGTTGGGTTTTTCCCCGGAGTTTGGGGTTTTCCCGGTAAAATATTTGTGTTAATGTTTATGATTTGTTGCTGGTTGTTTTTCATGATTATTATTCCTCTCGGTAAATTTATTATTTCTCCGGTAAATTTCTAACAGCCTCTCGCGTAATTATACTAGCAATTGCACTGGGGTGCAAGGGAACATCGAAAGGAGGAGCTGTGAATTATCTTGTGCTACATGTAAGGGTCCATAATGAATGTGAATTTATGGGGTGTAAAATCTCACATTGAAGAGGAAAACGTATGAAATGGGCATGTTATTGATTACATGGATTGTTGACTTTTAGACTATGGAACATAATTAAGGTCAATGCATTTGCATCATATTTACCCAAAGGGAGTCAACGCTTTGGAATAAAGTTGGTGTAAGCATGGATATTGCACAATTCAACTAAATCTAGAACCAACAGGTTTCCAAGAGCTTCCGCAATCTTTTGAGCAACTTCTTGAGTATGAAATGCAAATGAACTATCCAATCATGGCAAACATGTACATACCCCATAAGTAATAAGTAACAACTCAATCCAAGGGCTTTTAGCAATTCAGTACATGTTGTTGTGCCCACCTCATCTCCCTCTACTCTTTCCATATTTCTTGCTTTCTTAGCAGCATCCTTGATACTTTTCCACTCAGCACAAAAATATGGCGGTGAACATCCCAAGTTTGATGGATCACTACACCCACACTCTTGCTGAGAATTCTGTCCAAAATCTCAAATCTTGCGCTCAGTTCATTGTGCTCCGTAATATGAATATGTTGCCATCACGAGGGTTTTGGAAGTTTGGAGGATGGGTGGTTAACCAAGTGATGCCAATGAAAACTTCCTCTTCATATTTTTCTCTTAAGAATGCAACTCTCAACCTACCCATTTCATTCATTTTGTTGTTTGTCCTTATAACTTTGTGCAGCCAGTGGATGCAAAGACTAATGGGGCATTGCCTTAAGCAATGATGTTTATTTGTCATTTGACATGTTCTTATATCAGTTATCTTAAAACTTATGTTATATCACTGCATGTATCACTTATTACTTATTATGTTATGTGTAATGATGTGTGTTGTTGGAATATTGATACGTATAAAATTTCAATTATTTGTATTTCAGTTTTCATATGTTTTAGTTTTTAGTAATTCAGGTGGGGTTACTCCATGTCTAAAACCTTGACGACTTCCTCTATGATGTTTCCTAAAATTCCCCTAATGCATTTCCCTACTCCTGGCTCTCAGAAAGTTAGCGGAACATCACTTTGCACTGCCCATCAATGTAGAGCAAGTTTGGGCAGAATATCTTAAAGCGAGATTTGTTAAATGCAGATCAGGCACTGCTATAAGAGCTACAGACTAAGATTAAAATTGCACGTATCAGAGTCCCTGACATGATGTGCAATGTAACTCTTAGTTTGATAAGAGGTAGCACACAAGGTCTTGGCTTGATAAAAGCAGTCCATGAAAAAAGCAACATATAACTGCTGCTAAAATATAGTCGATAAAACTAAGATAATGGGGTTGGTTTCAATTTGAGTAACTTGGAAATTTAGAAGTGAAGAGTTTTATCCTGACTTCGATTGTTCCTTTTAGGTTTTTCAAAATGTTCCACTGTAATGTCTGATAAATTTGACTCAGTAGAAAATATAGGATTTGGATGATTTTCGAGGTAAAATATTCTGTTCGTTCCATTTCGTTTGATTTTTTTACATGATACAGCTCTGAATAGAAGACCTAGGCCACAAAGGAGCATTGTTATAGCTTAAATTTTTACACAATACTGTTTCAATAAGAAATTCAGTTGTTATAAATTCACTTAAGTTTTCGAACGATACAGATACTATAGAAATACAGTTCCATTAGAAAAGGCAGTGTTCAGTAAAATTGCAATCTTTAAAGAACTTGTGGATTTGCCGTTTAATACCAAATTTTATGTCCACTCAAGCCAAATAGTGCCATCCCTGTCTCTGGATAGGTACTATATACTTTACAATTAAAACCCTGGAGACAATATGTTAAAATTTCAACCTATAAGCCCTAAAAAGGGCATAAATCATCTTTTGAACTAACAATTTTTCACAGCTACTTCGTAGTGAGAACATTAATACATGCCGAGTGTAAAATGTATAATATCGGTACCAGAGAATTCAGATAATCAATCCAAAGAAAATGATAAGGAGAAGATCCACATACCTTGCAAGAAATCACAGTTCTCGGCCTCCTTCCTGACAACATCTAAAATAGAGTCAATGAGCTCGGCGCCCTCAGTGTAATGGCCCTTGGCCCAATTATTACCAGAACCAGACTGGCCAAAGACGAAGTTATCAGGTGTAAAGATCTGGCCAATGGGACTATACCTGACGCTATCCATGGTGCCAGGCTCCAGATCCACGAGCATAGCCCTGGGCACATAGCGTTCCCCGCTGGCCTCATTTTAGTACACATTAATCCTCTCCAGCTGAAGATCTATGTCTCTAATATACCTTCCAGTGGTATCTATCCCATGCTCATGGCATATGACTTCCCAAAACCTGCCTGTATGTGCAAGATCTCATGCATTCTCGCTTCGTAAGTACGTAAAAAACAGTGACTAGACAAAGCATACCTTACTGAAACCCAGTACTAAATATCTAGTAGTGTGGCGTCTATTGGGATCAGATATTTCTTGAAAATTAGTAAATATAGATAAGGCGTGGCATCTTTCTAGTTGAAAGCAATGAAATAAAAAACTCAGTCTAGTCCATCCACAGATCCAAGACTCTTAAGAAAATAAGTTGCAAGGTACTAAAAGCAAATGAATCGAATCGAAAGCTCACTCTGAGCTATTCATAGATCCAGTGTTTTATGACTTGCAGAGATTAGAAAAATGGCAGGGATTTTGTAGAATTAAAGAAGTAGCGCCAAAATACTAGTAGTCCTCCTAGCCACGACTCTCCTATCTATTAAAAAAACTAAAAATGAATGAAAAATCATCATGCAGAATTGCCAATTCCTCATTTTCCATGGAATTTCTGACTCTTCAATCCCACCCATTGAATTTACCAGTTCAACTTCTTCTCTTTGGCACAAAGAGCTGCCGTGGCGGTCCTATTTTTTAACTAAAGATAATCGATGCACTCTTGAGCAGACTTCCCGCCTTGTATACAGTAGGCCCTCTTGTTTTACAACCAGAGTCTAGAAATGATAGAATATTTGGTATCTCTGCAAGCATGTGGACTAAAGAAACCTGATTTCCCTCAAGCTTGTAAATACAAAACCACCTTCTATTCGCCTCTAGGGGAAGCCCTTAGCTTCCCGAAACCCTGATCATTGATGGGTATGGGTCCCCGAAACCTAAACCACCAAATAGGATGAAAGATCGTGGCACGTATTTTCAGACGGAACGGATGAGCAATAGTCCGAGCTATTCGAATTTTACACTTTTCAATTTTGCAGTGCTCGTAAGGGCACCAAGATATCTCATATAAAGCAGGATGGTTACACTTATCAATTTTTCACTACACAAAAGGGCAATGAGAAAAGGTTGTGATTGGGTGGGGTGAACAGTGTTACCCCACCCCACTCCAGCAAAGACAATGCTTCCGACATAATTATGATAACATAAGTGTCAACAAAATACATTACCACCAACAAAAGATATGTGAGATAATGCAAGATGGTTACACTTCTCAATTTTTCACTGCACAGAAGAGCGATGAGAAAAGGTTGTGATTGGGTGGGGTGAACAGTGTCACCCCACCCCACTCCAGCAAATATAATGCTTCCGACGTAACTATCATAGCATAAGTGTCAACAAAATACATTACCACCAAAAAAATATAGTAATATAGATTGGTTTAAGAGCTGGCACAAATATTGCTTTGAAAAGTAAGAAGCCTAAAGAGGAGCCAAGATAGTCGGTGTTTTTGGTTATTGTCGACACAAAAAGAGAAAAATTACAAATCTCAGAATTACACATTAAGGATGGAGATTGGGAGGAAACGCTCGAAGTGCAGCAAAGCAAACATCACATTAATGCATATGGTAATCAATGTGTTCCACTCGACTCTCCAAGGTGCGAAGATGGTCATTTATGCATTGTTGTTGGCATCAAAATCCTTCCACAGAGTCAAAGGTCTCATTATGCACATGCTCTAGGTCGTTGATATAGGCAACCAATTCATTCATGTCCTCGTACCTATGTTCCCTCAGCGTATCAATGTTGAGATGTATGTGATTTAGCTGGGTCGCGATGGACTCCAAGGTGACCAGAATTCTACGTGGCTCAGTGAGCGAGCTGGAGACAGAGCCATATTTGTAGCGGAGTGGCGACTCTCAATCGACTCAGAGTCTGAGCTAGGCTCCCCATGTTGCTGGCGTACATCCATGTGTGGCCCAGCACCCCCCTTGTAGACTCGCCCTCTCTGTCGAGGCATACTACCAACTCCAAAACTGCTTGTATCACTGCCATGGACTGCGTACTGCTTTACCTGAGAAACACCCAACTAGACATTGAATTGACAATATTGAAATAACACACCACTGACAATTCCAGACTTATTGAACACGATTACCCAACTGAGAAGGATCTCGAAGTCTCGAGCACCAACACCAAAATGACGAGTAGTGAAGACGTAGGAAGACATAGCACAAGCTTGAGGGCCTGCAAAGCTCATACATCCCCAGGAAAGGCACCTGAAACTACTCCCCCCATCCAACTAGTGATCCATTGAAGTTTGTGCTAACCAAAGAAGAAGTCACGCTGAGGAAAAATTTGTGTCTGCACCCGACCCACACAATCCAGGCCAAAGACCAAATAAACCATTACGTCGGACAAAGAAAACGTCCCCCGATCCCATGGCCATGTTGGATGCAAGACTCAATTTCCCTCCCTTCCACATTCAACATTCAATAGCCTCATCTTTTTCTGCTACCCCAAGCCACAACTTGAGCCAGGACGAAAACAAATCATACCTCGTTCTCTCTCGGCACTCTCTCCTCATCACCCAACGCCTACGAATGATTTCTTGTTGGTCCTTGTGTGATATTAAACTCAACTCGCGAGGAGCAGGATGCAGGTTCCGAAGCCCATTCATTGCATTCATGCGGCGTGTGGAGGCCTCTCTAGCTCCACAATCCAATGCACCGCCAACTAGCCCCATAAATGATCAACCCCATAGGGGGTGTTAATTTTGTTCTTTAAATAATATTTATAATAAATTTCTTTGAATAAGAAAGGATGATATCCAATTTTAGAATCACTATACAAATAGTTTAATGGGTTATATGATATTTGAATGGAGGCTCGTATGAATAGAATTATGTAGAGGTTTTTCTGCTCAATCCATCACATATATCTTATAGATTCCTAATGAGTTTTGAATGAGATAATATAGTTCATCTTCACGAGAATTAGTAGGTTATATGATATTTTTATTTTATTTTTTAATATATTTATAATTAATTTTATTGAGCCTAGAAAAATGTGATAGAGTGTTTTGTTAATGCACTCTGTGGTGTAAAGGTGACTTGTATCATTGGTTCGAAACTACGTAGGCAAAAATCCAACCATAATAAAGGCTAGTGTGGCTCACATCAGATGCAATTATTGCCTAATTTAGAGAGCTTAAATACGCTTAGATCATGGAGACTCAAACCACAGATTAAACATGCCAGAACTCACATAACTTAACAAAAAAACAAATAATAATTTTATTCATTAAATTTAAAAATAAAAATAAAAATAAAAAAATTCCCAAATAAATATGTTTCTTTGCTTGACATTCTCCTTTACTATAAAATATATTTTGAATTTTGTGATTTTGTGTATATGAAATAATAATGATATACATCTTGTTTTGTAGTGTTTTAAAACTAACAATTGCACCGCATGTTGCAAAGGAAACGTCGTAGGGCAATATCATAGGGATAGGAAACTATACAAAAATGTGGGCTACACAATCGTTGACATGAATACATATCCTTTAGTAGCTCCAAGGGGCATAGAAGTAAACTAGATTTTTTAAGCATAAAACAAGACTTTAAACCACATGATAGGCATGCGCATGAGAATTATTCACTAAAGATTTCATTACTTCTATCTATGTTTACAGGACAACGATATAATCCGTTGTGTCTCTCAATAAGGAGGAGGAATCCATCGATCTTTGGAAATGTTTCATGCACTTGTTTACCACCTTCCCAACAACTATAATAATAATCATGTAAAGAGGTTCAAAACATAATAATAATTGTCCCCTCATCACAATAAACCTCTCCCATTCATGTGAACTTTATTTTTATTCTGCATGGCTTCCCGCGGGGTTGCTTCCAATTGCAAAGAAACATGAGATGCCAATTTTATATTCCTGGAACCATTTAAATCATTGTTGGGTTTCTTAGGCGAATCGAAGGTTCAAATAAAATGCTTCAAAAAGAGCCACTCCAAGGTTGATTATGATCAATTTCTCATCTCTGATTCATAAATAGGTTACGCATCATACATAAAGCTTTCTTTCACTTTAAATACCCTAACATATATTCTTAACCATTATAATATGTGATCATTATATCCTCTAAAGCCCATATATAAATTTTCAAAATGTATATTCTTTAAAAGTCATATATAAATGTTTAAAATGTATGTGAAACATGATTGCAAACCCTATGAGCCTAGGTCATTATATCATTTTCTTAATATAAAATTCTAAAGAAATATTTAAATACAAAAATGAACTCTGAAAGATATATATAGATAATAGGTTTCTTAGTATCAATGAAACACTTTTGGTCTTTTGTTTTTTTTTAATGTTAATCCCATTATCAATAATAATTCTCATAGGATTAATTTCATTTTCACACCAACCTTCACATTAAGTAATATCATTGATAAGACCATTCAAATCACAACATCTCTGACATTATATGATATGTGAAATAATTTTATTTTTTACTGAACATTTAGTTGTAATTTTGTTGGTACAAATTTAGTTAATTAATTTATCTAAGATCTCATCCTTCTAGAGAAACTTACTCACCTTATGATTAGGTGGGGGCGATTTTTTTCTTTTCTTTTCTTGTTATTCATTTCCTTATGAAATGTATACTATTTATTTTTTTAAATGTAAATGCATTTATGGAATATGTGTTCTCCTCTGTCATTTTTGTCCAATGGAGGCAGAGATTGCTATAACAATAGAATATAAGTTTAAAATATAAAATCTAACTTGAGTTTATGATGGAGGCAGCCAATCACACTTGACTTAAACCTGGTTGCCCATGTATAAGTATTTTGGAGTCAAGTTGGAGGGCATAGTGAAGACTTCCCAATCATTTTGATTTTTAATTATTCATAGACCATCAAGAATTCAATATGGAGAGTTTATATGGTAGGAATATCAAAAATCATCTAACCATGCCTCCCCATGGGAATTGGTTAGCCAACATGGTGAAGAGAGATACATATTGACTTCAAAAGTAGAAATACCATTAGTTGAATTTCCCTCATTTTGTTCTTAATCCCTTAAACAATTGATTATACGTTAGATTTTCTTCAAACAATTGATTATACATTACACCTCTAATGGCTCAAATTTTCTTGATTTTTGTCCTTATTGTCAATTATATGAAGGACTTTTATCATACTAGTGAGGAAATTTCTATAAATTTAATGCTTAGGTTCTCTCCAAAAAGCAAAAAAAAAAAATGAGTCCTTTGAAGGGAAGGGAAACTAAGAAGGATTTTTTCATTTTCATTGTCTGTATTTTTCTCTTATTTTGATTTTTTGGGATTCCATGGGGTTGTTGATGTATCATGGATTCATGATTCCATTTTCTAGGAATATTATGAAGGATTTTGTCATGTTCATTGTGTGTATTTTTCTCTTATTTTGCTTTGTGAGATTCCATGGGGTTGTTGATGCATATGGATTCCATTTGATAGCAAGATTATGTTATCCACAGATGGTGAAGATGAAAATATTGGAACTCATTGGGTTTTTCTCTTCGCTGGATCTTCTGGATATTAAAACTATAAACATCAAATTATTTTCTGCATGGTTGTCCATACTAAGGTCTACATAATGCACATTGTATAAATCTAACATGTAAGGTAATTAAGAAATTGCTATGTTTTCGGGCAGACAATTAGGAACACATGTCTAGCTCAATTTTAGACATGAAAATCTTGGAACTCATTGGGTTGTTCTCTTCCCTGGATCTTTTGGATACTAAAACTATAGACATCAAATGATTTTCTGCATGGTTGTCCATACTAAGGTCTACATAATGCACGTTCTGTAAATCTAACATGTAAGGTAATGAAGCAATTGCTATGTTTCTGGGAAAACGATTACGAGAACATGTCTAGCTCAATTTTAAATATATCTACAGTTGAATTAGATATGCTTTGATACATTTGGTTATATATGATTTACAATGATAAATATTTTCATAGGCAGAGGTTCACTAGTGAGGTTGGGGGAGTTTTAAGTAGCTCACTATAATTGCATCCTTTTTGTTTCATTCCTCACCTACATGCCATGAAATTCACAAGATGAGGCTCGATGTACTTTTTTGATGATTTTGGTAGAGAAAATACCACTAATAGATACCACTCTTTGCCCAAATTACCAAATAGACCATATTTTTTAAATCACCTTTGGCTCAAAGAAGATGTATGTAGATCTAAATATGTGAAAGCTATGCTTCTAGCTTAGATACCTTTGGTATTTAAGCTACATAGAGATGTCCATGTAGGGTAAGATTATGATTATAGGAATATTTCAAACTCTTGACGCATTCAATTTATGTTACTTATAACTTTGGCATAACTCTATTCAGGGTTGAATCGCTCATTTACAGGTTGGTGTTCGGAATGCATATTAAATCATTAAAAGATTTAGACTGAAAGATGAGAATATTATTGTGTTTATGTATGATGGAATAACAAACCAACATTTTTTGGCTTGGTGCTACTATAAAATACCAAACATTTGATATCATTATAAATATTACTACCAACTGAAACTATTATCACATAAGAGTAATATACCCACCCAATCAAACTTAAAACTAAGTGTTAAACAAAATTTTGTCACCGTCCCTACAATCCCCATCCCGAACATTGGAGGGCCATTTCTGTGACTTCTATGTAGTTTCATGCCTTGCAAAAACTGTCATTGCATGTCTTGCCATAAGAAGAAAATTTTCTCTTTTGACTATTCCTAGAACAGGCTCTCAAAAACATATGATTTTGGGTCGGCGCTAGCAGGAAGTTATGGCCTCGCGCCCATAGATAAATTAACACTCAGCCTTGCACCCATTGGTGCTTTGTCCCAGTGGACTACCCATGCTGAGCTGTTTCTGGAATTTTTTATAAAATAGAAGCAAAGTTTCCATTCCCAACCACTTCGTGAGCATAGTCAGCATGGGTTGTTCGACTGAATAACATCAAAAATCTTCCTTTGGCTTCTTATTTCCTACATTTGAGAAAAATCCCAAAGGATAAGGCCTCCGTTCCACCATATGAGGGATCCCAACCTCCTTCATAAGTCTTATTATTCTCCCCCAACCCTTCAATCTCCCTCCTCTCTCCCTAGAAGATAATTCCCTTGCTTAAAAGGAAAGCAAGTCCCACTCTTTATTTTATCTTAGGGAAAGGGTTTCGAGGGTCACTTCCCACCTATTCATTGACCTATACTCTACAAGTGACTTCCTAAACTACCGGGACTCCACCCATTAGTGAAATTCCATGAAGAGCAAGGAGCCATAGCTGTGGTGACAATGGGCTAAGCCTCCATCATTTCCCTTGTCCTAGCAGTTGCCCTCTTAGGAACCCCTTTTAGATCCAGTACTAGTTTGAGTGGTAACAAGTTGTTCACAATTCCATTTGTGAACAACTCTTTGGTATGCCCACTTTTTCCATACTACAACTCCAAGATGAGAAGTACAGGGCTATGGAAGTTGCCCTTCTTCTCACTGAGTCAATCCTCTACAATATAGTGAACTAGGGCTAGTTGGTTGGCCCACTTGACTCTTACTTTAGTCCTTCAAAGTTTGCAAATCCTTAGGCCCTATACATGTTAGGTCCCTATATCACTAGTATAGTCCCTTATTATTGTTAGTGTAAACCCCTTATTGTTATTATTGTACCCTTTTAACCCCCATTTTGTTATTATTGTGCCCTTAAATTATTATTGTTAGGTCGGCTAGGATTACATTGTGGCCCACTAGGATTACATTATGGCCCCATTGACTCCTATATATAGAAAGGAGGTTTTGTGAATTGTATCATCCAAGAATTGTTCATTTATGTAATGTATTGGAGGTTGCCCCCTCGAAGTGGCTCATTTCTAAGGCGTTTATATCTCTTTTATTCTCTTTTTGAGTTGGTTACACAACATTTGGTATCAGAGCTTTGGGATTCTAGGGTTTCGCTGCTCCAAACAGGTCATCGTGGCATTTTCGCTATAACTTTTTTTCTACGAAGTTTCAGAAGCTGAAATTTTTAGGGTGTGAAGCCGAAATCCTGAGGAATATTTTCTAAAAGTTTCAGAGCCTGGTTCGCAACATTTTCAGAGATATGATCTGTGGAAGTTAGGTATTTTTTCAAGCTCCTAAACAGGTCATCGTGGAATTTGCGCTATAACGTTTTTTCTACTGAGGTTCAGAATATGAAATTTTTATGGTGCGAAGCTGAAATCCTAAGGAAAAGTTTCAAAAAATTTCAGAGCTTGGTTCGTAATATATTTGGAGATATGATCTATGGAAGGTAGTTCTTTTTCAGGCTCCTGAATTTCATCTCAAAAAGGTGATCGTGGGAACATTTCAATAACTCTCTCTTTGAGCATCGGATTGGCGTGCCAAAAAAATTGGTTGCAATAAAACGAACTGTAGTTTCTTTGCTATAAATTTCAGAGGCGAAGGACAAAACCCTGACATGTGGCAAGTCATACAAGTTCGCTATACTGAACCAGTCCATAATTAGGTCATTGTGGGAGATTGGACATAACTTTGTCTTGGAGAATCCAAATCAAGTTAGACCTCTGGCATTCAAAAGAGAATTCAAAGGCTACTTCAATGCTGAATTTAAGATATTTAAGAGCCGCAATCATAGAGATAATAGAATTTCAATATCGAGCTCCTCAAACCAAGTAAAAGGTGTGTATTTTTTTTTTCCGAATTGCATGAGTCTTGCTTGAAGAATCAAGTTGAATTGATTCTAAGGGCATATTGTAGAATAGATATCAATATTGGATTCTAAAATGGCCCCTAAAAAGAATTCAACACCCATTAAGCCTTTATAAGGCTCTACTATGACTCATGAAGACGAAGAATGGAAACATGACATATCAAAATTACAAGAGCAAGTGCAACAAATTTCACTCTCGCAAAGAACAACAAAAAATGAAATGGAAGTTTTGAAGAAAGGCATGGAAACTAAGATGGATGGTTTGAAGAAAGGCGTGGAAGCTAATATGAATGGTTTGGAAGCTAATATGGATGGCATGGAAGTAGGCATGGAAGCTAAGATGGATGACATGGAAGCTAAGATCGATGAAAAAATGAAAGAGAACATGGAAAACATGAAGAAGTATCTAAAAGTAGACATCGAAGGTTTGGCAAATTTGATACAATAAATGTTTCCTAATGGTGAAAATATAGTAGAGGAAACTCATGATGAGAACAAAATAAATATTAATCGTGATTTCATAAACTCTACTATTGGAGGGAAGAACCACCATATTCCAAAAATGGATATGAGGAAGTTTGATGGAAAGGATCTTGTAACATGGCTACTACAGATGGAGCAATATTTTGATCTCCATAATGTGCAAAACACACAAAAGGTATGCATTGCAACTTTACATTTAGAACAAAATACATGTGTATGGTATCGATGGCTTTGCTCCTGTAAAAAAATTGTCACTTGGTCAATTTTTACGGAGGAAATGGTAGCACATTATGAGGATACAAAGAGAAACACCTTCTTTAGCCAATTGATAAATCTAAAAAAAAAGGTATTAGTGGGGCAACACATTGAGGAATTCCAAAAATTGAATATAAGGGTAATTGATATTCGAGAGGAACATAGGATTGATCTCTTCATAGGCACTTTAAAGGATAACATCCAACATGAAGTTCGCATTTTGGAGCCTGATTCATTGGAGAAGGCATTCAGGTTGGCAAGAAAAGTTGAATGTAAAATTATGGTGACAAGGAAGCCTACCACTCAATTCTATAAAGAAGGAAGTGTTGCTACGCCTAGATTTCCACAACCTACAAGGTTAACACCACAACAATTGGAAGAAAAAAGAGAAAAAGGGCTTTGCTACAGTTGTGATAGCAAATACACTAAAGGTCATAAGTGTGCTGAGAAGAAATTATTTTACATAGATTGTGAAGAGGAAGAAGAAAATGAACAAGAATAGGATATACACCAGGAACCAGCCCTAGAAGAGGAAGAAATGAATCCGACCATATCGTGTAATGCACTGGCAGGAATTACCACTCCTCAAACTCTCAAGATAGAAGGACATATCAAGAAGAAAAAGGTAATAGTGTTGATTGATTCAGGTAGCACCCATAATTTTATTCATTGTAAGGCAGCCAAGGAATTAAATTGTTTCCTATACCCAGCACCAGAATGTCAAGTGATGGTTGCAAATGGAGGAACTATAAATTTCTCTGGAAAATGCCATAATATTAAGCTAACCATGGGGGAATATGTATTGACTAGTCCAATGCTTTCCATTCCTATGGGAAGTGCTGATGTTGTACTAGGAGTACAATGGTTACAATCTTTGGGGACGGTAGCTTTTAATTTTCAAGAACTTTTCTTGAAATTTTTTTCAGAAGGAAAGGAAGTCGAATTACGGGGTATTGCAGGGAAGCCGGGAAAGATAATAAGCTCTAATGTCATGAAAAATCTTCTAAATAAAGAACAACGAGGCGTAATTGCACAATTATGCTCACTAGAAGTTCCAACATCAAAATCATCTATTTCTGCAGATCTCCAACAAGTCTTGGACAATCATTCCAAGGTGTTTGAAACTCCCAAAGGACTCCCACCTATTCAAGATCATGATCATGCTATTCATTTGATTCCGGGAAGTGTTCCTCCAAACATCAGGCCTTATAGATATCCTTACTTCCAAAAGAGCGAAATTGAACGTATGATTGCAGAAATGTTAGAGGCGGGTATAATTCAACCTAGTCAAAGTTATTTCTTTGCTCCCGTAGTATTGGTACACAAGAAGGATGGATCATGGCGAATGTGTCCAGATTATAGGGAGCTCAATAAGCTCACCATTAAAGACAAATTTCCCATTCCTGTGATTGATGAATTATTAAATGAATTACATGGAGCAATTTATTTTACCAAGTTGGATCTTCGTTCAGGATATCATCAAATTAGAATGAAGACTGAAGATATTCCAAAAACAACATTTCGAACTCATGAGGGTCATTATGGATTTTTGGTCATGCCTTTTGGCCTTACCAATGCACCTTCTACATTTCAAGGGTTGATGAATTCCATTTTCAAACCCTTCCTTAGAAAATTTGTGCTAGTATTTTTGATGATATACTAATCTACAGCAGGTCTTGGAAGGATCATGTTGAACATGTTGACAGGGTGCTCAAACTATTGCAGGAGAAACAATTATATGCAAAAAAATCCAAATGTTTCTTTGGAGTACAAGAGGTAGAATATCTGGGTCATATTGTATCTCACGAGGGTGTTAAAGTAGACCCTAACAAAATTAAATCCATTAAGGAATGGAAAGTCCCCACAACCATAAATCAGTTGCGATGATTTCTTGGGTTAACAGGGTATTATTGCAAGTTTGTTAAGAATTATGGGAGAATAGTAGCACCTCTAACAACATTATTGAAGAAATATGCATTTTCATGGACTCCTGAAGCAACTAAGGCTTTTGAAAATCTTAAAGAGGCAATGTTCCTAGCACCTGTCTTAGCTACGCCAGACTTCACAAAAACCTTTATTGTGGAATGAGATGCCTCAGGAAATGGAATTGGTGTTGTTTTAATGCAAGAAAAAAGACCTATTGCTTTTGAAAGTCGTGAAATCAAAGGAAAGTATTTACAGAAACCTATTTATGAGAAGGAAATGTTAGCAATACTGCATGCACAAAAGAAATGGCGAAATTACCTAATGGGAAGACACTTCAAGGTAAAAACGGATCATGATAGTCTTAAACACTTTTTGGAACAAAGACTATCTTCAGAAGAGCAACAAAAATGGGTCACAAAGATGTTGGGTTATGACTTTGAAATAATCTACAAAAAATTAAAGCTTAATGTTGTTGCAGATGCACTCTCAAGAAAGAATGAAGAGGTGGAACCATTGCTTTGTGCCATTTCTATTATCCTGCCAGATTGGATAACCGAAGCAAGAGATGAATGGAAGAAGGAAAAAGATGTATGGACACTCATTCAAAATTTGCAGCAAGATCCTAGTACATCTGATACATTTAGTTGGAAAAATGATTCCTTATGGTACAAAAATCGCTTATATCTTTGTAAGAATTCCCAACTAAAACAAAATATTCTTCTGGAATTGCACACTTCTCCTTTAGGAGGACACTCAGGATTTTTAAAAACTTACCACAGGGTGAAGAAAGAATTTTTTTGGGATGGCCTTAAATCTGATATTCAAAATTTTGTGATGGAATGTTTGGTTTTCCAGCAGAATAAAGTTGAGACAATTAAGACCCCGGGACTTCTACAACCTTTATCCATTCCAAGTCAACGTTGGGAGGAGATTTCAATGGATTTTATCACAGGTTTACCTAAGTCAGAAGGAAAGAATGTCATCATGGTGGTAGTTGATAGACTTACCAAGTATGCACACTTTTGTGCATTATCTCATCCATTTAAAGCAAGTACAGTTGCTACTACATTTGTGGACAGAATTCAAAAGCTACATGGAAGCCCAAGGGTTATTGTGAGTGATAGAGATCCCATTTTTACGGGAAATTTTTGGACGGAGTTATTTTCTTCTTTGGGTACTCAATTAGCTCATAGCTCATCTTATCATCCTCAATCTGATGGTCAAACTGAGATAGTAAATAAATGTTTGGAAGGATATCTTCGTTGTTTTGTATCTGATAAACAAACACAATGGGTCAAGTGGTTACCTCTTTTTGAATGGTGGTATAACACTTCCTTCCATACTGCAGCAAAAATGACCCCATTTATGGCACTTTATGGATATCATCCACCATCCATCACATCATATTTAAGAGAAAATTCGAAGGTTCAAGCAGTGGAAGATCACATCGAGCATCAGCAAGAAGTTTTCCAACTCTTAAAGGATAACCTGACTTTGGCACAAAGTCAAATGAAACAATAAGCATATCAACATCGCAACGAGAGAATTTTTGATGTAGGAGATTGGGTCTTTTTACGGCTACAACCATACAAACAAATTTCCCTCAAGCAAGCTAAGAAGGATAATAAATTATCACCAAAGTACTATGGTCCTTACAAGGTGTTGCAAAAGATTGGTACTATGGCATACAAATTGGAGCTTCTTGCTTCTTCGCGAGTACATCCAGTTTTCCATGTTTCATGCTTAAAGAAGTTTATAGGTGAAAATATTCTAGTTCAAACAATATTTCCAGAACTTGATGAGGAAGGAAAAATCATATTGGAACCCAAAGTAGTCATGGAAACAAGAACTCCACAGCTACAGAATCGATCAATTTCAGAGTATCTCATCAAGTGGAAGAACTTACCCACTGAAGATTCTACATGGGAGGATGAGAATTTTATACAGAAGCACCCGGAGCTACTCAAGCGTTGAGGACAACACTTTTTTTGAAGGAGAGGGGCATGCTAGGTCCCTATATCACTAGTATAGTCCCTTATTATTGTTAGTTTAAACCCCTTATTTTTATTATTGTACCCTTGTAACCCCCATTTTGTTATTATTGTGCCCTTAAATTATTATTTTTAGGTTGGCTAGGATTACATTGTGGCCCACTAAAATTACATTATGGCCCCATGGACTCCTATATATAGAAATGAGGTTTTTTAAATTGTATCATCCAAGAATTTTTCATTTATGTAATGTATTGGAGGTTTCCCCCTCGAAGTGGCTTATTTCAAAGGCGTTGATATCTCTTTTCTTCTCTTTTTGGAGCTAGTTTCCCAACAATGCACCTGCCCTTCTACCAATTTTGTTGTCCTTCATCAGAACAAGATTCGGGGATATTATTTGATAGTAACCTAAAAACCCTCCAAATGTACTTGGCCTACCATCAATCTGCCCAACCACAATCAATTCCTTTTACTGATCTAGGGCCCACAATATTTTCTTCATCTAGGGTTCTTCAAATCTGCCACCTAAAAATGGTTTCAGTCCTCTCAAGATCGTTGTTCTTGTGTATCGAAAATTTGATATTTGTTGTCCAATATATGAAAAAATATGAACTACTCCTCTTATCATACTTCTAACAATCTGTAAATGACTAAACTAGGGTTAAAAATTAGCCACTAACAGTCCATTCACTAATTTTTTATAGGTTTCTTCAGATCTTTGTCTAAAACTCTATGGAAAGTCCACCAAAATCAACTCCTCTGCATGTCAGTCCATTCTTCATATGTCCCATTTCTTCTGCATGCTCAATCTTCTGCTCAAGTTCCACCCTCCTTTCGATCTATTGTCTCCACACATACTGAATCTGCAAACCATCTTCCAGATCTGCGGTCTTTATTGCATAAATAAACCTCGCTCTAAGGGTCACAACCCATCTTCTTCTACACAAATTTGTCATAGTCTTAGGGTCACACCTTATGAACTAAACATGCTAGAAAACTGTCCTAACTAGGGCATTCTACTTATGTACATATAATTGTTGTAGAAAAAACCCTATCCACACATAGAAAAAACATGAATTTTGCTTCCATAAGAGACTCGACCTAGCTCATATGGATCCATAGATTCTAGGAATTTCTTTGACTGAATCTTGACATGAAATTTAGATCTCAATGTCGATCATCAAACTAGGGTTAACTCAACCAATATTACGCCTGCATTGACTTCTATTATGGCTCTAAATTATAGTGTGAACCCTCCTCCATTTATGTTGGTCTTTATCACAGACCTTGCGACCTACTAACCACCACAAGGAAAGATGGTATCAACCCTCTCTTCTATTTCATGTAGAAAACCTAACCAATGAGATTCAATCTGATCTTGCAATGATGTACTAAAACAAGATACCGAATCCTTCCTACAATTTGTGGAAACAAAACACAATCTCACAATCACATATAAGTAAGAGAAACAAGTTATCAATCGCACAACACAAGATGTATTTGGGGAAGAAACTGCTTAAAACCCTATATCTATATTTTGTATTAAGTTAAGGAATCATGAAACAATACAATGCTTAATCTCTCTTGAGATTCTCTAGCACTTTGCCAATTGTCTTCTATTGATATAGGAAAAATTGGTCTAGTACTTAGCCAATTCCCAGCCTTCCTTCAGCCTGCCTCGCTCACGCAATTCCTATGGAATTATCTCCATATTAATTAGGAAAATCAACCTTCCTTTATTGCGCAATCCATCATGGCACATGGGAAATTTTCTATAAATACAACTGATAGTTATATTCCTCTGACCTGTGTTACAATGAGGATCAAGGGTCTTTTTATTATTTAAATTAATATAAAACCCTAAACAAAAAAAACCCTAACCCGAGGAGATGTAACACCAAGAGTTTATGGGCTCCATTGGGGTTAGTTGGGCAACCAACTTCCCGGGGTCGTAACTTGGTCATATGATCTTCGTTTGATGCACATGATACCTCATTAGAAATATCTCTCAGAGGACTACGACTAATAAGAAAATTTATATGAAATCACCAAACCTTTCATGCCGAAAAAAATTGTTTGGGGCCTCAAAATGGCTCCGAAAGTTCAAGACCCGAAAAACTAACAAAAATAGTAAATTATGCTATAATTAAGGAAACAGAAAAATTGAAAGAGACAATGGCGAGGGCCCAAGTGGAATAGCTAGGTGGCCACCAATATCCACCTCGATCACCTTAAATCAAATTTCTTGAGCTAGCTCAATCATCATGACTTAGTTAATTGACACAAGTTGTTATGAGACGAAATTACCATTTATTGTCCAATTTATTTAAGGGAAAAATAAATTAGATGCCTCAAATTCCTCAATCCTGGTACATCAAAAATTTTCACCAGTGTGGGTGCATTTATTTTGTCCTTTCTAGTCACCAATTTCATTGTTTCTTGTTACAAATTTCAACACTCCCTCTCAACAAGAAAGGAATTAAATCTATTCCCATCTGATACCTTTCGAATTTTCTGCATGCTACACTTCTCTAGTGTTGTTTGCACCTGCAAATCCTGAAACTGAATAGCCTCTGAAAAATTGAATCAGTATAATGCATCTGTCATCAGAGTCTTCTGACTGCTACTAGCTACTGCACCTGTCGAGTACTGGATTCTCTGCATTGCTGTTGACATCTGCATCAGTGCCCTTTGAACTGTTGCTAACTCAATTTGTGCTCCAGTATTTGACATTTTTCACTTTGATTTCTGTCTTGCTGACATATGACTACATCAATCTAACTGATCCTTTCTACTACTACTGTACTGTGGGCTCCTCGTAGCCAGGTTCGATCCATGAGGCACACTCTCAATGGACCTTGCCCAAATTTCTTATCTTGGGATTATGTCTACACATAACCCCACCTTACACCTCGAGGTATGGCTGCTCCCTCTTCCCATATGGCTCAAAATATCCCCCTCATGGAGGTCTCTACTTGAGTGGAAGTTTCCACTCTGTCTCCTCTCTACTTCTCCAATTGTGGCAGCTACTCCACAACCTTCTAAGATTTCTTCTCATGAGGATGCATGTTGAGAGGTAATTTATGCTCCCTCTAAACCACCATGTCTCTAACTTCTGCCTTTCTCCTCAAATCTTTGAATGCATCTGGTACCTCAAGTGCATATAGGTTCTTGACTCACGCACAATGTAATTTTCCTGAAGTTACAAAAATTTTCTAAAAAAGAGTTGATTTTAAATCGATGATATCTCCCTCATCCGAGCTTCGATTTGACCAATTTTTTTTTTTTCCAGTTGGGTATATTTTTGCAAGGAATCCAAATATTCTATTTGTTTTCGAAAATTTTACACCAAATATTCAGATATTCTCTACAAACTTTCCGCCCAAAAAATTCCTGCTCTGATACCATGTATAAAATCTAACCAACAAGATTCAATCTGATCTTGTAATATACTAAAACAAGATATTGAATCCTTCCTACAATTTACAGAAACAAAACAAGATCGCACAATCACATATAAGTAAGAGAAATAAATTATCAATTGCACAACAACATGATGTATTTGGGGAAAGCAACTAATAAAAACCCCTTTATCTCTATTGTGTATTAATTCAAGGAATCATGAAACATTACAATGCTTAATCTCTCATGAGATTCTCCAACACTCTGTCAATTGTCTCCTGTTGATCTAGGCGAACTTGGTCTAGTACTTAGCCAGTTCTCATCCTTACTTCAGCCTACCTTGCTCATGCAATTCCTAGGGAATCAACTCCTTATTAATTAGGAAACTCAACCTTCCTTGATTGCGCAATCCATCATGGCATCGCAATGACTTTATAATTGTACATGGGAATTTTTCTCTGAATACAATTGATAGTTATGTTCCCTTTAACCTCTGTCTCAACTGGGTGTTCCTCAAAACTGACATGCATGCAACTATTAATAGTGAATTATCAATTATCTGATTGATCACTCATTGTGAATTAAATCTAATTTAATTCACTGGACCTCTCACTAGCTCATCACTCAGTTAGAACCAGTTAAAATGATTTTAACTCATTTAATTGAGTTAATTACATTTTCACCCCACTAATGCATCAACTTCAACTAGACCCTAAAAATATTAGAATCCCTCTAAATGCCTCATATTAGACCCTCAACTCGAATTTCTTTAGCTAACTCGGTCATCATGAATTAATTAACCGACACAAGTTGTTATGAGATGAAATTACAATTTATTGTCCAATTTATCTAAGGGAAAAACAAATTAGACGCCCCACATTCCTCACTCCTGGTGCATCAAAATTCCTCACCAGTGTGGGTGCATTTTTCTTTTGTCCTTTCTGGTTTCCAATCTCACTATTTCTGGTTGCAAATTTCAACATTTCAGAATTTGATGCAGCCTTCACACAAAGACACCGTTGAAATCACATGCCCATATTCTCATGAGAAACCTCTCTTAAGCTTGATCTGCCAGAAGAGAACCAACAATATGCCATCCTACTTCCTAGCGCAAACTAACCATTAAGGTATGCAACATTCTTCTAAACCCTCACATGATGATGTTGCTCTTGGAGGATGATCATGATCTCCCTTTAGAAACCCTTACTTGGCCCTCGTACTTGACCTACTTTAGAACCACATCTCTCTTCACCTCCTTGATGTGCCAGATAGTGGGAATACATGTCAAACATGCTAAGATGTGCCAAGTGATAAGGCATGCCAAGATGTGCAAGCTAAGGTTGTGTGAATGTGTGTTAGGGACTGTCCAGACAACAAAAGCGAGAAAAACGTTAAACTACAAGGAATTGAACACATAAGAGGGTTAATAAGTCATGAATTTATCTTTTCCAAGAGGGACATGCTAGGCACACCAACACTAGGTGGAAATAGGTGCCAAGTGCAAAGTCTTAGTGCATTCTAAGTGCCAAGTATTCCTTTGTTGCTTCTCATCTACTTTCCAACAATTGATCATCACAAATAAATTTAATATTAAACCATGCTAAATCATACCAAGGCATCTCAAAGTATTCCATACATGCTAAGACTTTCCAAGCGGGGCCAACACGTGCTAAGCGCTCAATATGTGTCAGTGGATCAGTGATATGTACAAGAAAGAAGTGAAGAATGTTGAAGACACCACAAAGTAGAGAGTGATAATGCATGTTGATGAGTGTTAAGTGAGTCTTCAGGAAAACATTGGCGACATGTACCAGTAAAAATTCATGGAAGTTAATGAATATGAAGAACGTGTACTGCTAGAGACTAGTGTTAATGGTCAGTGTTAGTTGTCATGCCAAGGAGGGAGTGACAAGGTATGCTAAGCATTGGCAAGGCATGCTAGGGAATATCAAGGCATGTTAAGAATTCCCAAAGTGTGCTTGGGAGTTCCAGGGTGTGCTAATTATATCATGTGCCAATTAATAGTGCCAAGATATGCCAATACATGCTAGGTGCTAAGGATGTGGTGCAGGGTGCTAGGGTATGTCAATATGTGTCAAGGCAACAAAAGGAAGAACCAATAAGAGGGTTAATAAGTTAGGACTTTATCTTTTTGAAAAGGGGCATGCTAGGCACACTAATAATAGGTCCTAATACATGCCAAGTGGCATTGTGTGCCAAGTGCTAATGTATGTCAATGCATTCAACCAAGGTGTTCCAGGGCATGCTAGGGACTATATGCAGCATGCCAACACATGCTAGGAGAGTTCCATGTTGTGCTAGCGCATGCCACCATGTGCTTGGGCGTCAATGCCATCACAAGATGTTCTAGGTAAAAAGATGTTCCAAGACATGTGGGGTGCTAAGAAATGTTAGTGTGTGCCAAAGCATTAATTTAAGGTGTGCCCAGATTGTTGAGGATTGTTAGGTCTTTCTCATTAATAGAATTTTCAGAGCTTGATTATGTATTAAATAATATATTTCCTACACACAATAGTGGAACTTTATCTAAATGAATTTATATTTAAACCTAATATAGTGTGCACTGCGCACTCGTAGGAAAACCCTGGCTCAACTCTAGCTGCGCTGAGGGAAATAAGAAGATGTCACTTTTAAAATTGACTAACCACCATCATGGCCTTAAAATATGCACCATTCAACAATGCATATATTAAATCATTATCTTTTGACAAAGAATATATTAACAGGCACATAGCGTCATCAGAAACTCATTGGAATGATCAATCATGATGGACATTTTTTGATTGTCACCAAAAGTAACAAAAAAAGCATTAGTGAGGGTCATTAAAATTTCATCACTAGAAGTGTCACCAAAGAGAGAATTAGTGATGGGCCTTTAATAACCCTCACCAAACGTAAAATTTCTTTGGTGACGGACCATAAAGGACCATCACTATATACACTTAAAGTGACAATTTTTTAATGATCAATGATGATGGACATTTTTTGACCATCACCAAAGTAACAAAAAGAGCATTGGTGAGGGTCATTAAAAGTTTTTCACTAGAAGTGTCACCAAAGAGAGAATTAGTGATGGGCCTTTAATGACCCTCACTAAAAGTGTCATTGAAAATGTCTTTGGTGACGAACCATAAAGGACCATCACTATATACACTTACAGTGACAGTTTTTTAATGACCGTCACCATATGTGACATTGGTGACGGACCTTAAAGGTCCGTCACAAGCATGACCCTCACCAATGTGCTTTTTTCTTGTAGTGCTTCCAAGGTCTTCTAGAGACAAAGTTAAGAGATTCTGTGGAATTTGTGGGTGTTTCTTCTTGAAAGACTGCTTTAAGACCATGGAGTGAAGGACAACTCTTGGTCTCATGTTTTTTTGAACAAATTGCACAAATATCTATTACTTTTCCATCTAAAGGACACTCTCTAACGGCATGCTTCTTCCTACATTTGGGACAAAATATTGCTAAGGCATCAATTTTAGCATTTTTCTTTTTTTCTAACTTAAGGGTGTCTATTTGTTCACTAAGACTCCCTAGAATGTCAGACTTGAATTCATCAAGCATATTACCTATTTCTGCCCTACTTACTTTTCTCGCTACAGATTTAATTGCCCTTGCAAGAGCAGGGTCTCTTGGTCCTTTTAGAGTTTTATATTTTCCTCTTGAAAGATTGATACATAACTCAGCTATATCACGTAATGGAAGCTGAGATATGTCCCCTTTTCCCATCATATTGAGGATATCTATCCATTCATCTGTAATTGTTTTCAACAAGAGAGCCTTCAAAGTTTCTTGATCTAAGGTTTCCATTTTTGCCCTCTTGATGTTATAATTGAACCTTTCCAACAAATCTTCCAGATTTTCAGCCTCTTTTTGCATCATCTTGAACACTTCTTCCTTATGATTGACTAGTATGCAGTAGTCCAAGTATCTATCTAGAAATGCTTTCCTCATTTCATCCCACGTCCTAATAGACCTATTGATTAAACTCATAAACCATTTTAATGCTTCTCCTTTCAATTTTGAAGGGAACAGTTCAAGTTTCTGAGCATCTTGTAGATAATCATAGGTTCTACATAGAACTTCAAATTAAAATAAGATGGTTTCAGGATCCTCACTTTTCAGTCCATGAAAGTTAGGAAGAATAGAAGGTGAGATGTTTTTCATAGTTGCATTAGTCTCTTCATCTACTATATGGAATCCAAAAGGACTTCTGATTCCCTTTCTACCTCTTCCTCCTTCTACATTTCTTCTACCTCTTCCTCTATCTCCTCCTCTTCCTCTACCTCCTCCAAATAGTGTATGTTCTCCATTAAAGACTTCTCCTTCCCCTTCTTCTGCCATGATAGACTCCTGTGAACTGATGTAAGATTTAGTTGGAAGAGCTGGTTGTTCTACTGGTTCTTCTATTAAGGGTATATTGAAGAAATAGTCCTCTTCTTCCTCTTCACTAGGGATTTGTAATTCTTCTGCTGGAATATATTCCCCTGTGGAAGTGAAAAAGGTTACCCCTTATGTAAGAGTCCTTGGATATTCTTCCTCTAGAATTGATTCAGTGGATGAAGTGGGGGATCTTCCTGATGGGATATCTGATCTTGATAGTTCTAGAAGCCTATGAATAGTATAGTATGGAATGTGAGTTTTGGTTTGAGATGTGATATTTCTTGGTCTAGGTGGAGTGAGTGGAGTTGTGGGAATTAAAATTTTGCCTCTTACAAATCTACCCCTATAATCTCTTTCTCTCCGCATATCATTGTTTTTGGGAAATAGGAAATAAGGCTACCTAGTTATACCTCCCCGGAAACAACGCCAAAATGTTCTATCAATTCAGTGTCCTGAATTGATAGCATAAATTATCGACCAGGGCTTGTAAACTGATGAGGTATAGTTGCACTATATATGCCTAAATATCCTTATTCTTATTTCATTGTTTTTAATATTTTGTTGATGATTTTGAGCTTTATTATGTTTTGGTTTTAGTATGCTAATCTATATTCAAAAGGTGATATCAAATCTATGATAAAAATAAAAGAGAACCTTAAACTCACAACAAAGTGTAATTGTAAATTCTGTCCTAATGATGAAAAACATAGTATTTTAATCCATGGATGTCCTAGGTTGAAAATGAACATGAAATGTAACTCAAGACATTATGTTTCAATCTAATCCTTTTGATTAGAGGTTTATTTGAATAGTTTGTAGAAGAGATTGAACTCCAATTTGATGAGGATCTTCCTAAAAACAGACTTTGACTTAGAATATTGTAGTGCAATCCTATTAATATATTAGTGATACTTTGGAACAACTTGAGAAGAGAATTTCCACAATATGCTAAGGATCTCTATGAACATTTAAACTTCTTATGTTGTTACAACTAGGTCTCATTCATCAGTTAGAGATGTGTTGGAATAGTTCATTGAAGGAGACTTGATATAACAAAATAAGAATCTTCTAAACAACATGTAACCCACAGTATTACAATTAGGTCTTTCTATGATTTAGAGATTTATTGGGACAATTTTGAGAGAATACTGCTTATAACAATATGAGGATCTTCAATCAAACCTAATTAACTTAATCATCATACAACCAAATCTCATTCAGTCAATAGTGATATGTTGGAAAAGCTTTTAAGAAAAAGAGTGGTTGTAGCATAATGAAATTTTTTTAATCTAAATGACAAAAACTTTAAAGTGCTGGTAACTCAAGAGTCACAAAAAAATCCATTCAATGAATATTACTAGAAAACTTTTAAGAACGGACTAATTATAACATCATGAGGATCGGTTAGCTGAACAAAAAAAGTAAGACATGATACTGGAAGATACAAACTCAAAAAACTGTCTAAGTGAGGAATACAACAACAAATTATTAAAATTTACTTATATAGAAAGCACATGGAGCCTCCTTAGATAGCAAGGGCCCTCTGCTATCAAGTTAGCATGAAAATCCTTAACTCCTTAAGCTTGTCTTCAACATATCATCAAAGTTATGCTCCTTCTTATTATCAAAAATACTTCGAAACAGAGTATCATAGTTTTTGGAAAATAATAGTTAACTTCTTTTCTCGGTATGACTGAGCTAAATTAATAGGCAATTACATAACTAAAATTGAATGAAAGTAGGCACATGTGTTTTCTAAAGTAAAAATAAAACTAAAACTCTTTTATAGGACTCGTGATTTGCTGAAAGCAAATCAAGAGTCCTTATTCTTATAGAAATCTGCTTCTCAAACTCTTGGTTTGACCACGTGCACAAGCATCTCCAGATTTTGATTCAGCCTTCCTGGATGACAAGGAAAAATGTAGGAAAGATTTAGAATCTAACCATATAATCATTTTCTTTAGATGACACATGTAATATGTTCAAACACCAAAATGGCTACGGAATGTGTAACTGGTTACACAATGATTGCATTCTATATCTAAAACTGCTCAGAAATAATTAAGACAAAAAAACAAAAAAAGTAGAACAAGTTAGTCATTGCACGTATTCCTTAAGTGATTTTAATCATTCTTATTTATCTTTTAGGTATATAAATGACAAAAGGAATGATAAGATAAAGAGGATTTTGGCAAAGGAGAAGACACTTTTAGGGCTCAACACCCATTACAACCCCCAGTTGTTGATATCAAGCATATTCCCCTAGCTGATATTGATTACAAAGTAGTTGATCCTAAAGTTGAGTTCAATCTGTTAGATATCCAAAACTCGTGTTTTGAAAAATCTCAAGATGATCAAGAAGAAGTCCACATTTTGGAATCCAATGTACCCAAATATATAGTCCCTGTTAAGTCCCTATATTAATAGTGTAGTCCCACATTATGTTAGTGTAGCCCCCTTATTGTTATTTTTGTACCCTTGTAACCCCCATATTTTTATAAAGAAATTTTGACAATGACCTGTTTGGAGTAGCGAAACCCTAGAATCCAAAGATCTGATACAAAATGTTGTGAAACTAGCTCTAAAAATAGAAGAAAAGGGATATCAACACCTTAAAAATAAGCCACTTCGAGGGGGAAACCTCCAATACATTACATGAATGAACAATTCTTGGATGATAAAAATTACAAAACCTCCTTTCTATATATAGGAGTCCATGGGGCCACAATGTAATCCTAGCCGACCTAACAATAATAATTTAAGGGCACAATAATAACAATATGGGGGTTACATGGGTACAATAATAACAATAAGGTGGTTATAATAACAAAAATAAGGGACTATACTAGTAATATAGGGACCTAACACCCTGATATCCATTTTAACACCCAAAGCCTCTGAATTCACCAAAAGAAACTTGTAAAAATTGTTGAGGAGCCGCACCTACTCTAGTTCAACCACTGAAACCATCAATTTTATCAGAGACTGAAGAAACCCTATTAAAATCGATACCTGCCTCAAAACCAATATTCTTCTCAGATTCAAACCTGCAACTAAATTCAAAAGACCTTTTAAAATAAAAAGAATCAGTTCAAAGTCAAAATTAAGAAATTAAATTTCCCAAAAGTCCTAGAAATAGGCCAAACTCTGGCAAAATTTTCCTAGGAACCCTAGTTGTCTACTGTGCAGTATTTTCAAAGAAAATTGTCATTGCTTTACAGATTAATGATCAATTTCAAGCTCCAAAGGCCATAAATCCCCTACAGATGCCCTATATCTTCTGAAAATCCTTTTTCAAAAGAGTTTTAGCCCATTTTTCAGTCAAAAGACTCAGAAAACCCTTGTTTTCTGTTTCAGACTAGGTTTTAGCCTCATAACTTCTTTTGAGAAACCTAATTGAGCATAAAATCCAAAAATACATTCTATTTTTCTCAAATTGCCCAATCAAGCCTTTGCTATAGTAAAATTGCCTCTGTAAATAGTTTAAGCTTGCAGAAGCCAATCAAAATTCCTAAAAAATAGTGTAAACAAATCTGAAGGTTCTAAGGCTCCTAAAGCTAGTCCTCCCAGAACTGCAAATACTATAATTGTAGTCAACCCATTACAACACCTAGTTGTTGATATTGAGCGTATTCCCCTAGCTAATATTGATTACAAAATATTTGATCCTATAGTTGAGTTCAATCTATTAGATATCCACAACTCGTGTTTTGAAAAATCTCTAGATGATCAAGAAGAAGTCCACATTTGAAAATCCAATCTGCCCAAATATGTAGCTCCTGTTAAGTCCCTATATTAATAGTGTAGTTCCAGATTATGTTAATAGAGCCACCTTATTGTTATTGTTGTAACCCTGTAACCCCCATATTGTTATTATTGTTCTCTTACATTATTATTGTTAGGTCCGCTAGGATTACATTGTGGCCCCATGAACACGTATATATAGAAAGCGGGTTTTGTCACTTGAATCAACCAAGAATTTTTCATTCATGTAATTTATTGGAGGTTGCCCCCTCGAAGTGGTTTATTTCTAAGGTGTTGATATCTCTTTTCTTCTATTTTTGGAGTTGGTTTCACAACATTTGGTATGAGAGCTTTGGATTCTAGGGTTTCGATGCTCCAAACAGGTGATCGTGGAATTTTCACTATAACATTTGTTCTATGGAGGTTCAAAAGATGAAATTATTATAGTGCGAAGCCAAAATCTTGAGGAACATCGTTGCAAAATTTCAAAGCTTGATTCGCAACATTTTCAGAGATATGATCTATTGAATTCAGGGATTTTTGCAGGCTCCTGAATTTCACTTAAATAGGTCATCGCGGAATTTTAACTATAAATTTTTTTCTATGAAGGTTCAAAAGCTGAAACTTTTAGAGAGCAAAGCTGAAATCCTGAGGAAAAATTTCACACAATTTTAGAGCTTGGTTTGCAATATCTTCAGAGATATGAGCTGTGGAAGTTATGTCTTTTTCAGGCTCTTGAATTTCATCTCAAAGAGGTGATCATGGGAAAATATTCATAACTCTCTCTCTGAGCATCAGATTGGAATTATGGAAAAAGTGACTGAAAGTACACGAAATTTAGTATACCATCTATAAATTTCAGAGCCAAAGGAGCAAACAGTGACACTTGGAAAGTCATACAAGTTCGCTGTACTGAACGAGTCCATAATTAGGTCATTGTGGGAGAGTGGACATAACATTGTCTTAAAGAATCTAAATCAAGCTAGACCTATGGAATTTAAAACAAGATTCATAGGAATACTATAGGGCCAAATTTTAGATATTGGGGATTTAAAAGAATAGAGATAAGTCAATTTCAATATCGAGCTCCTCAAAAGAAAGAAAAAGGTGTCTATTTGGTTTTTTTAAATTGCTTAACATTTGTTTGAAAAGGTAGTTTGAAGTGATTCCAAGGGCATATTTTAGAATTTTTATTGATATTGGGTTCTATAATGCCTCCAAAAAATAATTCCATACCCATTAATCCCTTAAAAATCTATACTATTGCGCATGAAGAGGAATAATTGCAGTATGAGATATCAAAATTATTGTACCAAGTGGAACAAATTTCAATCTTACGAAGAGGGACTGAAGATGAAATAGATGGTTTAAAAGCAGAAATGGAGGCTAAGTTGGATGGTTTGAAGGATCAAATAATAGCTAATATGGATGATAAATTATTGGAAGATCACATTGAGCATCAACAACAAGCTTTCCAACTCTCAAAGGATAATCTAACTTTGGTGTGGAATCTACAGGAATATCAACATCACATTGAAATAAGTTCTGAAGTAGTCACAAAAACAAGAACTAAACAAGTACGATCAATTTTAGAGTATATCAGTAAGTGGAAGAACTTTTATGTAGAATATTCCACATGGGAGGATGATATTTTTATACAGAAGCATCAAGGAATAATCAAGCGTTGAGGACAACACTTGTTTGAAGGAGAGGGACATGTTAAGTCCCTATATTAATAGTGTAGTCCCTTATTATGTTAGTGTAGCCCCATTATTGTTAGTTGTACCCCTATAACCCCCATATTGTTATTATTGTGCCCTTATATTATTATTTTTAGGTCAGCTAGGATTACATTGTGGCCCCACTAGGATTACATTGTGGCCCCATGGAATCCTATATATAGAAAGGAGGTTTTTTCATTTGAATCATCCAAGCATTGTTCTTTCATTTAATGTATTGGAGGTTGCCCCCTCGAAGTGGGTTGTTTCTAAGGTGTTGATATCTCTTTTCTTCTATTTTTGGAGCTGGTTTCACAATAGTCCCACTGACTCACACTTGTAAAGAAATTATCAGACTATGTCACTAGTACTACATTCCTGAACAGAGAGCTATTACGAATGCAAAAAAATAGGTCCTATTTACCATTACTGCAGAGTCAATAAACCAAATGTTGCAGCATCAACCAGACCCCCAAGAAGTACCTTTGTCTATTGAAGCCCTCACTAAGCTATACATTGGCTTATATTTCCCTAAAAGGTTTATGACTTTATAGACTTTCATTCCTCTGCATGTTGAAATTCTAAAATTAAATCCTCCATATTCAACTTCCAAGTTCCCTAAAGGTTCAAGGCATGTAATCTCCATGCTTTCCTTCATACTTGGGTATTTCACTCATGAGCATACTGATGAGTCTATCCTGGGAATTTTGTCCACCTTTTCTCCAGGTCAACTGCCGTAAGTTATCTTTGACTATGATCGAACTCAAGAATATTATTATTCCTAAAAAATAGGAGTGACAAGCATTGACTAATTTGCTATGAATAATGAAAGGAAAATAAATGAAGAAGAAAAAATCTGTTTGATGGTTTTACTGTCAGAACATATTTTACAGCAGTAAAGCAGTTTTACTAAAGGTTAAAGAGTATCCGAAGTGAAAGAGTATCAGCAAGAAAGAGTATCAGTGAAGGCAAGTTATATTTTGAAAAATACCTAAACAGCTACCAAAGAGGACACATAAGCAGCCAGTTGCTTCATATCTTAAAACAGTTTTTATTTATTTTGATTAAAATAGGATAGCTTGCTAAATTGTTGAGCAACTGTCATTATTATTGTTGTAAGATATTTAATTTTCCTAAGTTAATTCCTAGAAGTAATCTAGGATATTTTGTAAAACATTTTATATAAATACTTCACTCTTTGAAGTATTTTTGTGTGGAATAAAATTTCTGGAGATTACTATAGATATTTTGTTGACTTGAAGGCTTTGGATTTCGATTTTGAGTAGCAGACTAGATCACCTATTTGGCATCATACTTCAGGATACCTGTGATAAGCTACCTGGAGTGAAGTACTCTCTTAAAATTTTCATTGCTATTATATTTTGTTACATGCATACATCTGTGTTTTAATTCTAAATCTTAATGTATAACTAGGAGTATTACTACAGGACATGTTAATAGCACCCTGTTTTTAACTAGTTATCATTTCTTTGATTTCTTCTAATTTCTGGTGTAGGGAACCCTTAATTTCTCCCTCTCCCATTTGAACTCTATCTAATACCTCCATTTTCTAGATCAAATGATTCTTAAGTTCCCTTTATCTTGATCATACCATCTCAAAAACCAATTTTTCATGATTTCCAAGGGTTATCTATCTTGCCCTATAGACATTTGACCTTTTAGGCCTTGATCCTAGTTTTGTTAGCTTGAATTACACTCCGTAGCCCAATATACAAGTATATTCCCCTCTATATGCCCTCCAAGTGAAATTTTCCCACCAAATCCAACAAAACCAAAGAAAATTGCAGTTTAATAAGTAGCCTAATACTCAAAATTAAAACAAAGTTAAACTTGAAAGAGAGAGCGCTCTTTGAACCCTAGGAAGGCTAGATCATAGATTTTGAAGTAGGTTTGTGGTTACCTCTATTATTCTTTGAGTAAAAACCAGAATCCCACAACTTAAGAATTTACTAGAGTGATAACAGTAACTACAAGAATCACAGTGGCAAGAACTTCCTCTAATTTGTTGGCTTCTTTGTCCTGGACCAACTTGTCCATTTCAGTTTCCATTTCCTTTATTTGTGTTGTTAACTGTAAAATGAGACTGATCATCTCATATTTCTGATCGGAATCCTGTAAAAACTCCTTGGCTTGAGGATGCTCTATAAGGGGCAGCGTCAATTATTTTTTATGTGTAGCAATGTCAGCATTCCTCTTTTTGATCAACTCCTCTGCAGCTTTATTATTTTGAGGATCATATCCTACTTCAATCACTAGCTCTTCCAAGGATTTGATTATGGTATCCTTTAGATATGAAGATGATTTCTCTAATTTGAGCTGATCTCTTACATTTAACAAAGTTTTTAGAATTTTTTGTGCACTCATAGCCTTGGCGGTCATTGTGGAATAAATCATCTCTCCTACCTTCTTATGAAATTCAATTTGATCCAGAGGATGAATATCCTGGACTAGAACTTCAAAATAAAATTTTTTGTAATCAGAGGATGATTTAGGAGTTGGAACTGTAGACTGAAGAACTATCATCAACATATTTTTGTTTTCATAGTCAAAGGCTGAAAGCAACCTGTTTTGAATGCTAGGAGTTTACTTTAGATACTGAGAATATATTTCATTTTTTATTTCTTCATTTTTGAATTTATTTTCCTGTATCTTTCCTTTATGTCCATGTCTTTTGCAACTATTTTATTGGATGAAGACACTTCTATACTATGTTGTTTCTAAATTAACTATGTATTAGAAGTGGTGGGGTGTTGTTCCTCTTCAATTATTGTATGAGGTACAATGTCTTTTTCAGCAATTTCTGTGTCAATTACCTCTACTGTCTCCTTTTCTTTACTGGGAAGTTTAATATTTGGCTTTTTTTTGTATCTTAGTTTGAATTTAGTCTCTATTATAGTATCATCTGTATAAGATACTTCCTCCCTGTTTATTTTCACACTTCTGTCTTCTTGGGTTGGAGTTTGCAAAGTTTCACTAGTATAACTTTGCTTCTTTGCCTCTACAAATGTATTATATAACCATTTAGATTGGTTTGAGAATTTCTCAATATCTGGCTTATTTTCATGTATGTATAGAGTTAATTTGCATTTAACTCTCATTTCTCTTGTAATACCAAGGGTATCATAATAACAAAGGAAACTAGGACTGAATTTGAACTCCTACAATTGTTTTTCTGCATCTAGACCTGCTTCTCTATTATTACAGATGACTGGGCCAACTTGGTTCTTCAACTTGAATTTTGTTTTCTTCTTTGCAATTAAGAAATTGACAACATCTGAATTTAAAGTCTTCCTTATATACTCCAGAGCAAATAACCTCTTAGGGAGGTATTTTGGAAATTTATAAGGAATAAGGCTTGACCCATAAACTCTGATTTCATTGTGATTTTGGTAGAAGTACCAATCACTTTTCCTGTTATGTTTAGACAATTTCAAAACTTTCTTGATTTCATTGCTAATTCTGGGCTACACATAGTTGTTTAGAAAATTGACAAAGGGATGGATAAAAGAACCTCTGAAATCTGAATAGGTAAACTCATTTGAATCCTTCCTAATCAAGGAAGTCCAAAATATGAAATATTGTGGATTTCCTTCCACATCAAGCTTCTGAAGGTTTATAGGAAACTTTTCAGACGAAAAATATAGGAATATATGAAATAGGAATGAATAATACCTAAATACACCTTCAGAAGGTATTTTGACTAATTTCTCATGGATATTGTCAGCAATATACTGAGCAAAGTTAAAGATGGTAGTAGGAGGCTGACCAGGTGTAAAAGTAGACAAGAAACCAAGTACTGCTACATTATCATGTTCATCTATAAAATAGCCAAGGATGAAAGAGAACATGGAAGTAATATGTCTAGTTCTTTCTGAGAATTTAGCAGAGGAGTATGGAATATAGAGCTTGGGAATTTGCACATAGGATGGCATGAAGGTTTGAAAAATATGGAATCTCTTGGGAAAATCCAGATCCAAGTAGAACTTAGTGAGGGCTTCAATAGATAAAGGAAATTCATTTGGCCCAGGTTGTAACTGAAGCATCTAGTTGATAGACTGAATAATAATTGTAAAAAAAACTTCGTTTTCAGGGTTCACAATAGCTCTTTGATCAAGAGAGTAGCATGATTGGTAGAGTCTGGTTACTTCTAGGCATTGGTAATTATGAGGAACAATATATTTTGGCAAGTTTGATTCCCAGATAAATACTTCATCAGCCTGATCTAGGGATTTTTCTTAGCTCCAGCAGTGGAGCTCATGAAGGTTGAATTTAGTCATAGTATCAGTAATTTTGAATTCTATATCTGCCAGGGGAATATGTTGTACATCTACAATAGGGGGTTGTAGAGGGTTGACTACTAGATTTTTTTTTAAAGCCAGTGATTTGTTTGATTAATCAATTTTATATTTTTTTGACCTTAAAAACACTAATTTATGGCTGAAAAACACCTATGGAAGTTATGACAGCTCTGCTGAAGGAAAAGGATAAAACAAGGGTTCTATCTTTTCTCTGTAAACGAATAATTCTGATCAATTAACTTAAGTTGTAACTTTTGTATAAAAAGAGAAATTTTAAGACCTTAAAGCTTTCAAAAAATGATATCTAGGGTTTTTAATGTACTCTTTATGATAAAAAAATCATAGGACATCAATTTTATAGATAAAAAAATTATGCCTAATTACTATAGGAAAAATTTTGAAGGTCTCAAAGGGCCTTCTCAGGTCTTCAGATGGCTAAAATTAATCAATTTACTCAATCTATCATTCTTAATATTACAGGGTCTCAAAATTTGGAAGAGGATTTCTCGGAGCTTATAGTATCAAAGGACTTATGAAGAAACAAGGTCTTCTTTAGGTATACAGGCTCCTAAATGATTCAATTTAACTGTATAGTTCTTTTATATTGATAAATGAGTCTTTTCTTCTGAGGAATACCTGGCAAAAACTGAAATTTTGCTGTGTAGGAGGGTTTTTGGGGTTGGAAAGCTTTCAGAAGACTTTGTTGCTATTTATAGGCACTCAGATTACTTTTTCACTATTTGTAGCATTCAAATTGGTGAATTCCATTTTTTTTTGGGCTAAAAACATAGTCAACAACGTTGATCTCGGTCTGCAATGCTTTTTCTATGCGGAAAACGGTAACAGAAGGGTAAAACACTGCAATTGGGTGTTTTATAAACAATGTCATTTGAACAGTGAATGCATTAAATTGCAGTCAATTCAAACAAAAGGACGGTTTGGGTGTAGGGGTGGAAAAAACCGTCAGGCGATCTTCGCAACGTTCAAAGGTGGTAAGTGGGATTACAATGATCGGTGGGATCCAATGTAATTAATACACATGGAGGTGAGAGAAACCCTGAAAACTACATTTATCGTAATCTTTGGGTTTGTTTAACCATTGCACAATGAAATGTGTGATGAGGGTTTGCGACCATTGTATCTAGCAGAGGTAGATTGAACGAAGCGGATCGTGCGATAAATCTGCATGGTTAGATGGTGTGGGGCTTTGGATTTCTATGCAGTGGAAAGTGGAAGATGTATTTAAACATAGGTTTAATACATAGTTTTGGAGTGAAATGTGATAGGAAGACTGATGTTTTATTTAACAAATGAAATTCGGATAAGTGTAAGATTAGCATTGGCAGGGGTTATTTATATTTTGGGACCGGTATATAAGCTTGGTTTAATATTTTTAACCTATGGGATGAGCCGGAATATATATCACATGGGGGAAATAACCCATAGGTTTAAAGTTAAAATATGGGCGGGAATAATATTTTAAGGATTTAATCTAATACGGGATAAAAGTTGAAATATAGGAGTTTAATATGTAAATTAATGTGTTAGTAATGAATTGAGATGAGGGAGGTGAAATACACTAAGCCTAGTGTAAAACATGATATAGGGATAAATTCCATTTTTGTGGGTCTCGACATAATATTTCTACATTTACACTTAGGATAAAATATTTTTTTGGGTTTTTTGGATATTTTTGGGTAAAGGGGAATTAGTTAAAGGGTTTTACTTTCCTTAAGCATAAGGAGTTTTAAACTTAGGGAAAGGATATTTTTGCAAATGAAAATGGATGATAACGGAAAAAAAAAGGAAAAGTAAAGATGAATAAGGGAAAGGAAGGGGATGAAATATTTTTACAAGGGGATGATTTTCTAGAGGAAGTTAGTGACTGGAATGACCAATTTTCTTCTTATCCATGATTGTAAAAACTTCTTTTGACTACCCATATGCTACCCTAACATTTTTTCTTCATTTACCTGGGTGCATTTGAGCTTGCAAACCCTTGTTCATTTTTTATTTTATAACAAAAAACTAACTAATTCTATCCTTATTTCTTCCAAGGGCTCAGATTAAGCTATTGAGTTCCTTATTATTCTCTACCTAAGTACTGATCTAACAAGGTTAAACTGTTTGGCTAGATCTTTATTCTCTATTTAATAACATGAAATTTAAAACATGAGAGGTTAAGATTAAGCTATTTAACCTTCATGGATTGTGGCATTGTAACAAGCTGCACACAATATTTATTTTATAGAAAAAAAGTAAATAGTAGTGGCATTTGGATTTGCATCAATTTCATGTTTTATTTTTATCTCTTTTTTATTTGAGGTCCATTTTTTTATTCTTTTTTGATATTTTTTCTTTTAAGTCCTTTGATTTTTCTTTCAGGACTTTTACCCTCTTTACATTTTTTATTTTATTTTTCTAATATGGGAAAAGAATTTGCAGAAATCAAAGTATGTACATATTACAAGACTAATGAAAGCCAATTCAAAAATTATGAATCCTATTATTATAGGACCCTAACAAGTTGGTACCTTTTTTCAGTTCGGTTTTGGAGCTCTCTCTCTATTCTCTTTGTCTCTCTCTCACCCTTGGACACTTAGATTTTTCATGGAGAATTTTAGCATTGGATCAAGAAAGAGAAAATAAACCAAAGGAAGGGAAAGGTAAGGAAAAGAAAGAAAATATCAGGAAAGGAAAATAGGGATCAGCCAGCTTCAACAAGAATACTTGTAGGTAGCGGATTGCATGCATGATTTCCTAGTTGGTTTTGACATGCATGGTAATATTTAGTTCTTTTTTTACCTGTGCAACAGTTTTGCAGGGTTTTGAGAATAATTTCTATCTGTGCCTTTCCTTTTTCTTGATAGCCATGGTGTGATGGGAATGTTCTCGGTTTTGAGCTTTGGAATTTCTAGATGGTTTTAGAATACGGGGTGGAGGTGGTCTTAGGTTCATTCCCAAATGCCTAGGAATCCATTGACTGGTTTTGGCGGGATACATAATAAATCCCGAGGGGGGTGTCTCAGTAAGGGCCTAGTGATCTAGTTTGGATTTTGATAAAGCCTAGAGACAAGGAGATGAAAAAATTCTCAAGGATATTGATAAGATCCAGAGGAATTCCAAGCTTGGTTCGATCTTATGATATCGATTTTGGTTTAGGTTATATGACGATATGGTGAGGGTGGAGGTGGTTTAACCTCTAGATTCCCTTGGATTCTTTTTTATTGGTTTATCCATGATATTCCAAATTCATGCTTGCAACACGGAACGAGGGTGAGAAGTTGAAAGAAATATTTGGTTCAACCATGTCTATGGTGAGGTGGTATGTGGAAGTCTCAAACCTAATTGGCTCTTGCCTATGCTTAATGAAAGGAAATTTATCATGATTTTGTACTTGAATTTATGCAACTTTAATTTATATTATCCTATGGATATTTTTGTAGTTATATGCTCCTTATAAGAATGGTTATGTGAATCGTTCTAGTCATCGTTTCTTTCATGTTTTTACTTGTAACTGAAATAATAATGGATGTAAGACCTAATTAATGATAATATAATTAATGGGAGATGGTGGTGATCCTTCTTGATAAGTTTCATATGAATTTTCAATCTCTTATGTTACGTATTATATTCATGACCTATAGATTGCATTGTTTCCAAGTGCTTGACAGAATGTTAATCCTAGTTGAAGATTGTCTGGCCTAGTCATGGAGTCAGTTTTTGGTTTACAAGAATTATCCTTGTGTAATTTATGGATTCTAAGAGTTACAGGGATTTCTGGGTAGAGGTCTAGCCCCTTCCTTGGAATCTATCATTAAATTCCGTAGTCACAGGCACAACAATGGGTGAAAAAGTCCCTCATCGCACTCATGCAGGCCTGTGGGAGTGATTGCGAGGTTCCAATCACACTTATGCCTTGGAAAGGGTGTGAATAGGGTTGAAATCTAGTTAAAAGTTAAGGTGAGCTCAGGATTTACACCCCAAGGGGTTTGGTTACTCCTGGAGGATCTTGTGGCACCTAAGAGAGGCCAGTAAGGCCTATTGCGACTCTATTTCCTCAAGGTCACGTAGGAGTTTGAGTCTTGTCAGAGCAACCCTCATGTCATGTTTACCCTCAAATGCATGATTACTTGGGTAGATGTGAGGAAAGGTGTTCCCATTACAGATGTACTTTTCAATTTTCTTCTAGTTTGGACTCATGTGTTGTTTTTGCCAAAATCTAAGTTTCTAGATGATTCTTTTGAACATAACTAGATGGAATGTTTGGATATTAATTTTTTATTTTCTTTTCCTCTTCTTCTTGTTCTTCTTGTTCTTAATACTCCGCTTCATCTTCTTCCTTTTCTTGCTCTTTATTTATTGTACCCTTTTGATCTTCAATTCCTTGTCACTTTTATTTTTTAGATATTTCTTCATCCACACTTACATCAATGAATTCTAGAACGTTGTGAATTATTTTTTTGTAAAAGCTATTGGCCTTACTTCTGAATGGATACCTAAGAAATTTACCATCTGTTATGGAAGAAAAGTTTCCTAAAGTAGCTTCATTGATATTTTTATATTGCTTCCCTTGAATAATTCTAAGTATTTAATTGTAGTTGGTTTACCTTTTGATATTCATAAGGTGTCTTGGTTTTTTTCACTTTCATTTTTTCTTTATTAAAAATCTAGATTATTTTGTTAACTACTACTTCTAAAAAACACATCTCATAGATTGGCTTCATCCAACATTATTTTGACCATTTCCTATGTATTTTTGTTATTTCTTTCTACACTTATTTTTGTTGTGGAGTCATTGCTACTAAAAATGTCTCTTGATTACATGATTTTGACAAAAATTATTGAATTCATTAGAGTTAAACACACCTTTGTTTTAATTTAAGCACATCAATTTTTTATTAGCCCCATTTTCAACTAGGGCTTTGAAATATATAAAGTTATCAAATGATTTATATTTTTCATAAGAAATGTATCCCATGTAATTCTTATTAAATAATCAATAAACAACATAAAATAAATCCTTTCCTTTTAATGTTTGTGCTATTTCTGGCCCACAAAGGTCTCTATGTCCAAGTTCCAAAGGATTTGATGTTAAGTAATTTTTTTCCTTGAGGCTAACTCTTGTATGCCCTCATGCTGACATGGCATGAAAATAGTATTCATAGGTTTTAAATTATTTTTCATATCTCTTACTACTTTATGTCTTCACAAGTTTTACTAGATTGTAAAAGCTTATGACCCATCCTTCTATGCCATGAGTAGTTTTCATATATTTTTCCCGTATAAAATTTTATTCCTTTAATTTCATCGAAGATGTACATGTTAACTGAGGTCCTAATTTCATTTTCCACTAATATTCATGAAGTAAATTATCTTATATCACATCCTTTTGGATAAAATGTGAGATCATATCCTTGATCACAAATTTGACTAACACTTAGAAGATTGTGTTTTAAACCCTCAACGTAGAAGACATTTTGTGTTTTATTACTTCCATTATCAAGAATAAGCATGCATTTTCTAGCTATTCTTGTGGATGCATTATACCATTTTATGTAACTATATGACAAAAAATAATGAAAGATAGATCAACGACTTGAAAAGAAGACTTTTTGAGGGGGAATCATCCTTTTAAATCACATAAATGAACAATTATTGGATGATACAAATGATAATACCTCCTTGGTACATATAAGATTCTGAAAGATTCATAATATAACCATGGCCTAAATAATAATAACAATGTAAGGGAACAACAATAAAAATAGTGGGCTTCTATGTGGCACAACATTAACAATATGGGGCCTACACTATTATTATAAGGACCTATCATCCCCAAAAGTAAGACTACTTCTTCTTTCTTCCTTTAGCATGAAAATTTTATTCTAATTCCATTTCATATGTTTTTAAGATCCACTATTAATTTACCGATGGCTTATTTTTTTCTAATCATATAGTGCAAATCTACATTCTTTCTTCTCTTCTTTTTCTTTATTCGTTTTCCATAACCTTGTTTATTCTTCTCCATTCTTAGTAAGATCATCTTCTTGCTTTTTTTTTCGGAAACCTTATTGGGAAGCTTCTATATTCACATGTTTTTTTTTCCCATAGTTATTACACTTATAACATTCAATATGATCAAGTAGAGGGGAAATGAATCGTAGTTCCCAACAACATACTGATGAAAATTTTTGGTTAGGTTTCTTACATAACCATTCTTTGAGGTATTATAATATCCTCTATTTCTATCAATGACATAATCACATCTTACATAAGCTCTATAATTTATTTCTTTATGACAAAAATTATTGAAAGGAAAAAAATATCCAAGGGAGAGATTTTGTTATCAAGTTGTGAAATACCTTCTCGGTGGAACAACTAATATGAATTTAGTTTAGTTATTATTATGAGGAGAATTGGGTATATGCTAGTACTCATGTCATTTCCTGGTGTTTCTTTCATTTTTTTTGGAGCTTTGATAATTTTATCATAAATTTTAGTATTTTCTTCATTTTCCTTTTCTCATGGCTTTGTATCCTTAGTGGTTTTATCCCTCGTAAATTTATCTTATTTTCCATTGTAGGCAATAATTATCTTTATGAAAGGTGAGATTTGGAAACTGACAATATCATATAATATTTTTGTACTCTTTCTAAAATTTAAGCTTTTATTTAATGGAACAATTTCTTTCTCTACCTCCTTTCTCAAGGAAACAACTTTTTCTTCTATCTTTTCATAGTATCCTTATTTTTCTTTCAGTTGGATTCTTCCCACTTCTTATATTATTTTTTCCTCTTACATTTGTGTATTTATAGTAATAATTTTTGTTGCATCAATACCATGATCCTTATTTTCATCTAAGGTACTAATAAGTTCTACTTCAAGATTTACTTCCCCATCAATATCTTGTTATTTTTAATCATTTTTATCTTTTTGTTTGTATTCATTTTCCTTATCTACAATATTTATATCCATGTCTATGATTAGGAATTTTTCATTGTTAACATCATAATCATATCCATCACTCTCTTATGAAGAACTGCTACCTTCTTTGGAGTAAAAATTTTTCATATTGGATTATTTTCCTCTTTTGTGTGTATAATATTTGATTTTAGTTTATATGTTCTTCATGATAATTTTGTTCCTATTTTCCATGTGGGAATTTAGTAACAAATTTTCCTAGCCTACCATAACTAAAACATTTTCCGGGTATGTTATTATTTTACTTTATATATCCTCTTTCATATTTCTCACAAACTGTGCATATTTTATATCTGATTTATAGCTAATATAATCATAGGATTTATGTACTTTTGTCTTATTTTATACTTAAAGAGATGTTTCCTTCAGTATTTACTGTAATTTGTATTTAGTGAGAATCCCATGTATCTCATCCACCTTCAGATCTTCCATGTCCTTCATTTCTTAAATAATTGATACATTCATGGAAAATATTAAAGGGAGTGATTTAAACACCTTTTATATAATGATTGGTTCTTTGATACTATCACCAAGCCCTATAATAATGTTGAAAATCTTGTCCACACAAAGGAATAGGATTCAAAACTCTCTTCATATTTCATCTTCAAACTTTGAGATTTTCTTATATGAGTTTGAATATTTTCATTATTTACCTTGTCATCTCCTTCATAATGGTTTTTAATTTTGTCAAAATTGTGTTTTGTAGACTCACAATGCATTACCTTGAAAAAATTTAATTATTATAGGCTACACAATATGGAAGTCATGGATTATACATTATTTTCACAATCGTTCCTACCATCTTGATCATATGTAGGAAATGACAAAGCTTTATAACCATACACAATAGACTTCCAAATACAAAAGTCAAGAGAGATTAGATACATATAAATCCCAATCCTCCAAATGGCATAGTTCATTCCATTGAATAATGGAGATCTATTTGTGAAACAACTTTCCTCACTAGGCATGTATTCCTCTGAGATCTTCCTTCTAGTAGTTATATTTCTCCTCAATGAACCCGCTTAGATACCAATTTTTGAGTGCACAGTTATATTGGCAGGGTGTGAATCGATATAAGACAATTTTACTTATTTAAACATTAATGAACCATAAGGAAACAATCCCATATGTAGAATATGAAATACATGATATAAGTTGAAATTATTTTAGGATAAAAATAAAAAACTTGTTCTTATAATAGTTCTATGGAGGAATGAACCTACTAAATATTCCAATCCCCTTTAGTTCAACTATTTGTAGCACCAACCTACTAGAGACATCAATCCACACCAATCAAATTATTGGTAGGCAATAACCTAAAGAAGACATTGATCCTCTTTCTTTGCTTATTTAGATGTTTTTTCTCCATTATATAGTCTATCGATGCTTTCCTTTAATCTACTTTTCTCAAATTAGTGCATATACAACCGAACACTATACCAAGTTCCTACGAGATCAATGGAACATAGGTATTTATTTACAATTTCATAAAGTTCCAATCTATCAGTGACTTCCTTCAAACAAATATTCCCAAATCGATGCTTATATGACCAAGCGCTTACCATTCACCCATGTGATAGATTCAAACATTCATGACAACATAGTAATGCTAGAGGATATGATAAATATAATTTTACCTCGAACCTAGTATGAATAAATCCATTCAATAATAATCTTAGTTTTATTTAACATCACTAGTGTTCTTCAGGTTCAAAAATATGAATTTTTTTGTGGCATCAACATATCAGGAAAGTCCTAGAAATAAAATAAAACTAAAAACTTCAAAAAATAAATACTTTTTAGGTTTGAGTGTTAGGAAAAGCTTTCATTGGTTGTTCATAATTTGTTTGTCACTTGGAAACCACAAGAACTGGGGTATTCGAATACTAGATTATTAAAGAGAGTGCACTTTAAAATTTTATTAATATTGTCTCCCATGATAGAAAAAATTTAGTTAAAAATAATCAATTAGTTTATGGCTCTCATATACCAGATACCTTGAATATCGGTGCATTCAATTGTTTTAAAATCTACAGACATGGTTATATCCCACTATAATGGACTTTAGTTGATCGTTATTTTTCTATTGATATTTTTTTAGATGATATATTGTGTATAAAAGGATTTGGAATTCGTATGAATTCCTTTTATAGAATGTTTCAGTGTAAAGACTCCTCCTGACAAATTATTTCATGTCGAAACTCTCTTGTTAGTTATCAAAATCAAAATACTAAAGCACTAACATACCTACAATATATTTTGAATGAGAATATTGGTTTAATCTTCTCCAAGTGGGATGTACTTCTTCTTGTGGAGTTTTTCTGGTGAAAACTCTCCCATTAGTTGACATAAACTTGTAGAGGTGGAATATTTGGTATGTTCATATTTATTTCTTTTAGTTTGAGGACTCCTCATAGAATGGTTAGCTAGTTTCCTTATGTAAACCAAGAGAAGCCAAATTATTCATATTTTCTCTCCATAATAACATTCCTTTATTCCTTGTGCATGTCAGGTAAATTTATTGCTCAGATACTTATCGTATTCCTTCAATTCTACCACACGTACATTACCAATCCTTTATTTTAACATATTCAACACTCAATCCTTTATTTTAGCATATTCAACACTTACATATGGGTTTTACTTTTAAAGCTTGCTATACTGCATTAAAATCATACTGGGAAGGCCTAATATATTATCATTCTTCCAACAAATATCATTGTTCCAACAAGGATGGGAAGGGGACCATACAATATTGGAGGGGCCTCCCAACATCAATCACACACAATATTTTTGTTCTGCACCTAAATTTAACATCAATGAAAACATTATTTTAAATAATTTTGTAATAAATCTTATACCAAATCCATGGAAAAGGGTACAATTATCCCACATATATTTCTTTAGGATCTACTAGATAGTGAACATAATTAATATAAATGGTTATTATATCTTATAGAAATTTATCATTTTCATGGAATGAAAATATTTGGGTTAGGGATGTACTTTAAGATCCATGTATGGTGATTAATATAAAAAATATTTTATGGTAGATATAAGCCCTGATCCTAACTAAAGACCCTACTCCAACTCCTGGGTCTCAAAAACTGCACACATGCACATTAAAAAAAATATAATATTATTTTCCCTTCAAAAATGATAATTTAGATTACAAACAAGATGTAATGACATAAAAATAAAAATTAAATCATAACCATTATAAATGTAGAGAGGGAAACCAAATTTGCGTTCATATAAAACAATAATATAATACACAAGTATACCTTCCATTGTCTTGAGCCCTCCTTCAATAGAATGCTCCTTAGACTCCCATGACTAACTCACAAACTAGTCTCAATAAAGAAGTAAATGTTGGCATATTCTAATGGTATTTTTGTAGTCGAACAAGTTTCTTTCCCTAAATTTTTCTTCGGCTCTTCCATCCTTGACATGGTCTCACTATATAGGAAATTCCTAGATTTTGAGGGGTGTATCTAGACTCGTAGGGCCAATAGAAGTTATTTTTGATGGAGGCTCAACTTACTTGACACTAGTCATGGATAAACTTGTTAACATGTGAGCCACGCAATTACAAGTCATGCACAAGTTTCTTGCTTAATTATGAGCCTTTACAAATTCACTAAGGACATTCCTCTGAATTATGAAATAATTATTATTTCATAATTATAAAATTGTGACAAGAAAATTATGAAAATTTACTTAACCTTTTAATTTCATCCTTATAACATCTTTAATATATTCCTTGTAAGACCCATATGAACAAAAAAAAGGGTGTTATGGTATGCAATCTAGGCAACAACTAAGGTAAGTTGAATTACGGTCTCTCTCACTATAGTGAAGTGGTAAAAAGTGTTATATTATATGCCACCTAATGCATGCTATTATAATAGAAATTTATGGCCAAAATGCATGACAATCCAGTATCAAAATGGAAATAAGGAGCTGGTATTCAGGATTTGAATCTAATAAATTTTAAAAATTGAAGAGGAATAATAAATATATCATTATAGAGGAAAACATACCTATGTTGGGCACAAATAATAACTAAGCATGGCTTCCAAACTATACATTTCAAATCCATGAGAAGAAGTGCTACAAAATGGCCAAAAAGAATACATAGTGGATCCATGTGATAAATCAATAGATCATAGCCACTAAAAAATGCATTGCGGATTTCTGTCACAATATACATCAGTATAAATATGGACACATAAAAGAATGGTTCCCCATAATATTCCTAAAACTACATGATATCATACAAAATCTAATGCAACTTGGGAGGGATTCCATGTAAGAGTGAGATGCACCCAAACCCAAGGTATTCTAGTCAACCCTTATGGTACAAATATACAACATATGAGTAAATGGGCTAATTTTTAGCATCATATAACCTATTTGATTAATACCCATTAAGGTAGAAAATTGACATACATGAGGGGACCCATAAATAATGTAACCCCAAGGTACCTAGAACAAGCCACAAAGTGTGAATAAATATTTCAACTTCAGACACCCATGGAATCAACTAATCAATATTAATAAGTTAAACACACTTTTAATCATAAGGAAGCATGTCAGTAAGGATAGCAAGCTTTGAGGTAATATTAGTTCCTAGACCTAGCTCTTACATAACGATCTTAGGTTGACACGAGAAACGTTGTTGAAGGAGGACCTTAATGTATCAACTATCAGTCTAAATGAAATAGACAAAGAGATGATGTGAAGGATGAAGTTACTAAGTAAAACGTACATAGGGATAACCAACATAAAATTTCAACGACTATATATTTCAAACTGAAGTTTAGATTTATCTTGGACATATAATGGAAAGTCATAAAAGTGACTTAGAGAAATTAGCTAATAAGAACCTTGTGATATTATGTAACAATGGAAGAAGGATGCATTGAGGCATGCTACATATTGACTAGAAGAGTAACCAACCAAAGGAGTAAAAGGACTGATATGTATGGTACGACTTCTAGGTGAGCTAAAACACATATGTAAGTTACTAACTCAAACAAGTTCCACTTTTAAGGGTGATGCGATGAACATCTCGATTTTGAAGGATATGTAAACAAAATGATTTTTTCCTATCTCCTTTTATTAGTTCGTATCTCCTTCATAGTATATTGAACACAAAAGAGAAGAAGTAAGCTTGATATTTTCTTTTTCATTCAGTTTTAACAAGCCTACAAAAGAGATAAAAGAATACTCAATAATATGTCTTATTTGTGGTTTAAAATGGATTTTTCCTATCTCCTTTTATTAGTTCGTATCTCCTTCATAGTATATTGAACACAAAAGAGAAGAAGTAAGCTTGATATTTTCTTTTTCATTCAGTTTTAACAAGCCTACAAAAGAGATAAAAGAATACTTAATAATATGTCTTATTTGTGGTTTAAAATGATTTAAGAAGAGGTAATATTCTTCTTGATTCAAGGTGTATTTTTCATGAGGTTTTAATGATACTGAAAAAGAGAGAAAATTATGCTCAATTCGATTCAAAATTTTACGAGCATTACAAGAATAAAAGGAAACTTCCCTTGGATAAATGAGTGATTTAGAGGGTAGAAACTTGTTCCAACCTGCTAGAACCACTCTAAACAAAGTGAAGTAGAGAGGCTAGTAGAGAAACCTTTTCATCCTAATAGTCTCTTTAGTAATGGTAATAATGACAATGGGAGATAGGAAAAGGGCTAAGGGAAATGTGGTTGCAATGATGAGAAATGAGAACAAGGCATATTAACATGATTATGTGAGCAAGAAAATGTATATCAACAATAACAAGGTAGCAATCAGAATCTCAACGAAGATGATGGGAGTGAAATCAGTGATATTTCGCTACCTTTGATTATACAAATTTGTTCCTCCAGTTCGTCATCCTCCAAGGTATAGTATAGGGGTATTTCTCTCTCCCTTTCATCCTTTAAACCTCTTAGAGGTTTAAAAAATTAAAATTAAAATAAATATATCATTAATAGAAAACCCTTATTGATGATTTAATGGGAATTAATGAATTTACGTTTAATAATTATTCTTATTAATTTTTATTTATTTGACCACAAGTAAATAAATATTAATTTAAGTAATAATTATTTTTTAGTATCTAGTCATAAAATAAAATAAACTAATATATCCTTAATAACTAATAATTCATCTGGCAAGTAAAATTATGAAATGATTAATACTCGACATGAATAAAATAAATAATTCACTAACTTTCAGTAATCAAAGCGTAGGAATTAATAAACTTATTTTAAGTTATATATAATAAAATAAAATAAATATTAGGAATTAATTAGGGTATATTAATAATTATTTTATTAATATTTATTTATTTGGCTACAAATATATAAATTTTAAATCAATAATTATTATTATCTAGTAGTAAAATATATATATTTTTAACTATAAAGTTAGTCTTATGTAAAGTTAATAATGAAATATTATCTAAAATTATGATTATTGATAAAAAATATTAATAAAATGGATAAATAATTATTTTTCGAAACAAATAAGCATTTTTTGTATTTTTCAAAATAAACCAACTAATGGATGAAACATAATAATTAAAAAAAAAACTAAAATTATAACATATTAACTAGTAATTATACATTATTATTAATTTAATATTAATATTTATTGATATTAAATCATTTATTATTAATAATATTAATTAACCAATATATTAAAATACTTATAAATTTAATCTCTAATTAATTGTAGGATTATTACATTGTTTCTTTGCTTTTTAATGAACAAAAAAGATAAAAATTAAAATAAATTTTTTTGGTCTGGTATTTTTATATTTTTATATTTTTCTATCACCATTTATTACTCATTTGTTCCTTCTTTCATATCATTCATAAATATGTCCTAAAGATGAATCTCGGTTGGGATTCAAAATGTCGACAATTTTCTTATGAAACTGTGGATAATCCGAATCATTCTCTTTCAACAAGGTATAAGTTTTTTTATAATCCTCCCAATGTATAGCCAAAATATGGTCAAGAACAAAAAAATAAGGGTTATATTTAGAATCATGACAAGTTGAAAGGAGGATTTCTTGGTGTATGAAAAGACATGACATGGACAACAAGACAACAAAGAGGCACTAAACTATGGAATACTTGTAAAGGAAATATCTACAATGCAAGTTAGTATGTGAAAATAAAATAAGGTTATTCTCTCACAGAGATGAAATCATACGTAATGATATGAATTTTTGAAGGCAACGAAATGAAACATAGACTTAAAACCTGAAAAAAAGAGCTACAATAAAACATGACTTCAACTAATAAATAGAAATTATTAAAATTGTATACATGTAGAATGAAAACAAACTAGCTCAAATAGTGGTAGCTTATCTTTGAGAAGGGACATAATGGCTACAAACCTTCCTAATATATGTTACAATAAATTTCAAAGGAAATTTTATTATGAATAAGTAAATAAAAACCTAAACATCGAGAAATCTAACCCTAGGAAAGGTAGTGCCAAAGGATTATGGGCCTCGATGAGATAAGGTGGAACATCACCTTCGTGGGGTCATAAATTCGGCATACAATCTCTATATAGTGTGCATGATATCCCACTAGAAACGTGTATACAAGGAGTACACTTTTAGACTAATGAATTATGAGTTAGGACTACAATTAAAATGAGTTATGGTTTTTTCAGGCATGTGATATTGATAAACCATTATATTGTAACAAAATCCATAGTAAAATGGGGATAAATATCCCTGAATAAGAATATTGTTCCATGTTTTGTCAAACATATATGTTTTTAACTTATACATTAATTCCTTTTCTAATTAATAATAACAGTAATAATTTAAAATAAAGTTACAATGTAGTTAGTTCTATATTTTTTAATTTTAATTTTAATAATTTGATATGTATTTTAAACTAAGTGATTTGATGTTTAATATGGATTGATTCCTATCAACATTTACCAACCATTTAATTTATATGGTTGATCTAGTTGTATTATTTTTGGATGGAATGTGATGTTTTCCTTCCCATCTCAACAAGTAGAATAATATACAAGAAATATAATAGTATAATATATCATTATTCTATCGAAGTTTGTGAGAGATTTCATGTAGATATTTCCTTTAGTCCCATTCTTTGAATGAAAATTGTATATCAATTGATTGTCGAGTGTTTTTATCTAGGATGGATGGATGCATCTATCAGTTCCTTTATAGGCCTAACATCTTCTCTCCATTAGGGTTACATAAAAACATGATCAAAATTCATTATTCTTCTAGTTAGCGGTGTAGTTGTGTTCCATGTTCATGTAAATTACTTGCAATCAGGATTGCAATTGGAATAACTGTATTGGTACAAGAATACCAATTAAGGGTAGAAGACCGGTGCATTGCAAGGGTTCTCCTGGGAGTTGACATTAGGAAATGATTAGCGATATATATTATTATTAAGTGGGATTATTTTTCCTTCTATAAACCCCTATATTATTGGGGATTTCCCTTTTTGTTTTCTCATTGTAGGAAGTTAGGGCACATCATGCGTGAGTTCCCTTTAAAGGTAAACCATGTGGTAAGGGGAGTAAATTTTAACAGTCTGAATTTTTTTGCAGGGTTAATAGAAGATGAAATACATGTAGACGATGTGATTTACTCAAGGAATGGGGTTTCTATGTTATGAAATAAAAAATAAGAGTAGTTTTTTGAAGTGAAAAATAAGAAAATGGGAGGTTGATAAAAAAAATCTTATTCAAGATTTGGCCCTTCATCCATAAATCAATTTCATCAAAACTCTATGGCAAGAGAAAAAATTGGTAGTTTTCTTTTGCGAAATAAGCATAAGGAAATAACTTTCAATTTTCCTTAGAAAATGAATGTACTACTACATTATAAGAAAGAACTAAGAAGAAAAAGTTAGTTCATGAATCAATTCCTCAAGGCCTATGTTTTCCCTTTGATAATAAAATCTTAGATGCATTAGATGAATTCTTTGTTTAGGGATCCCTTGAAGAAAAAATAATGGTTCAAAAGATAGAATTCAAGGCTATCAAATTTATTTTTATTGTGATCTAATATTGGGAAGGTTTGACCCAAGAGAAGTTAATGGTGAAGGAGGATTCAGAGAAACTTAAAAATTATTTGACTTCATGTTTGGGCAAGCTATTGGAAATTATGTCTTATTTAGTGCCAATGACACACAGAAATGAAGGAATTTGAGTAGAGGCATCCAACATCAATGATAATAGGATCCTCAAATTTGTACATAATGATCTTAACATATATATAATATTAGAATGCTAGAAAATACGAGAGAAATAATTCGAGAAATGGGAAAAGATAAAAATATTTTATTATGAGAAGAAAAAACTAATTTTCAACTCCCTCTTCGATAGGGAAACCTAAAGCAGAGAAGAGCCGAATTACAAAATACAGGACAAGACTTGCCTTTCTATCTTGGACTATGTATAGTTTGATGAGATACAAAACCGTAAGTACTCATAGTACCTTTCATAATGCAGGTTAAACACTTTATTTAATATACATGGTCTATTTATTCATCATCCTAATTTGAACTAACTAATGTTGGTTCCTTTTTTAAAATGGTCTTCAACCACTTACAATCATCATTAATACGGTTAACCACATATGAGGTTTTTAACTAAACTAACTAATCATGACTCTTACAGGGCCCCATGGGACTATTAAATTAATAAATGGGTTAGGGTCGGACCCTAACATGCCCTCCTCCTTAAAAAGAATCACTTTCCTAAATGATAAACCTATGGAAATTTCTAGAGAATAGTTTTTGGTTCCCATGTCATATCTTTTAGTAAGATGTATTTCCACTGAATGGGGACTTACTTGATAGTGCAGTCATGAAGATTTATTTCCTGTGGATATATTAAACATTAAAGTGAGAGCTAAATAGAAAATTTCTCATATGATTCAAGGATTATAGTCTAAACCTTGCAATTATTTCCCACCACTTTCTTCAGGAAAGAGTCATGGAATACTAGGTGGATTTTTGAAGTGGATGGCTACACCAATTTGTAGCAAACTGAGCCAATATTTTGAATTATCAGATAACACACATAAAATTTTGGATATAAATTTTGGAATCCCTATTCTTTGAGAGATGTATTCTTATATGGATGGATTCAAAGGAACACTTTGTTACCCACTTTAAAGGTTTGATGCAACTAGCTCACAAAATAGAGAAAAGATAGAAAACGAATTGATAAATAGCCTCTTATTTGGGGAAAAATCCTTTACATTACATAAATGAAAAAGTATTTGATGATACAAATGATGAGACCGCCTTTGTATATATAGGAGTCTAAGGGGTCACAATATAATCAAATCCTACATAAAAATAATAATGTAAGCGAACAACAATAACGATAGTGGGATTTTATGGGGCACAACAATAACAATATGACGGATACATGGGCACAAAAATAACTATAAGGGGGATAGACTAATAATAAAAATAAGGGGCTACACAAGTATTATAGAACCTATAATTCACCTCTCCTTCAACAAATTGGTGTCCTCAATGCTTGAGTAGTTATGGATGCTGCTATATAAAATTCTCATCCTCCCATGTGGAATCTTTAGCGGGTAAGTTCTTCCACTTAAAGAGATACGATGCAATTGATCAATTTTTTAGCCTTCGATTTCTTATTTCTGTTACTGCTTCAGGCTCAAATATGATTTTTCCTTCTTTTTCAAGTTCTAGAAACACTGTTTGAACCAGAAGGTTGTCACTGATAAATTTATTTAAGCATGAAACATGGAAAATTGGGTGTACTCAAGAATACATTTGTTTGTATGGTTATAGGCCTAAAAATACACAGTTGCCTACATCAAAAAAAATTTTACTGTGATGTTGATATGCACGTTGTTTCATTTGATTATGCGCTAGAGTGAGGTCATCCTTTAAGAGTTGGAGAACTTGTTTTCGATGCTCGATGTGATCTTCCACAGCTTTAACCTTAGAATTTTATATTAAAGATGATGCAATGGATGGTGGGTAATATCCATAAAGTTCAATAAATAGGGTTATTTTTCTCAAGTATGGAACGAAGTGTTATACCACCATTCAGCTAGAGGTAATGTTACATGTCATTTTTTCACCATGAAATTTGACTGTCAGTATGGGTCTATTACCATCCATATCATGTTCCCTTAGAGATAAAAAACATTCATGTTCCTGAATCAAGTCTTGGAATTTGGAGAAAAGCTCTATAAAAGACTTAAAAGATAACTTGCATGGTTTTTATAGCCTTTTCATGTGCATGCATTGATGCTTCTTCCATTAACCGCAGTGATTGCCACTCTCCTTGCCACCAAAACCTGTGCACCCTAGTGAAAAGAAAGTAAAAATAAAAGGTAACTTCTAGAAGCCTAGTTGGTCGAATATTCTCCCAACTCAAAGCCTCTAGAGTCGTGCCAGTTCGAGCTTTATCCCTCTACTCATGGACCTTATCCCTTGGTCCAAGGAACTCAAATCCCTTCATGGGAGGAACCCATCCCTCTCTTAATGGATCTGAAACTACCTCAATCTCTCTATAAATTGAGCTGAAGTTACAGGTTGAAGGGTAGATACCAATGTGAATAGATACTAATTTGTATAGATTCTAAGCTGCAGAGAGTTCATAGAGTTCATAGTTTCCATGCTAGTAAGTTTTTGTTAACAGATTTAAGATTACATCTTTGTGCCCATGAGTTCATGCTAGTCATTCTAGAGAGGAAGGCTTATTATACTGAAGGAAAATGATTTCTCAGATACACAGGAAAAACATGTACAACATCAAGGCATATAGTTGTAAGATTTCTCTTTCTAATTTATTATAAAACATATGGATATATTTTTCTCATTGTCTTTTTTATGAATGCATTGAAATTATGTAAATACTTAGATTCTTTGATCACTAATTTGGATTAGTATTTATGATTATTATATACTAAATGTGCTTTGATATTTTGTGTTTTTTGTGATTGGAGTTCCTCAGCATTGAGGAACTGCTTTGGAGCGAAAGGAAAAAGGATACATCGAACGTCTTGATTGAAAGGTAGGAGCATGTCCTATTTATTTCATGATTGTAATAATCTAAAGTACAAATAATATAGAGAAAGAGATATTCAATGGATATTTTTTTCTAGTTACTCGTTGGAGTACTAGGGAGATCACTGTTTTCTGCAAGGGGGATTGATCCTAGTAACAAATTGGTAACCATACTAGGGAAGAAAAGTTTACTTTTCTTTGGTTATGTTCAATTTGAAATTCTAGCTTTCTTGTTTTTACTTCACTGTGTGTGGTTGGGGACATGACCTTTAAGAATCTCTGAGAAAGAAAACCTACAAATTATTTTTCCAACCTTTTCTCTGCCTATGCGGTTTTCTATGGAAAACAAAGTGGCAAACTGTGCGAATTGTTAGTGTGAATTGTTAGTGTAGTTCAGTGCGCATGCACGCCGGTGTTAACTGAGAAGTTGCGTACCCCTTGGGAAATTTAAAAAAAAATGAAATTCTCTATTTCAGAGCCAGATAACTAAATTATTGAGGTTTAATCTTATTTAATCCAGTTTCTAGAGCCTGTGTGTGAACTCCTCTTTAACATCTTAGAGTCTTGTTTGATTAATCATCCTTTTTGCATTATATAGTTAGGGTTTTCCCTAGTTTACAATTGCTCTTTTTTTAAGATACATTAATTTGCCTCATATCACTGGTTTTACGTTTTTGTCTCCTTGAGCCATCAAGATTAATCCCAAACTTACATTTTTTTAATATTGGTTTCTTATTCGATTGCAAAATGGAAAAGCTTCTAAATAACTGAAGCTTGATTTATCACAAGCTAGTCTTTCATGATTTCATTTATGCTGGGATAGGTGGAAAAATTATTAGTCTGATTACAACCAAGAGAAATAATTTAAAAAAAAAATCATAGGTATCCTAGTTAGGATTGATAATTATAAATTTGATTTTATTTGAAGTTTTTATAATTTTTATAGTTTTTATAATTTTTACGGTTTTTTATAATCTTTTTATAATTTTATAATTTTATTTGAGATTTTTTTGTTTATCAAAATTGTAGTTTCCGACTTCGTAATCAATAGAATTTTATTTTCAAAAGAGAAATTGATCATGTTTAGAAATTATGTTCTTAATGAAATTTTTTTCTCTTTCAAAAGGAATTTTATTTGAGGAAGCTTGTGCTTTTGAGTTCAAAAAGTTTTTTCAACTTTATCCTAAATAGAATTCATCGAAATAAAAGAGTTTCATTTTTCATATTGATGCATTTAGAGTATTTTGAGTCAGGTCGCAATATCATCAAGTTTCATCTTCATACCCCTTTGCATTAAATAAAATCCAAATCAATAAAACACTTAATAAAATCAATATAGAAATTTTTACATTTTTTAGGGCTCATTCGTCCAATTTAGCTTATGCTAGTGTTTTTGAATAGGTTGTAATAAACATTCCAAAGAAGTTAAAATAAACAAGTAGCATCTTGCTGTAGGGAAATACAATTGTTGCATTTTTACTCTGGGAAGATCTTCTTAAAAGAGTCAAGCATGAGGTCATGTTAGATCCAATGAGGTAATCGTACCTACTCTTATCACTCCGCTAGATTCCCAAGACTAAAAAAGTGATCCCAATAGAGGTAACCATAGAACAAGCTTTTCACTTGATAGCTAGCCCTATCAAGTTAGAGAGGGCTCTCTCCAAAAGGGTCACAACCAAGAGGGATGGAGAAATTAGGGTTTTGAGGCTATATATTGAGTGCAGGGGGTTGATTTGATTTTATTTGGTTGGGGAATCACTGGATGAAGGATTTAGGTCAAGGGAAGATAGGTCAGGGAAAATGAGTTAGTGTTGCATGGATCAATGGGGCAAGGTAGGTACAATACTTATCACTTGATGAGGATTGTTATGGAATGTTTTTGAAGCTTAAATAAAGCTAAAAGAATCATAGGAGATGTATTTTTTCAGACAGATGAAAGTGGATAAACTATGATCAATTACCCAAAACAGAGCATGTGCAAACATGTATTCTGATTATCTAACTTGTAAGACATCATAACATAGAAATGAATTGAACAAGGATATAATAAATTCAAACATATGATATTGAAGAAACTATAATGATAGACATCAATACCAAAAGTATCCCAAAAAGAAGTTGCAACTCCTCTTTATTAGCTAGCCAAATTGAGTACAAAGGTTTCCTGTATCAACTAGCAAACATACAAACTGATTCCTACCCTTCACTAGTGTGAAGAAATGGGCTAAATAGACATAAAAAAAAGCTTCACTCATCCTCAGGGGTCAAATCCACAAGGTGAGGAAGAGATCGACTAATTTTTGAACTAGAAACTGAAGTGTAGGATGGTCCAAGTGACTCACTCCTCATTACATTCAAGTGATTCATCATGACTCATTAACGAATTTTACCCGATGAATCTACCATAGGTAAGTAAACTCAGACATAATTATATTTTACCATCATTAATTACATGAGTAAAAAGATGATGTTCTGAATAAAAGTCAAAATTTAAGAGAATTTATGAAAAATCAGCAAATTTGACATTTGCACCCTCCATTGTGCCTTAGCACCATCCTAGTGTCATTTATGCCCTCTATGTTTAGGGCCACTTTTAGAGGTCTTCCCAGTGTCCAAATCTGGCCCAAGATGGCTTGTTGGAAAGCCCCACCTATCCTCTTTCCAAATGTGCCTCGAGCTATTAAAATGGATGTCATTTCCCCCCTCAAAAGGTCAATCTCCCAAGACTAGTATTTGTGCAGCACCAAGGTCAAAAAAGGGGCACAAAGGTGATTTTTTGATGATTTTTTGAGATTTTCAACCACAAAAAATGTAAAAAAAAGTTGGAAACATTGTTTTATAAGATCTATGAGTCATTAGGAATCCAATGGTGCCTTCCTTCTCCTCAAAAAGTGTGCCAATTATTTGCATAGCACCTAGGGCACTCTGTAAATGCCCAATTTTTTGCTAATTAATTTCCTCAAAAAACACAGAGATTTTCATATTTTGACGAAAATTTATAAATTTCCTCAAAATTTTTGGAATGGATAATGATGGTGTGTTTAAGCTTGCAAGGAAGCCTCAACAAGGATGTCCAACTTTTTCTTCTCCTCCTTGGTCAATTATTCAAATTTGGCATTGGCTCTTCTAAGCTTGCCCAATGAAAATTTCTCTTTTTTTCATGGATTTTGACCATCTTCCTTAACAAGTCATTATATTTATTGGCCTTTTCTAACAACTTATCCAATTTTTTATTGGCTTGATCAAGCCATGGTTCCCTTTTCTCATTGATTTGTATGGCAAGCTATTCATTTAGGGTTAGTTGGGCAGCAAGCTCAACATCGCTTTTTCTCTCTAGAGCTAGAGCTCTTTTCAGCCCTCTAGTTATAGGTCTCTGCCTTGTTACATGTTCTTCTTCATCATCAACTAAGCCATACTTCTCCAACGTTTCATCTAACATGACTTTGGCCTTTTCAGCCTCTCTTTGAGTAGTGACGTACTTAACCTCATCAATGACCTGATTTCTCTTCAATTTCTCATTTTCTTGCTCAAGAAATTTTATAACATATATAGCCCTGTCAAGATTATTATGAAGCTCACTAATCTTGGCATCCTTACCTTTGATAGCAGCATTTGTGATCTTATCATTATCATCCTCATCTCAGTCAACCGACTGAAATTCATGCCCTGTTTCATGATCATCCCCCTCATCATGAATGATTGGCTCAGTGACCTTCAATTTAACTTTATCCACCTACTGTGTTGACGTAAAATACATGGCCTCTTTCACTCCAAGTGAATCAAACGCATGCCTATAGCCTCTCTGGTATGTTTTTGGCAATGGCTCAACCTCAACCATACTAACCCCCTTTGGCTCAATGTCTTCTATCCTACTAGGTGACCCAAAATCATTATGAGATGGAGATGAAGGAGCTGAAGGGGACTGATCTAATGATGATGAGTGAGTCATGAGCTGAGATGACTAAGGGACATGTTGTGAATGCTGAATGGATAGCTCAATGAATATGTCATTTGGTATGAAGGTGATACATGCAATGTTCAGTTGATTAAGATGGTGGAGGACTATGATTTTTATAAGGGAATGATGGAATAAACTTTCCATTTTCTACTCATATCCCTTATTCTAGGCAATGTATGTCATTTTCTCTATACTTAAGAAAAATATAATAGGGCATGATAAGCATACTTACCCTAGTGAAATTCATCAAGAGACGGATGTGATAGGAATAGAGCGTTGAAAATCTCCCTTCACATGATAAATATGTCATTATAATCTTCATCATTGGTGCATATCAGTCCACGAGGTGTGAAAAACAAAAAAACCTCTTTTTTTGATTCTGATGTATTGGTTTGAGGAAGAAGTCAAAATACTGTTTCTTCAACCTACCTTTATTGATCCATTTCTCCCCAACATTTGGGATCACTGTAGCATCTGAAATTATAGCAGTAGATAAGGCAAAAGTGACCCCAGGTAATTTAACATGATTTTCATGGAGTCCTGATATGAACAATCTTCTCAGCATTGGGTGGTGTTTAACCCTCTAAATTTTCTCACGAAATTCATAACAGCCAACATGTTTAAAGCATGTGAAATTAAATGGAGAAGCTAAGAGTTCTTTGGGGTTAGAAGGCCCAAGTCTAAGAACTCTTCCTCCTCTATGTGAAATCCTTATCTCTGTTTCTTCTCCTTCAGTGAATGGTGTGTTTTCCTCTTCTATTGCCATGGTGTTTTTGTTAAAATCCTTGGGATTAGGGAAGAGAAATGGGAAAGGGGGATGGGAAAGGAAAAATAAGGGAGATGTTTGATAAGTATATGTGATATTGGGAGGGGATAGGGAGTAATGGTTAGAGATATGAAGAATGGGAAGGGACAAGGAATAAAGGAGTGATGTGAATTGGGATTTAGGAGCCTAGATCAAAATACCACCTAGGGCTTAGGGTTTTTAGGAATTAGTAACTTAGGGATATGGTTTATGATAACAAGTTTTAGGGAATTATTTTTAATAATGTAGGGATGGTATTGAGTGTAGGGAAAATGGGATTTTGGCTTTTATGAGTGCAAGGGAGAAAAAATAGTGTTTCACATTCAATAAGACACAAAATTACAACTTCAACTTGAAAAAATTCAACACATAGACTTAAGAAAATGGATTTTAATGGCATGAGAATATTAATAGTTTGATGGAGGTCAATGACTAAGTTGGTGGAGCTTTGAAGGCAATTTCTCACCACTTGGACACTTTCTAAAGCTTGTTGGTCATTTCTTCCATGGACAATGCATTTGCACCCTTGATTGGTTATTTGTGCCCTTGCCTACAAATTTGTGCCATAATCTACATATTTGCACCCTCCTCTACACATTTGTGCCCTCTTATAAGTATTTTCATCCTTTGTGTGCATTTTCACCCTTTCTTAGGATCATTTGCGCCCTCAAAGAAGGATTTACGTAGTGCCTTTGTACATACCACTTTTGGAAGCCTTCCCGGTGTCCAAATTGGTACCAGGATAGCTCGTTGGAAATATTATCATGTTTGATTTCCCATTATGCATTTATTGTGCATAATGGACGTGATTTTACCTGTCAAAAATTGATTCTCGCAAGACTGGTCAAAAATTGCAGAATAAGGGTGCAAAAATGCAGTGTTCTGGTGTAGGAAACTTTTGGAGGCCTTCCTCAACTCCAAATGGAGCTCATGATAGCTCATTGGAAATATTTCCATGTTAGTGAACATTGAAATCATCAAAAAAGTAATTTGGACACTATCTTAAGGTCATTCTAGAAGTGCATCAAAGCTCTTATAGAAACTATATTTTTTACATTACTCCAAAACCATGACACGTGTAAAAATGGAAGGAGTTTTTCTTTTTTGGCCTATGATGGACAAAAAAATATTTCACTTTTTTCAAATTCATCTTTTTTTGGCCCAAACCACAGTTTGAAGAAAAATTGGCCCTATGAGTGGCAAATAATTTGACTCTTGGAATGAATTCTAAAAAATGATGGAGAAATTATCTTATGAGTTGGAATGGCCTCATAATTACTAGTATGACATACCTTATGCCTCCTCTACTCATATGTCACTGATCCCATAGTAAACCCTTTCTTAGTGGGAGAGGAAATTAGGGTTTCGTGCTTGTGGAAAATTATGACTTGGGCACCATTGGGAAAAATGTTTAAAAAACGAAGCGAGGTCAATGATAATGATAGATATGAGGTGAAAGTAGAGTAAAATAAGATGGGATGGATGGGATTCAAATACCAGTGCTAATATTGTCTCCAAATGGGGAAGGCAGCTTATTTTATGAGGTGTCAAGAACGACAGATATTTGGGAGCTTGTAGTTCAGTGCATTCTTATTGGGCATGGAGTCACAAACAATTGAAAAATTCAACCCACACTAACAAATCATCAAACCCTTATGACCTTCACCTCGGGCTTGAAACCTTTATAAATTCTGTCAAAATTTTCTGAAACTGAAATTGAAAGAAAATTACTCCTGAAAATAAAATCAAATCAAACTAAAATGATATTAACCTACTCTAATCTACTGCACAATTGTTGATTAGGTGAAATGATCCTTCTAGTGTAACCAATCCAGGAGATGGCTACTTACTGGCGTTTTTCTTGCACTTTCCTCGAGCTGGCAGAATGATGTACATGTAGGAAACTAACAATAAAAACTGAAACCAAGGTTTATGTTGATAAATGAGACAAAATTCATCTTCTTTAATGATTTCACAATACTACCGAAGGGATCTTGAAAATACTAAATCATTACCTTGTCTTGAGATCCAACAGCAAAAATACAAATACTCCCTTCACTCTAATCTAAAAGAACACTTGGTTGTTGATTGATAGGAAGGCATAGGGAAGTATAGCCTTCTGTTATCTCAGCTTTGGCTGAAAATTCCTTCAGCATGAGAAATTCTGACTCAATCTCTGGCATTTTTCCTCTCTCAAGTTCATACTCCTTAAATTCATATTCTAAGTGATCCTTAAACAAGAAACATTATTCAACATTAACAAATGTGACAACCCTATCATATTCATGAAATAAAGTAGAATCTTCTAGTTGATCTCCTTGTGGGAAATCATCATCATAAATTGGTTTACTCACAACAATTTCCTGTATAGTTTCATCAAGCTCCTCGTCGAAATTATCTTCAGATTTATCGTACTTAGGAAAATCAGCTTTACGGGAAACTTCATCAAATATGAATATGGAAAAAGGAGATTGTCTTTCTTAATGATGATCTAAATCTAGTTTCAGGATTGTCCTCATTTAGAATTAGATTTTAATTTTCAAAAATGGAAGAAGTTTTACCAACACTTTCTTGACTATGTGAACACTGTAAACCTTCGTTAGCTTGGACCGTAATATGAATTTTGAGGATTTGATCTATCTTACCTTCAGATAAAGGAGAAAGTACTATTTGTTTTCTTTTGATAACACAATAATTGTATTCTTTCTCTCCTAAAGATTCACAAGGATGTTGAATATCTTCTTTAACCTTTGGATAATTAGCTTGTTGTACTGCTGCAAGAATTCTCTCCCGTGGGAAGGTTTTATGAACATCAAGATAATATACATCATCCTTTTCTTCCATGAGAAATAACACTTGCTTTTTTTGGTGATGAAAAGGGTTGTGATTCAAAGCCTCCAAGATCTCTTCATCTATAAACTCATTATCATCATAAGAATCCTCTAGGTTTTGAATGAAATTCTCAAATTGATCACAAAAATTATTAACCAAAGACAAAGAATGGTATGAATCCTTGTATTCTTCATAAAATATTGAATGGAAAACTCTAAGAGAACAAATATTGGTGGGTGGCAAAACTTTATACCAAGATCATGCCTTTCCTTCAAGAGAAGACATGAACATATTTACGAGACAATATTCAGGAAATTCAACCTTCAAAATGCGTGTATTCATGTGAAATTTAACCATATGTAAAGAAACATCATTCCTATTATCATCTTTAAACATAGGAAAATTCCTCTGGAAATCTACCTTAGGAATTTTATTTGGGAAACCTTGAACGTGATCCCAACTCATGATAGCATACCTTCTTGCAACAATTTCCATCTTGAAAATTCTTGAAGCTACTGATCTTCATGCAGTGGAGTCGCCAGGTGAATGGTTGAGCCTTCATATGTGTCCAACTATTTTTCAACATCAATAATTAGATCTAAATATTTCTCATTCTTTCCTAGGGAAGATTTGTCTTTTGTTCCTCTGCAATGGAGCTAATATGTTATCACTCTGTGAGATTCCCAAGGCTGAAGAAGGAATTCCAACAGAGGTAACCATAGACCAAAATTTTGACTTGATAGCTAGCCCTATCAAGTCAGAGAGGGCTCTCTCCAAAAGGGTCACAGCCAATAGTTCTAGACAAATTATGGTTCTTAGGCTAGATATGGAGTGCAGGGGGTTGGATTGATTTGATTGGGTTAGGGAATCACTAGATGAAGGAATTAGGTCAAAGAAAGAGAGGTCGGGGAAAATGAGTTAGGGTTGTAAGGATCAATGGGGCAAGGTAGGTACAATTGTTATCACTTGAAGAGGATTTTTATGGAATTGTGTTGAAGCTTAAAGAAAGCTAAGAAAAGGATAGGAGGTGTATTTTTATTATATAGATGGAAGTGGACAAACAATGATCAATTACCCAAAACAGAGCATCTGAAAACATGTATTCTGATTATCTAACTTGTAAGAGATCATAACATAGAAATGAAGTTAACATGGATACAATACATTCAAACATATGATACTGAAGAAAATACAATGATAGCCATCAATACTACAAGTATCACAAAAACTACTTGCAATTCATCTTTATTAGCTAGCCAAACTAACTACAAAAGTTTCCTTCATCAACTAGAAAACATACAAACTGATTCCAACCATTCACTACTATGAAGAAAGGGGCTATATAGACATCAAAGTAAGCTTCAATCATCCTCAAGGGTCGAATCCATGAGGTGAGGAAAAGATCCACTAATTGCTGAACTGAAAACTGAAGTGTAGGATATTCCAAGTGACTCACTCCTCATTACATTCAAATGATTCATCATGACTCATTAATGACTTTTAAACAATGAATCTACTCTAGGTAAGTAAAATCAGACATAATTACATTTTACCATCATTAATTTCATGAGTAAAAATATGATTTTCTGAAGAAAATTCAAAACTTGAGAGATTTTTTGAAAAGATCAGCAAATTTGACATTTCTGCCCTCCACTGTGCATTTGCGCCATCCTAGTGTCATTTGCGCCTCTCTGTTCAGGGCCACTTTTGGAGGCCTTCCCAGTGTCCCAATCAGGCCCAAGATGGATTGTTGGAAATCCCTTCCCGTCCTCTTTCAAATTATGCCTCAAATTCTTAGAATTGAGGTCATTGTCACCCTCAAAAAGTAAATCTCCTAAGACTGGTATTTGTGCAGCGCCAAGGTCAAAAAAGGGGCAGAAAGGTGATTTTTTGATGGTTTTTTGAGCTTTTCACCCATCAAAAATGTAAAACAAGGCTGGAAACATGGTTTTATAAGATGCATGAATAACTATGAATCCAATGGTTCCTTCCTTGTCCGCCAAAAGTGTGCTACTTATTTGCATAGCGCTTAGGGCGTTGCACAAATGCCCAATTTTCTCCTAATTATTTTCCTTAAAAAAAACAAAGATTTCCAGATTTTGAAAAAAGTTAGAAATTGCCTCTAAACTTTCAGAATGGCTGATGATGGTGTGTTTAAGCTTGTAAGGAACCATCAACAAGGATTTCCATCTTTTTCTTCTCCTCCTTGTTCAATTCTTCAATTTTGGTATTGGTTCTTTTGAGCTTAGCCAATGAAAATTTTTGTTTTTGGGCATGGAGTTTAACCTTCTTCCTTAACAAGTAATTATCTTTATTAGCCTTTTATAATAGCTTCTCCAAGTGCTGATTGGCTCTATGAAGCCATGGTTCCCCGTTCTCATTGATTTCTATGGCAAGCTACTCATTTAGGGTTAGTTTCTTAGCAAGCTCAACTTCCCTTTGTCTCTCTAGAGCTATAACTCTTTTTAGCCCTCTAGTTCTAGGTATTTGCCTTGGTACCTATCATTCTTCATAACAAACTAAGCCATACTTCTCCAATGTTTCATATAACATGACTTTGGCATTTTGAGCCTCTCTTTGAGCAGTGAAGTACTTAACCTCATCAATGACCTACTTGGTCTTCAACTGCTCATTTTCTTTCTCAAGAAATTTTATAACATATATATCCCTGTCAAGATTAGTCTAAATCTCAATAATCTTTGCATCCTTACATTTGATAGAAAAATTTGTGATTTTATCATTATCGTCCTCATCTAGGTCAACCAAATGAAATTCATTCTTTGTTTCATGATTTTCCTCCTCATCATGAATTATTGGTTCAATGACCTTTTCTTTACCTTTATCCACCTGCTGTGTTGATGTAGAAGGCATGGTCCCTTTCACTCCAAGTGAAGCAAATACATGCCTATAGCGTCTCTGGTACGTTTTTAGAAATGGCTCAACCTTAAATATACTAGCCCACTTAGGCTCAATGTCATCTATCCTGCTAGGTGTCCCAAAATCATGATGAGATGGAGATGAAGGGTCATGGTGAGATGGTGATGAAGGAGGTGAAGGGGACTGACTTGATGATGATGAGTGAGTCATGGGATGAGATGATGAAGGGAAATGTTGTGATGGATGGATCAATGAAGATGTCATTGGCTATGAGGGTGCCCCATGAAATGCTCAATTGATTGAGATGATGGAGGACTATGTTTTTTGTAAGGAGATGATGGAATAGGATTTTCATTTGCTGCTCATATCCCTTCTCCTGGGAAATGTATGACATATTCTCTATACTGTAGAAAAGACAATAGGGCATGTTAAGCATCCTTACCCTAGTGAAATGAATCAAGAGCTGGATGTGATAGAAATAGAGCCTTGAAAATCTCCCTTCACATGATAAATATCTCATTATAATCTTCATGATAGGTGCATATCTGTCCAAAAGGTGTGAAAAAGGGAAGAACATCTTTGTTTGATTTTAATGTCTTGGTTTGAGGAAGAAGTCAAAATGATGTTTTTTCAACCTACCTTTCTTCAACCATTTTTCCCAAACGTTTGGGATCCCTATAGCATCTGAAATGACAACCGTATATAAGGTAAAAGTGACCCCAACTAATTTAACTTGATTGTCATGGAGTGCTGATATGAACAATATAGCTAGCATGGGGTGGTATTTAACCCTCTTAATTTTCTCACAAAATTCATAGCAACCAACATGTTTAAATCATGTGGTATTCAATGGAGAATCTAAGATTACTTTGGTGTTAGAAGGCTCAATTTTGAGCACTCTTCCTCCTCTATGTGACGTCCTTATCTCTGTTTCTTCTCCTTCAGTGAATGATGTGTTTTCCTCTTCTGTTTCCATGCTATTTTTGTTAAAACCATAGGGATTAGGGAATGGAAATTAGAAAGGGATATGGGAAAGGAAAACTAAGGGAGATATTTGATATGGGGTGGGGATAGGGAGTAATTTTTAGAGATATGAAGAATTGGGAAGGGAAAATGAATAAAAGATTGACGAGAATTGGGATTTAGGACCCTAGGTCAAAATATCAACTAGGGCTTAGGGTTTTTAGGAATTAGTATCTTAGGGATACGTTTTATGATAACAAGGTGTATGGAATGAATTTTAATAGTGTAGGGATGGTATTGAGTGTAGGGAAAATTGGATTTTGGATTTTATGAGTGCAAGGGAGAAAATGTAGGGTTTCACATTCAAGAAGACACTAAATTACAACTTCAACTTGCAAAACTTCAACACATAAATTTAAGAAAAAAAATTTCATGGCATGAACATCTTACTAGTTTTCTGGAGGTCAATGAATGAGTTGGTGGATCTTTGAAGGAAGTTTCTCACCACTTGCACACTTTCTAACGCTTGTTGGTCATTTTCGCCTTGGACAATGCATTTGCACCCTTGAATGGTTATTTTTAGCCTTGCCTACATATTTTCTCCATCCTCTACAAATGTGTGCTCTCCTCTACACATTTTCACCCTCTTATTAGTATTCTCACCCTCACTGTGTATTTGCGCCCTCTCTTAGAAACATTTGCATGGTCACAGAAGGTTTGGCACAGTCCCTATATACTAATAACTTTTGGAGGCCTTCCTTCTATCCAAATTGGGCCCAAGATAGCTTGTTGGAAATATTATCATGTCTAATTTCCAAATACACCTTTATTTATTATAATGGACTTGGTTTTTCCTATCAAAAATTGATTCTCCCAAGACTGGTCAAAACGTGCAGAATGAGGGTGAAAAAATGGTGTTCTGGTGCAGGAAAATTTTGGAGGCCTTACTCCACTTCAAATTGAGTTCATGATAGCTCATTGGAAATATATTTCTAGCTAGTTATCATTTGACTCATCAACCAAGTCATTTGGACACTCCAACTAGGATAAAAATGGATTTCCCCAAGGTCACTCCATAAGTGCAGCAAACCTCTTATAACAACTGTAGTTTTGACATTACTCCAAAACCATGGCATCTGTGCAAAAAATGAAGGAAATTTTTCTTCCTTTGCCTATGATGGAAAAAAAACTCTCTCACTTTTGTAAAATTAATCTCTGTTTGGTCAAAAACATAGTTTGAAGAAAAATCGGCCCTATGAGTGGCAAATGATTTGACCCTTGGAATGACTTCCTAAAAAATGATGGAGGCATGATATTATGAGTTGGAATGGCCTCATACTTACTGATATGACCTACCTTATGCCTCCTCTACTCATATGTCTCTGATTCCATAGCAAGCGCTAGCTCAACGGGAGATGAAATTATGGTTTAGAGCCTGTGGAAAATGATGACTTGGGCACCCTTGGGAAAAATGGTTAAAAAATGAAGCGAGGTCAATGATAATGATGGAGATGAGGTGAAAGAAGAGTAAAATAAGGCGAGACGGGTGGGATGCAAATACATGTGCTAAAACCTACTTCATTGGTGAATATAGAATATGTGCACGTAATACAAATGGTAAACGTGAGATTAATTATTGTCAAGGAGCATGGGGTCACTTGTTAGAAAACCTCAGATGGACCATGTCAAGGAGATTTCAAGGGAATTGAGTTTGATACTGTACCGTTGCATGTATATCTGATTGTAGATTTTTCTCCCAGGTGCAATTGTCTGAATTGGTGACCTTAGTGGCCATAATATTTAGGATTTTTCCCAAGGTGACGGTGGAGGGAAGGTCCCATTATACCTTAAACAGACGTTTTGTAGACTCACTTGGACTTTCTGGAGGGTACTCTTCACTTCGACATGGCATAGTGGAGGTATTTGCACTAGATTCTTTCATTAAGCAGGTTGTCACGGTAACTATTCCAAGCTCCAGTCTTCCACATTAAATTTCGCGATGTTGGATTTCATCACCAACTAGTGCTTTTATTGTGGAAAAATAATGTTTTTGTGCAGTTTGTCTCTTATATTTTGTAGGCACGTGTTAATTTTCTTGACTTTTCTTAGTGACCTTAGGTGCATTCTTTTGAAATTTTTTGATTTCGTGTGTTAAAATATTAACTGTGGCTGAATTACTGAGATATTCACCTAGAATGTAGGGAAAACACCCTAAATATACACCCAATCAATTGGAAAAAAATAAATCTAAAAGAGTTCAACAACTAGGAACCGGGTCTAATGAACAAGGATAAACATCCATTGTAATAAATCCTGATTTCAAAGTCAATCAACCTTAGGTTATTAAAAAATATTAAGAGAAACAAAAAAATTCTAAAGCAATTACAGTTGAATATGTTACTAATGAAATTTTAGATACTCAATTCACTGATCCTAAAATATCTGAATCTGAATCTGACTCTACATTGTGTGAGTCACCTTCGGATTTCATAACCTGGACTCTTGGTCATCCTCGTTCACCTTGAGTGAAACTTCTTATTATTGAGAATCTTCATCCTGGCAAAATTAGTATTGAAGAAATTTATAACACAGAAGAAGAGATCATAATTCCTTCACATCGATAATATTTGGATCTAAGGTTTAGTGAACAGATTTACCCTTACATTCACTTTAGACCAAATTCTTGGTATCATCAAATTACTGACTTTCTGCATAGCTCTGGTTACAATTATTCACCATGTCACATCCCTTTCTACTCTATACCCAGATCTAGTTACATGACTACATCAGGCATGGCTACTGAGTCATATTGTTTTCTTCATCACCAGAAACATTTTTGTATGGTGGTCGATTAGTTCCTACTGGGTACCAGTCACTCTCTGGCTCTTTCTCGGTAGTATCTCCATCTTCTGAAACTTTTACATAATCAACTGGTCTCTATGATTCTACCACTAAATATTTGAAAATGAAACATATCTATATGTTTTCCAAAAATATTCCTCAAGCTAGCTCTCAATGTGGCTATATAGCTCTTGGGGGGAAACAACCTCCTCAAGGGTAGTAATTTCTCCAAGGGCAACAACATCTTCAAGGGAAGCAACCTCTTTAAGGGCAACAACCTCTCCAAGGGCAACACCCTCTTCAAAAGCAGTTACCTCTTCAAGGGAAGATTTTTTATCAAGAGAAGCTATCCTTTCAAGTATGACAACATTTTACTGGAACTTATCCTTCAGTTGTAGGATGAAAATTTCAAGGTAATTATCAAAATTATGTTCCAATGCCTCAAACTGGTTATGGTCAAACTTATGCATCGCAACGTTTGATGGGATCCTCTTACCTAGGTGCTAATACTGTGTGGAATTAATTGTTGAATCAACAATATTTGCAACCTACTTTAGAAGTGCCTTATAATCAACCTGCTCAAATAGTTGGACAATTTGGTTTTACCCAAGTCCAACAGCCTATTCAAAGTGCACTTCAAATTACCCCTCATGTGTCTGTACCTAGTAATCAGCAAGCTGGTCAAAGTGCTCCAAGTACTCCTATCCAATCTACTATGAAAATTTTCGTGCAACAACCAAGTACACCTATCCCTATAGTTTCTCAAACACCCATTATTACAACCCTTCAAATGACAACACCAACTGCTACATAGGAAATCCCTCAGATTACTGCTCATCAAACTGGACCTACAATTTAGTCTACCCCACAAACCTCTATAGTACAACTTGGTGCAACTACATTTCAAACAAGTCTACCTTTTACAGGTCAAACCTTTCAAGGACATTTTTTTTAGAGTGAACCATTACAGGGTAAATTTCAATATGGAAAAATGGGAAAAAATCCAGTTTACTAGGGTCTTCCATACCCTTGTTATACATATCAAATACCAGCTCAACCTCAGTTCGATATGGCTAATACTGAATACCTTGGAGATATTCCAATCCCATCTACTCAGGCTATCACAAGTTATCTTGGATATCCTCCTCTAGGTACTGCTATTGTTCCTCAAGGTTATCAGCTTTCACGTCAAGACCCTAACCATCGATTACCATTCATTGCAAATTTAGACATACCAAACTTGTCTTGGCTGGTGAATAATCCAATTTATTATCTTTGGTTTTGGCCGAAAATGTCAACTAATTTGTCTAGTTATATTCCAAAGTTTGAAGGAAAATTAGAAGAAGACCCATCAAATAATGTGATGACTTATCATCTATGATGCGCATCCAACTCATTAATCGATGATTTCATTCATTTGAGACTTTTTCATAGAACATTGATCGGTTTAGCTGCAAAGTGGTACATTGAGTTACTTCGTGTCTCTTTTAATAATTTCAACACTTTAGAAACAACCTTCCTAACCCATTTTCAGTTGCCAGTATGTTCTGACAATGGCACGAAATTTTTAACTTCGTTAAAATTGACTACGTCTACATGCATTTTAGATCACATACATGAATGACAACATCAACGAAATTTAGTGCAAGTTTTCATTCCGAATCAAATTTTGGCAGAATGGTTCATTAAAACACTTTTTCCAAAGATTACTGAGGATGTAGCTAATAGAGGCATTGTAATAGAAGAATAGGTCATAGCTCAAGCACAATACCTTGACCTCTTTTACACACGGTCTCGTACGCTATATGAAAAATCCATGATTTACCATGCCCAGGTCAACTTAGAAAATCATTCTAGTTCTCATTCAGTAGATGGTGTAATTGGTACATTTAATATTACAAAGAGTAAGAAGAAATCATCTAAATATACTTCTCCAATCATAAATCTACCAAATTCATCAAAAGGAGACCCTTCCCTAGAAACTTCTGCCAAAATTCATGTCGTAGACTCATCTACAACCAAAGCTAAATCCGACAATAAGAAGGATGGGAAGGGTAAAAATAAAAAAAACACCTCTCCCAAAGAGAAAGGAAAAAAAACCGAACCATTAGATGAAAAAAGGAAACCTTGTTATCCTTGTCTTATCTGTGATGAGGATCACTACACCAAAGAGTGTCCACATCAGGTCGAGGTATCGAAATATGTTAAAAGTTCATCCACACTTGTTGTATTAAAGGATCCTTTTACCTCTCAATATAGAAAAATGATCAGATCTTCTTCTAATTCATCGACAGATATTTTCATGATGTCCCAAGTCATGGTTATGACACGATCTCAAGACTATGGATCTAAGAGTCTTGTAAATGGTAAACAAACTGAATCATCCAATTGACCACTAGTATCAACTCCTTCGGTTTTCGAACAACTGCAAATCGAGAAACCTAACCCTGATTTAGTGATTAAACCACCTTCCAAAGGTGTACTTCCAGAATAGGATTTCAGTTCACATGCGGGAGCCACTCATAATTACAATATTGTTGAAGATATGGCCATATCCCCTGCAACAATGTCAATCCTCGAGGTGTTGCAATCTTGTCCAGCTCAGAGTGAATTACTATTATCATATATAGGACTGATTGATCCTCAAGACTCAAATATAATTGTCTTTGACCTTGAAAATTTTGTACCTAGACTCCCACATCAAATGGATTTTCAAATTCCAGTATTAGTCAAATCAAGGTGAGTTTTTCGCATAGTAATTGATGATGGAGCATTTACATGCATTATGTCCTTAACTTGTTCAAAAAATCTTGGTTCTCCAACAATCAACCAGTAATTGACCATCCTTAAAGCTATTGATGGAAGAGGTTTTCGCCTATTATTAATACTCCAGGATCTGCCTATAGAAGTATAAGGAAAAATCATAATACTAGAGGTGGAATTTGTTGATGCCCCTCTTGATTACAACCTTCTTCTGGGTCGAACTTCGTATTATGCTATGACTTATATTTTTTTATTAGTATTTTGGATGATACTGCTTCCTCATAAAGGAAATATTATTAAAATCAATCAGTTGTCTTATTTTTCTTCAGACCCTACTTCTACATATAGTATCCAGGATGTCAGAAAAATGGTTATCCCTTATGAATATGTTGGAGTAGGACTAGTTAATGATTCCGCTCTCATGGGAAATTTCACTATTCCTTCTCCCAATGTACCGTGAACTATTTCCAATATCAATATGATCACATCAAGCACAATTCCATTTGATAACACATGGAATGTGCATTTAGAATCAGAATTGGACTCCTATGGTAGCGAAATTCCTTTAAGTCCTTTTGAATAGGAATATTTAGCAATACAATCATGTTCTAATGATCAAATGAATGTATTCAATGAAGAATCATCTTATTTATCAAGCTCAAATTTCACTTCATTTCCAGATCCTTTTCAACAAGTATTTGCAACAGACGAAAATAACTAAGAAATCTTGTCATCAGACGAATTTACATGGGACGATCTCCATCACCGATCTTATTTTTTACCTAACCTTGATAAACTTGAGAATGGATTTAAATCCATATTTACAATTTATTATGTCAAGGAATCTCAAAATCCTACATCAATTATACATTGAGATTCAGAAAAAATTTGGGAAATATCTCTACCACAATTCCTATTGACATATCGATTAAAACTGGAATAATTGAAAACATTAATATAGGTACTTCTTTATCGATTGATGAGATCAAAATATAAAAATCCCTATTTCAATAATTCTGAGACATTTTTTCCTAGTCTTATGAAGAAATGCCAGGTATTGATCCTAAGATTGTTATCCATGAAATTAATACATACCCGGATGCTAAGCCTATTAGATAGAGATTATGTCTGATACATCTGCGGAAAGTTGCTGCAATCAAAGTTGAAGTTGAAAAATTACCGCGTTCAGGGTTTATTTATCCTATTCCTTTGATAGATTGGGTATCTAATATAGTTCCTGTACGAAGAAACAAGGGACTATCAGAGTATGTGTCGATTATCAGGATATTAATAAGGCTTGTCCCAAAGACAATTATCATACCCTGTATATTGACCAAATAATTGATGATTGTGTTCGAAAGGAAATATTCTCGTTTATGGATGGTTTTTCTGGTTACAATCAAATCAACACACTCCCTGCTGATCAGCCTAAAAAAACATTTATACGTCCTTGGGGCACATTTGCATACTGTAAATTACCTTTTGGACTCAAAAATGCCGCACAACTTTTCAAAGAGTTATGTGTTATGCATTTCACGATATCAAACATATTGTACAACCGTACCTGGATGAATTACCTACTCAATATTTACGTAGAGAATATCATCCTACACACTTACATGTTATCTTTATGATATGTAGGCATTACAACATTCATTTGGATCCGCACAAATGTGTATTTTGTGTACAATCAGGAAGCTAACTTAGGTTAATTTTTTCAAAAGAAGGAATTTGTGTCAATCCATCGAAGTTTGAGGCTATTGTTAATATACCTCCTCCATAGACTCTTCACAAGCTCCAAAGTTTGCAGGGGAAAGAAAACTTCTTGCGTCATTTTATCCCAAACTATGGATAGTTGATGAAAGGTTTTACCCAACTGCTAAAACAGGATGTTCCATTCATTTGGGATGATTTTGCTGATAAATATTTTGATGCAATCAAAAATGTGTTGACCCATGCACCGTTATTGCATCTGCCCAATTACCATCAGGATCAATTTTTGTATTTGGATGCATTTGATTCAACGATTGAAATGGTTCTAGTTCAAGAGGATGATTCTAACAATGAACATGTGATTTGTTACCCAAGTCAGAATCACAGCTCGACAGAAATCAAGTATTCACATGTGGAGAAATTTGCCTTGTCAGTTGTTCAAGTTGTCCAACATTTCCATCATTACATATTGTTACAAAAAACCAGAGTGATATCTAATTGCAACCGGATGGTGTAGATTTTGACGAAACAATTGATCGGGGGAAAATATTCTAAATGGATCATTTTATTGCAAGATTATGATTTAGAGTTCAGGAAATCCAAATATAAGAAATCACCGGTATTTTTTGAACTTATGTGTTATTTTCCCAATACTGAATATGAAACAGTAGCAAAAATTCATCTCGCTGATGAATCTTTGTTTCTAATCAATACTTTAGATCCCTAATTTGGGGATATCATTATATATCTCCAGACGCAAACTTTTCAACCAAAGATTTCATGATTAGATTGACAGAGAATTCGATACCAATCTCAACAATAAAATATTGTTAGCGACACTCTTTATCGTCGTGGTTCCGATTCTATTTTTCAACGTTGTATAAATCATGAATAAGCCTAAAGGTTTTTGAATTATTTCTATTCTATAGCGTGTAGTGGTCATATTTCTGGGTTTTCCACAGCCCAAAGGATATTATGCGCTGGCTATTTCTGGCAGTTTTTATTCAAAGACTATATTATCGCAGTTAAATAATGCCATAATTGCCAGATTTTTATTGAAATATGCATGCACGTCCAACCCCTCTTCACCCAATAATTGATGTCATCCCTTTCGCAAAATTGGGCATTGATTTCATCACATGTAACCCTCACTTGGCCTGGGGGCATGGGTATATTATTCTCGTCTTATATTACTTTACGAAATGGGTGAGGTGATGCCTACATTCACAGCTGATGACAAAATTGTGGCAATTTTTATATTCAATGACATGATTTCTTGGTTCGATGTCCCTCAAGCTATCATTACAGACCATGGGAGCCATTTTCGAAATATTATGATGATTTAAATTTATGATCATCTTGGCCTACACCACGATAATTCTACGCCATATTACCCACAAGCTAATGGTGAAGTTGAGGCCGTCAACAAGGTTTTAACCAATATGATTAAATAGATTTTCATAGCTCGTAAAACTAATTGGAATAACATGCTTTTTTCGGCATTATGGGCATATTGTACCTCTTCAAAAAATTCCACAGGGTTCACTCCTTTTCAGCATTTTTATGGGTTGGAAGCTATGTTACCCATTGAATGTGTAATACCATCACTCAAATTAGCCATTGAAATATTACCAGCTACCTCTTAAGAGGAGAAACATTTTCTATACCTAGTACAGTTAGATGAAACTAGTTACACCACTGCATTATTGTATAGGCTCATAAAAAATGTGTTAAAGCTTAGTATGGTCAAATTGTTACCCTCGCATGTATTCAAAAGGTGACTCATTTCTAGTATACGATCAAACTCATGACAAACTAGGTGTTGGTAAATTCGAACCAATGCGGCATGGTCCCTATATTGTTAAGTGTGTGCTTGAAAAAGGAGCTTATGAATTAATTGATTACGACGACGTCTCTTTAGATAAACCCATAGATTGTCTTTATCTCAAGAGATATTATGCATGACTCTTCATGTGAAGATCCTCATTATACATTAGTTACAATTTTAGAAAAATGTGCCTTTGATTAGAAAATTATGCCTTAGGATTAGTTATTTTTTCTTAATAAATTTTGCTACTTTTGCTGCTTATATTGATTACTCTTCATATTTCAAATGTCAAAAATCCTTCAAACTTACATTGGTTTTGCTGACGGTGTCTGTCGTAGTACACAGAACATCTCTTCTACGGCATGGGTCATCTATTCACCCACTGATGAGTTAGTCTCTAATCATGGGATATGCCTTGGTCAAACAATGAACAATATTGCGAAATATAGCACAGTCATTGAGTTATTATATTATGCCACTAAATTTGGTATTCAACGTTTGATTATTAGGTTATATTCACAACTCATTTGTATTACATTTAAATGGTTTTTACGCTATCAAAAATTGAGCTTTGTTAAGAATTTTTTTGAGGGGTTGTCTCTTGGAAAGACATTTTGATTATATTGAATATCAACACATTTCAAGAAATTTAAACACATTGGCTGTTGCATTAGCTAATTAAATTTTAAATAGAAATCTGCAACATTAATAGAAAAAGAAAACAATATTTAATCCATATTAAATAATATACTTAGAGATCAAAAGTAGTAATATCATTAGGTTAAATAGTTGCGTGTCAAAAAATATTACATCGTCTATGATCATAGGTTTCAAACGCCTTATGATCTACGAGATACTGATACAAAAAACAAAATGTCAATATAGATCGACTATCAGCTATCCATGATGATGATAATTATAACAAACTATTGCATGTGTCGCCCTACGTAGAAATATACTAAATCAGCTCGGGATACTAGTCACATGTCTCTGAAGCTTGAGAGGTATATCATTTGTCCATGTCTTTGGAACATCAATAGTCAACCTGTCTAGGTTGTTCTCCAACTCTGCAAGGATCTCTGCCGCATCATTCTATGGTGGGCCTACTATAGGTTGTGTCTCTAGCCTATCAAAGCAACGAAGCGTTGCTGGTCATGTTGGACCGACATCTACATCTAAATTTTTTATCAATATTGGATGATATAAAACCAAATAAAAAATAGATAACATAAAAAAATTGAAAATTATTTTCTTACTTGATTCATCCCACTATGCCCCTGTGGAAGTGATGTGTCAGGGTCACCTCTAAAATCCATCCTGCATAAGGAAAATCTTTAATAATGAAGATTTGGTTCCTAATGCATATAAAGAATTGAGTATTAAAGTGAACCACTCCACCACCATCGCTTCCATGGCGAGTCATCAATGCTAACAAATGCAACATACGAGGTTCCCTAGGTCTTGTGAATCCACTAGAGACTACTGAGGTGCGAGGATTGGAATCCTCTCTAAAGCAAAAGACACAAGAATGGCTCCATAGTGAAGTTTTTCAAATTACCATTCTTAGCTCTCATTAGTTGGCCTTTCATGTTATCCAACACTCCTTCACTCCAGTTGAAAATTGTTGCCTGGGAACATTCAACTGCAGTCTACGTTTTTGCTTGGGTAGCCACATGCGAAGCTGCACTCCTACACAAATTGGTAATGGTGAATGTAACAATATTAAGGTCTAGTCACACAATATTTTTGATATGAATGCGACCATAATTCAACTCTAAATCTTGGCTACAATATTCAGCCATGTAAGAAATAATGAGAAGACCACTTGGTCTTATCCCAAACAAGGAAATGTCCCTCCCTCTGTGGGGTAATCTAGTGAGGAAACATATATCCTCTCGCTCGATTAGAAGCCTATGGCATCCAATGATGAAACATTGATCTTTAACATCCCAATCATTCACTAGTTGGGTCATCAGCTAAACCTGTGCTTTCATACCTTTAATGACCCAAAACTTATAGAAGCCACAATTTTCCAATGTGCCAATTTCTGCCAAATCATCTATGGCTTCATTGTATACATGTTCATGCTCTCTTTATCACCATTCCAACATGATTGAAAACCTACAAACCATAAATTTAATCATTAGAAATAATTTGGGAGAATTTTGAGCCATTTTTGTGGAGAGAAACATGTTTTTAAAAACCCCACAGGACTTGCGCGGGTTTTTTGTGTACACAATGAATTTTTACGCATGATCTACACAGAAAAACCACAACGGTCCGATGATTTTTCTATGAAAAAATCATTGGGGTGTGCAGTTTTCTCCACGAAAACTTCCGCACCTCTGAGGGCGGATTTTAAAACCTTGTTTCCCCTTAAAAAATTCCCTGAATACTTAAAATAAAAAAATTAATGGATGAAAACGAAGATAATGATGACATGGAATACCTGACTCAGACGGTTCTCAAAATGGTTGGTTGGTTCTCCTGATATCAACTCCAGAATATTTAGGGAAAAAACTCTTTCTACTCTGCTCTGAAAAATAAAAGGTGAAAATGAGTTGTTTAAGATTATTTTTGTAGTTTTAAATGAATAAAATAATATTATTTTATTTATTTTCACTGTGTAAGTCAAAATCAAAATGTTTTTCCTATTTTGAGAGCAGATGTTTGTAATATTTTTACTTTTTGTGCAGGAAACAAGTTATTTTTGGAAAGAATCATTTTGACATTTAATAGAATTTTATCACTTTTTGGGCTCTATAATAATATGAAAAAGAGAGACCCTTGAGTCCTCTTTAAATCCCTTTTTAGACTCACTAAACATGAAAATATCTCCAAGTGATTTACTATTCGAAGTCGTTGAAGTAAATGAACAGTCATCCATTCAGTATAAGTTTAACCCCTTTCCAAAATGAATTGGACTATTTAGGAAAAAGGTATAAGTTGGCCAAGCATGGTCAATAGAGTTCTCTCCTGCGTTATTTTATCCTTTTTTGGGCTTGAGGGACTAAATTTACGAAAAATAACACTATGGAGTTTACTTATGTTTTTCTTTTCACTCCCTAAAACCGAAAAACACTAAGTAAATCCTATGCTGGACTCATTAAAATTAAAGAGTACAGGACCTGTCGATCACAACATGACCAAACCACTAATTCTTATGGTGCGTGTTTAATACTAAGATGGACTCATCTGAAAGATGAGCTTAGACAACAAGAAATTTTTTTCCTCCTCAAGCTTGAAAAAAATAAAGAGGTACTTGCCAGTAATGGTGGGGGAAAAAGTGAGAAAAACAATCCATTCATTTTCCTTGTTTTAGAAAGAAACATGTCACTCTCAAACATGACACCTTATCACACTTGTACTTGGGTTGGGAAATCCTTTGTCTTATAGTTAATCAAACCACTTTGAAAGTCTTCAACCATTTTTTGGGTATTATCTTTGAGTCAAATGATGCCAAGTCATTTACAGTGCCATTAAGTTTTTAAGAGAAAGTTCAACTTACCATTCATTGCAAACATTTGTCTGCATTCACGTTGACCATCTTTGAGTCAGTCCTTGAAAATAATTTTTTCAAAACTTGATCCAAAGGTTTCGTGTCATAGGCTTTCCTCCGACGGATCACTTTCTATCGACATCAACTCATTATCTAGAAATTTGATTTAGAATCCTATCAATACCTTGGAATATGCATGGCCTAATGGTAGGTTTCTCACCTTCAATGATAGGTTATCATCATTGACCTTCGATCAAATAATTCTATGAGTGTTCGACTACAAATCTTTCATTCACACTTCATATATTGTGCTGAAGTACTTTTAGAACCATTGTCATTATTGGTGGTTTCTCTCATGCTTGTTAACGTTTCTCATCATTTACCGATAATCAAGTGGTTTCTAACATGTTCGAATTTGACACAAGCAATCTCATGGATACATACGTACTAGTTCGAGAAGCGGGAGTCAAGACCCTAGACCTAGTTTGCACTATCCACACTGTGAGGAGTTATTTATTTATAATACAGTAGAATTCTTATGATAGATGTCTGTGCCCATACTGTGTCTACTTTTTGGTATAATACTAAAATCAAATCTGTACTAGAACACTTAGTTACTTTTTCTCTGAGTATGGGAATGCCTACCTCAGCGATGATATATATTTTCAATGAATTTTTTATAGGTTTTCAATTGGTGTCTCTAATCCAATCCTTGGAATGATAAAGCGCTTCACTCTTCAAAAATAAATTTCTCAAACTTCACAATTTAGGGGGGAATCTATTACACGTCATTTTGTCACCATGAAATTTGATTATCAATATGGGTCTATTACCATCCATATCATGTTCCCTTAGAGGTAAACAAATTGATATTCCTAGATCAAGTCTTGTAAATTGGAGAAAAGCTCTGTAAAACCCTTAAAATATTACCTGCATGGTTTTTATAACCTTTTCCTGCGGATGTGCTAATGCTTCTTCCATTATCCATGGCAATTGCCATTCCGTTCACCACCAAAACCTGTGCACCCCCGAGAAAATCGTGTAAAAATAAAAATTAACTTCTAGAAGCCTAATTGGTCAAATATTCTCCCAACGGGAACCCTCTAGAGTCGTTCCTGTTCGAGCTTAATCCCTCCACTCATGGAGCTTATCCGTTGGTCCAAGGAACTAAAATTTATTTAAGGGATGAAACCTTCCCTCTCTTAATGAATCTGAAACTACCTCAATCTCTCTAGAAATTGAGCTAAAGTTTCAAGTTGAATTCTAGATACCAACATGAATAGATATTGATTTGTATCAATTCTAAGTTAGAGAGAGTTCATAGACTTCATATTTTCTTTGCTATTATGTTGTTTTTGACACATTGAAGTTTACACCATTGTGCCCATGACTTCATGTTGTTAATTCTAGACAGGAAGGCTTATTAGACTGAAGGAAAATGATTTCTCAAACACATGGGAGAAATCTGTACTACATCAAGGCAAATGGTTGCAAGATTTCTCTTTCTAATTTATGATAATACATATGGATCTCTTTTTCTCATTGTCTTATTTCTTAATACATGGAAATGATGTCAATACTTAGATTCCTTTATCACTAAGTTGGATTAGTATTTATGATGATTATATACTGCAATTTCTTTGATATTTTGTGTTGTTTGTGGTTGCAGGTTCTTCTCAGCATTAAAAAACTGCTTTGGAGTGAAAGGAAAAAGGCTACATCGAACATCTCAATTGAAAGGTAGGGGCATGTCCTCTTTATGTCATGATTGTAATAATGTAAAGTACATATAATATAGAGAAAGAGATATTTAATGGATCTTTGTTTCTAGTTACTCATTGGAGTACTAGGGAGATCGCTCTTGTCCCCAAGAGGGATTAATCCTGGTAACATGTAACCACTTGACCCATTTTATTTTTTCATCAGATACAAATCAATGGATATATCCTTCCAAACATTTTCTTCACTTTCTCAGTTTTCCCGTCATTAAGGATGATAAGCTAAACTATGAGCTAATTGATTACCAAGAGAAGAAAATAAAATTTTCCAAAAAATTCTAGTGAAAATGGAATCTATCTCACTTACTATAATCGTTAGGTTTCCATGAAGCATTTGAATTGTTTCCATAAATCTAGTAGAAATTGTACTCTCTTTAATATGATGATATAATGCACAAAAGTGTGTATAATTGGTAATTCTATCAACTACAACCATGATGACACTCTTTCCTTCATACATGGGTAAAACTGTGATAAAATCCATTCTGACCTCCTCCCAATGCTGACTTCGAAGGGATAAAGGTTGTAACAGATGTGGGGTATTAATTGTACCAACTTTCTTTTTTTGGCAAAGCAAACATTTTGCCACAAAATTTTGAAAATTAGATTTAAGGCCTATTATTGCCTAAATCTACCTCAGGCTGAAGGAAGACATAGTTCAGGGTAACATCAAACCACGCTCAGTCTGGTAGCTAGCCCTACCAGAATAGGAGAGGGCTCTCTCTGGGTCAATCTCAGCAAAAATAATCAATAGAGCTTGATATGACTTGAAATAAAGGCTAATTTTAGGCTAGGTATATAAATGAAGGAGTTTGATTTTGTTTTTTGGGGTTTTTGTTGGATCAAAGGGAAAGGAAGTTTTGGGTGTGGGGATAAGGCCTAGTTTTTGCAGAGTTCTGATTGGGGCAAGGAAGGAAATTTTTTCGATGCTTTATATTGAATGAATGGATGGATCATACTAGTGAGAAGCTGAAGAGGGTAAGAGGGTCTCAAGAGTCCTCCTAAAACAGATGAAAAAATGAAAAATTAAACAAAACTAAAGGCAGAGCAAAGCAATCCAATGAATTCCACCTTTAACACTGATTTGTTTAATCTAAGAAGAAAGGAGAAGGGAAATGATACACATAAAAATCAGTGAACTTAAAATTACATAGAGAAAAACACCATCAAAACACAGAGCCACATGGATCCCAAAGAGTGCTGCAAACCCTGGTCTATTCTTTTGCCAAAAGTGTAGAGATGAAATGTACAATGAAGTGCCAAGCAATCCCAAGTGTTCAACCTTGAAAATGACTGAGAAAATACATGATATAGATAAGCCTAACTCATTCCCATGCCTCTAGGGGTCGAGCTCATCATTCTAGGAGCTATTTCAACCATATCTAAACTAGGAACTAGAAAATAGGCAATGAAACAACTTGCCTCTATATGCTAGGAAACTGATCCATTCACTTACATTTCACCTTTTAGTGAATGAATCTTCTAGAATGAGTAAAAATGTGCCAAAATTACATCATGGTCATGAAATTACATCTAGGTACATCAAGAGTTACATGAAAAAGTGAAACTGGGCAAAAATAGGTGAAATTTTGAACTACTGAGTGAAAAATAGGCCAAATTCCTCTATGCGCCACGCCTGGAATCTCTATGCATAGCACAAGTTTGGAGCTAATTTTGAGGGCCTTCCCGAAGTCAAAATTGAGGATAGGATAGCTCGTTGGAAAGCCCTATCTGTCTACCTTCCAACCCAAATTTAATTTCTGAATTTGGTTGCCATTTTCCCCTTCAAAAATCAAATCTCCCAACACTGCTTCTTGTGTGTGAAAAAAGTGGCAGAAAGGCCATTTTTAGGGTGTTTTTGACCCTTTAGGAAACCCAAAACTTGATGAAATCCTTAGGTAATCCATGAGCATGCATAAAATTTGATAAAAAATCCAAAAATGAAAATTTCCCCCCCTGAAGAGCTGCCAATTGTAAGCGCGCGCCAAGTGGCGCTACGCGTCGGGCAGGAAAATATGTTTTTAGGCCCAAAAATTCAAAATTGACAAAATTTTTCCCAAATTTCTTGAAATTTGGCCTGAAGTTCCCTCATCAAGTACTATGCTCAGCCAAAGAAGCTTCGGCAAATATTTGGAGGCTATCATGCCTTTTGCGACGCTTCAGTGCCCTCCTTAGCCTTGCCTTCAGGATTTTGATCCTCACTTTGCAAACATGATTGCACGCCCAATAATGGTTCTTCATGTGTCTGAGCATGTTCTTCTCCTTGTTTTACTTCTCCAACAGCTTCTAGAGATGAATGTTGACCCTCTCAAGCCAAGTCTCTCTATCAGCCTCGATCTCCCGCTCAATAGGTGTCATCTTGGTTGGGCTTCTCTAGGCAGCTTGCCGGTTCTCACGGATGTTTTCCAACTCCATGATCGTCTGCTGATCCTCCAACTGCTTGTTTCGCTGCTCCAGATATTTTATGATCCACTGATCTCTCTGCAACATGTCGGTGAATGTGTCGATCTCAGCTTTCTTCTCTTGAATGATATCCCTCAATTTTGAGCTTGGAGAGCTCAAATCCTCATCAATCAATATGAAATCAATATCCTGGCCTCCTGAAGGGCCCTCATCCTGCATAGGCCTCTTACCTCTGTCCTGTACCTATACCTGTACTGCTGATGACCGCAACGAGATACCTTCCACCCCAGGTGGAGATAGTACTCGTCGGGCTGCTGCAAACAATACTCTGGTGCCTCTCTGATAAGTGACATACACTGGCACACTGATAGGATCTGTCTGAGGACCTTCAAACTGATGTGAAGGTTCACCTGCATCGTGAACAATCTCCAGAGGTGGCTGACGGGCTGTGAAGAAGTCATGGGAAATGAAATCCTCCCACGCAATACCTTGCAATCCAAGCTGATGTACAACAATGATCTTGATGAGTGCATAGTGATAAATACTGTTGTACTGTTGCTCGAGAGTCTTCTTTTGCACAAGAGTGGTCATTTTCTCGATGTTGCGGCACATGAAATAAGGTATGTCCATCATCCTCACTCTCGTGAAATGCATCAATAACTTGATGTGGTAGGCATAGAGGCGTGAAAACCGGCCCTCACAACTGAAGTATCTGATAATGAGTCTCATCAAAGGCGCATAGGATTCCTTCAGAAACCGGAATGGGAATACCCTGCTGAGATGTCTCACATATCTAGGGTTGATGTATGGTTCATAATGCACTCTTTCCACCTATTGTCTCTTGTTCCACTCCTCACCTACATTCGGTATTCTTGTTGCCTGAGAAATGGTTTCTGGTGTCAAGGTGAAGTTTACACCAGCAAGAGTTACCTGACCATCATGCAAATGTAAAAAAAACAACCAAGCTAACTCCTGATGATGTTGAATATGAGAAATCATCTCACATTACTGATAGCATGACTACTCTTGAAAACATGCCATGGCAAGTGGGCAGGCCTGCAACTGAGTTAATGAGGTGGGATCTTCTCTCACATGTTTGCCACCTTTACGAGGCCTTCTTGGTGCATGCAGATCACTGGTAGAATCACTGTCTTGTTCATATGATGAATCAATGTCCGTCTCCATGGTGTTACAAGTCTATGCCAAGTGTATGCTGATTTGTATGAGATGAAAGTGAGAATTTGGTGTCTTTGTCTTGATTGCCAAATATGTGGTGATGTGAGAGGGACTGTGGGAAATATGGGCAGTGGGAACAATAGGTTTTAATCAAATGATAGTTTTCCCTTTGAGAATTTGACAAACTCTGGGAGGAAGGACAGCCACAATGTTTGGGAAATTTGGGGTTTTGGGAATTTTTTACATATGAAATGGGAAGGGGAAAATGATGGGAAATGAAATGGGATATAATGGAATAGGGGAGGGGCTATAATGATAGTATGATAGTGATGGGAAAGGGAATCACAAGTGAGCAATGGAGTTAGAGTATTTTGGCACAAAATCAAATTTTAAAATTCCAATTCAAACCCCAAGGGAGCAATTTTTCACAAAATGATAGGGTTCATGTTTGCAACATTCAAATTCTTATATTCTTCCCTTCAACACTGTTTAATAGCAATTTTAAGGGCTCACAACTTACTTGAATCATAAGAGGTTGAGTCGATTTGAAATTTTATGAAGCAGTGGCAAAAATATTGCTTGTCGGCCCCGTGCGCCGCACGCACAACCCAGTGCACCGCGCCTAGTGTATGCGCCACGCACGTTCAAAATAACACGGTGATATGCAGCTCTATGCTCATCGACAACCATGTGCGCCGCGACCTTCCTCCTGTGCACCGCGACCTTGAAAATCACCACAGTCGGCCCTTCAAAACACTATTTTCGCTCTTCCACACTTGACTTGGCTACACTGATGTTTCTTGGTGCAAATGAACTGTTTGAATATGAAAATATCTTATATACACAAAAGACTTAGATTTTTGTTTTGAAATATCCCACTTTCGTATGTTTGAATTTGTACACTTTTCACTTTTTAATATAAACTCTGTTTTTGTTGTTTCCTTTGATTTTTTGAGCTGAATGACGAAACCTTTGTCTATTTTTTGTAGGGATGGATGGCATTGGATTTGGAAAAGGTGACCAGGGCTGTGCCTGAAGAACTTCATGACTAAAAAACTTTGAAAATTACATAGCATTTATTACAAAAGACGAAATTGACGATTTTTCTTCAAAACAGAGTTTTGAAGAAAAGTCATGATCAAGTATTATGACGATGAAATTTTTGCGATGAAAACTTATTTCGAACCTCTGTCATGTGCCTGCTGGCATTATTGGATGCTTTGAAGACTAAATTTGTGAAACCCTAGACCTAATGAGACCTAAAAAACCTATGATGACTCTTTGCTGACCAAGAGACCAAACATTGACTATCAATGACTGGAAATGATTTTGATGAACTTTGATGAATAGACCTGAGCCAGAAGGTACAAGACATGAGGGATATGAGTAAAAATACCCTTCCGTCAAATGATCCATGCTCCTAATGGAATGAAGCTGACTGAACTGAATGAGACACCTAAAATGAAATGCAACAAAGATCTCAAAGATCTCGAAGTGAGGGATGACTCTAACGACTTATCAAGGCCATCCAAAAAAAATTCCTTATTGACCCTGTGGTAAGTTTTAAAAAATATCGAGTGCCCTCCTAGGGGAGTGGTGTGAAATTCCAAATGAATATTTTGTTTGAGTTGGTAATTCTTACAAATATGTAAAAAATCTTTGTACCATAATGAAAAATGATTTCAGATAAATGTATTATATGTATTAGGATATTACTGCAACTTTTGAGTGAGTGTCCACACCTCTTCTGTTGGGTATGTGTTATATTCTTTCCACGACTAGCCCCACGCGTTGTACGTTGTGCTGGGTGAAATAGGGGGGAGGCAACCCCCACTGTTGGGGTCCGGGGCAGCACCCCGACGAATTTTTTTTTTTGGTGTGCGGACCCACCCATGTTTTGTGCATGAGTTTGCACATGGTTTTGGGGTACGATGGTTTTCAGCCCCTGGTATTTTGTAGATCCTGTCAAGGGAACTACGGTTATGTTCTAATCCAGGGTTAATGGATTGGGGTTTATGTATGCTTTGGCATGTATATATATGTGTTGTAACACTAAAAGGAATATAATGAAAAATCAAACTGGTTGTCCCGATTTGGGATCCAGGGGAAAATCTCTGTGTTTATCTGTTTTATGTTTTAATGGTGTATGCTCTCGCTTATTGTTTGTTTTCCTCGTTATAAGATTCTTGTGTAGATAATTTTTATACAAGGTTAAATCCTACACTTGGTATCATAGTTGTTTCGGCTTCAAAGGGATGCCTTGTTACCGTAGGGTTTTGCTCGGGCCTGAGGTAGACCCTGTTCAGTGGGAGATCTGCAGGATTGATACTTGCGGTGAAAGAAGATGGCAAGCGGCAGAAAGATAGAGATTGAGAAATTTAATGGTCATATTTTTGAGTTGTGGAAGCTCAAGATGGAGGATCTGCTGGTGGATAAAGATTAATGGATCGCGGTAGATCCAAGTACTAAACCAACGACAATGTCAGATGAATACTGGAAGAAACTGGATCAGAAGGCTAAGAGCACAATACGGTTGTGTGTCTCAGATTCAGTATTGTTGAATGTATCTGGGGAAGCTACGGTGAAGAATTTGTGGGAAAAACTTGGGACTTTGTACTAATCTAAGTCTCTGGTGAATAAGTTGTTCCTGCAGAAAAAGCTGTATAACCTGAGGATGAAGGATGGAGACTCGGTGATAGAGCATATGAACGCCTTCAATACTGTGGTAAGTTAGCTCTCATATGTTGATATTAAAATCTCAGATGAAGATAAGTGCATCAGTTTGTTGTGTTCTCTACCAGATTCGTGGGATAGTCTGGTTATTGCAATAGGTAGAAATACAACTACCTTGAATTTTGATGACATTATCTTAGCCTTGCTGTTGGAGGAAATGAGACAGAGGAATATGGAGGGCCAGAATGGAGATGCCTTATCTATACGAGGAAGGTCCCAAAACAGAAACAAGAATAAGGTTTCGAGTGGGAGATCCAAATATAGAGGGAGATCTAAATCTCCTGGAAATTTTGTAAAGGTATGCTGGAAATGCGGAAAGGAAGGTCACTACAAAAAGGAATACAGATCTAAAGCTCCTGAGAAAGGAAAGGGATCCGATGATGCTCCTTCTGCAGAGGCAAAAACCACCTCGAATGAAGGTGGGGATGTTTATTTGGCTTCTTCTTCAAATACACATGTAGATCATGAGTCATGGTTGATTGACTCAGGTGCATCCTTTCACTTCACTCCCCATAGGGAGTGATTCTGCGAGTATGAGAAATACAATGGTGATGTCTTCCTAGGGGATGATAGGAAGGCCGAAATCATCGGATGTGGAAAGGTCAAGCTGAAGCTGCAAGGTGGAAGGACTAGAACACTTCTTGGTGTTCTGCATATTCCTGCATTGGCCAAAAATCTAATTTCTGTATGCAAGATGGATGATGCAGGTGTAGAAATAGTGTTCGAGAAAGATGCCTGCAAGATGGTTCAGGGAGCACTGGTATTAATGCAGGGAGTTCGGCCTAGAACTCTATACAAGCTACAAGGTAGCACTGTTATTGATGGGTGTAATAGTTATGTGGTTCCTGAAAGTGGAGTGGAAAGCCTAGATATATCTGGAGAAAACACCATGCTATGGCATCAAAGGCTTGGACATATTGGAGAGAAGGGCCTTAAGATACTACATAGAAATGGTATGGTAGAAGGTATGTCTAATTTCTCTCTGGATTTCAATTTCTGTGAACATTTTGTATATGGGAAGCAAAATCGGGTGAGTTTTCCTTCTGGCGCTAAGAGCACGAACATGATATTAGAACTTGTGCACAGTGATGTGTTTGGACCTATGTCAGTTCCATCACTAGGAAATTTTGTGTACTATGTTTCATTCATAGATGAATTCTCAAGGAATACATGGATATATTTCTTGAGGAATAAATCTAAAGTCTTTGACAGATTTAAAGAATTTAAGGCTCTGGTGGAAAACTAGATAGAGAAGAAGATAAAGGCGTTGAGGACAGATAATGGTGGGGAGTTCTACAAGAAGTAATTTGAACAGTTGTGTAAGAAGTGTGGTATAGCACGATAGAAGACTACTACATACACACCTCGAAAAAATGGAGTTGCAAAAAGAATGAACAGAATGCTGATGGAAAAAGAAAGAAGCATGCTCAGTGGTACTGGGTTAGGACAAGAATTCTGGGTAGAGGCAGTGGAGACTGCATGTTACTTAGTTAATATATCACCTTCATCAGAATTGGAGGATAAGACTCCACATGAGGTATGGACTGGTAAGAAACCCTCTCTTTCACATCTAAGGGTATTTGGATGTGATGCATATGTACATGTTCCAAAGGAGAAAAGGACCAATTTGGATAATAAATCTGAAAGGTGCATTTTTATTGGGTATAAGGATGGTTTAAAAGGTTACAAGCTTTGGAACCCGAAAATAAGGAAGGTTGTGTACAGCCGAGATGTGGTGTTTAGAGAGGTGAAAGATGTTGTTAAACATGAAATCATACTAAAGGAGCCTGAGAAGATAGAGTTTGGGCTAAAGGAGGACGAATCAGACTCTACAGCAGAAGAAGATTCAGAAGAGGAAGAGCCACAAAATCCAGCTTTGAGAAGATCAGTTGGGGAAAGAAGGCAACCAGAAAGGTATAGTCCATCTACTTTCTGTTCAGGTTTTGCCTTAACTATAACTGATGATGATCCCAGAAATGTCAAGGAGGCAGTGGATTCTAAGGATGGAAAACTCTGGAAGGAGGCCATGGTTGATGAAATGGCATCCTTGCACAAAAATGAGGCATGGGATCTGGTGGAGTTTCTGGCTGGAAGGAAGCCCATTGGGAGAAAATGGGTGTTTAAGAAGAAGATGAATGTAGAAGGCAAGGTCGAGAAATACAAAGCTCGGTTGGTAGCAAAAGGTTATTCCCAAGTGTTGGGAATTGATTTTGGTGATATTTTTTCTCTTGTTGCCAAATTTACTTCTATTAGATTAGTTTTATCTATTGCTGCTACATTTGATTTTGAGATACAACAGATGCATGTGAAGACAACATTTCTTCACTGGGATCTAGAAGAGGAGATCTACATGAAGCAACCTGAAGGCTTTATGTTGAAGGGTAAGAAAGAACTGGTATGCAGGTTGAAGAAGTCTTTGTATGGGTTAAAACAGTCACCAAGGATGTGGTATCATAAATTTGATACCTATATACGGGGACTTGGCTTCACCAGAAGCAAGGAGGATCACTGTGTTCATTTTAAATTAATTGGTGACCGTGTTATTTATTTGGTCTTGTATGTGGATGATATGTTGTTGATTGGAAATGACAAAGAAAATATCCAAGATTTGAAGACCCAACTGTTCTCCAAATTCGACATGAAGGATCTTGGTGCTGCAAACTATATTTTGGGCATCGAAATTAAGAGAGATTGGGCAAAGAGGAAGATCTGGTTAAATCAGAGGAAGTATGTCGAGACTATATTGCAGAGGTTCAATATGCAGGATATTAAACCAATGAATGTTCCTATTCCTGTATGTGTAAAGCTGTCTACTGAATAGTGTCCCAGGACACAAGAAGAAGAGGAGGATATGTCCCGTGTTCCATATGCAAGTGCAGTAGGTAGTCTAATGTATTCAATGGTCTGTACTAGACCATACATTGCACATACAGTAGGAGTATTGAGCAGGTTTATGTCAAACCCAGGGAAGGAGCATTGGACAGCAGTGAAGCGGGTTTTCAGATATTTATGTGGCACTAGTGATTATGGCTTATGGTACCAGGGAAGACCAGGATTGGAAACAATGTTGGACATTCATGGTTTTGTTGATGCAGACCGGGCTGGAGATCTGGACCAAAGAAGATCTACAAGTGGGTATGTGTTTAACCTATTTGGAGGCGCAGTCAGTTGGATGAGTAAAAGATAGTTTGTAGGGGCTCTTTCAACTATAGAGGCAGAATACATAGCAGCCACTCATGCAAGCAAGGAAGCATTTTGGTTGTAGAGATTGTGTTCAAGTATGGGGTTAGTACAACAAGCTATAAGGATAGACTGTGATAGCCAAAGTTAAATTTTCTTGGCTAAGAACCCTGCTTACCATTCAAAGACAAAGCACATTGATGTTCAATATCACTTTGTTAGAGATATGGTTGAGGCTAAAAGGGTGTTGCTAGTAAAGGTGGACACTTTGAAGAATGTTGCAGATGCATTGACGAAGTCTGTGAGCACTCAAAATTTCTCTTGTTGTAGAGAAACAATGGGTGTTGAAGAATTGGCCCAATGACTAAGCACTCCTATGGCCCCCTATGGAAAGAAAACAACAAGTGGGAGAATGTTGGGTATGTGTTATATTCTTTCCACGACTAGCCCCAACATTGTACGTTGCGCCGGGCGCAGCAGGGGGGTCATAAAGGGAGAGGCAACCCCCACTTTTGGGGTCTGGGGTAGTGCCCTGGCGATTTTTTTTTTTTTTGGTGTGTGGACCCACTCATAGGTGGACCCACCCATGTTTTGTGCATGAGTTTGCACATGGTTTTGGGGTACGATGGTTTTCGGCCCCTGGTATTTTGTAAATTCGGTCAAGGGAACTATGGTTATGTTCTAATCCAGGGTTAATGGATTGGGGTTTATGTATGCTTCGGCATGTATATATATGTGTTGTAACACTAAAAAGAATATAATGAAAGATCAAGCTGGTCGTCCCGATTTGGGATGTAGGGGAAAATCTTTGTGTTTATCTGTTTTATGTTGTATGCTCTCACTATTGTTTATTTTCTGTTATAAGATTCGTGTGTAGATAATTTTTGTTCAGGGTTAAAACCTACATCTTCATCATTCTTCCATTCATCCCTTGCTTCAGTTATCCACTCGGGTTGGATAATGGAAATGGCACAAACAAATGCTTCCACATGAACATCCTTTCTTGAGAGTGCATCTCAAACAACATTTTTCTTCCCGTTTTTGTAGATGGTTTCAGTCATAAGCTAACATCTTTGTGACCTATTTTTGCTTCTCTTCTGAAGATAATATTTTTTCCAAAAATTATTTAAGACTATCATGATATGTTTTTACCTTGAATTGTCTTCCCATTAGGTAAGGTTGTCATTTCTTTAGTGCATGTAGTATTTCCAACATTTACTTCTCATAAATAGTTTTTTGCAAAAAATTTCCTTTGATTGGATGAATTTCAAAAGTAATGGACCTATTAATTATTTCATTAAAACTAAACCAATTCCATTTCCTAAGGCATAACATTCTACAATAAAGGTTTTAGTGAAATCTGGCATATCTAAGACTGATGCTTAGCACATTTCCTCTCTAAGACGTTCAGAGGCCTTAGTTGCTTCTGGAGTCCAAGAAAATGCATATTTCTTCAATAATGATGTTAGAGGTTCAACTACTCTCCTATAATTCTTAACAAAATTGTGATAATACCTTCTCAACCAGATAAATCCTTAGATTATCTATGGTTCTAGTGATTTTTCATTCATTAATGGCTTTAATTTTGTTAGGGTCTACCTTAAGACCCTCATGAGATACAATATGACCCAAATATTCCACCTCCTATACTCCAAAGAAACAATTGGATTCTTTTTCATATAATTGTTTCTCCTCCAATAGTTTGAGCACCCTGTTAACATGTTGAACATGATCCTTCCAAGACTTGTTGTAAATTAGTATATAATAGAAAAATAGTAACACAAATTTTCAAAGGAAGGGTTTTAAAATGGAATTCATCAACCCTTGAAATGTAGAAGGTGCATTGGTAAGGCCCAAAGGCATGACCAAAAATTCATAATGACCCTCATGAGTTTGAAATGTTGTTTTCAGAATATCTTCAGTCTTCATTCTAATTTTATGATGTCCTGAACGAAGATCCAACTTGGTAAAATAAATTTCTCCATGTAATTCATCCAATAATACATCAGTCATGGGAATGAGAAATTTATCTTTACTAGTGAGCTTATTGAGCTCCCTATAATCTGGACAAATGGGCCATGATCCATCCTTCTTGTGCACCAATACTAGTGGAGCAGAGAAATAACTTTAACTAGGTTGAATTTTACCAGCCTCTAACATTTCTGCAACCATATGTTCAATCTCACTCTTTTGGTCATAAGGATATCTGTAAGGCCTAATCTTTAGATAAACACTTTCTATAATATAATGAATAGAATTATCATGATAAAAAATCAATGATAGGCCTTTGGGGTCTCCAACACCTTAGAATGATTGTCCATGAATTTTTGGATTTTGGAGAAATAGACGATTTCGATGTTTGAATCTCTACTGAGCATAATTATGCAATCAAGTCTCATTTTTTTATTATTTAGAAGCTTTGTCATGACATTAGAGCTAATTATCCTCCCTGGTTTCCCTGCGATACCCCATAATTCAACATCCTTTCCCTCCCAAAAAAAAAATTCAAAAAAAATTCTTTAAAATTAATATCTATCCTTCTCAAAAGTTGTAACCATTGGACTCCTAGTACAACATCAACACCACGAATTGGAATGAAAATCATTGAACTATTAAATACATATTCCCCCATGGTTAGGTTGATATTATGGAACTTTCTAGAGAAATGTATAGTTCCTCCATTTGCAACCATCACTTGAAACTCTGGTGATGGATATAGGAAACAATTCAATTTTTGGATACCTTACAATGAATAAAATTATGGGTACTACCCGAATCAATCAACACCATGACCTTTTTCTTCTTGATATATCATTGTATCTTGAGAGTTTAAGGAGTGGTAATTCCTACCAATTCACTACAAGATACGATCAAATTCATTTCTTCTTTCCTTGGGGTTGGTTCCTAGTGCATATGCTCCTCTTTTGATGTTTCTTGTAAAATAATTTCTTCTCAGTGCACTTATGGGGCACAACAATAAGAATATGGGTGCTACATGGGGACAAAAATAACAATAGGGGGTTGCACTAAGGGGGTTACACTAAAAGTAACAAGGGGGCTACACTAGTATTATAGGGACCTAACATAGATTATTGAAGTGCACTTTGTATATTATATATACAAGTGAGACCTATATTTAGAGAGCATTTCATTTTGTGAATTTATAGTATTGTAAAATAAGGTTGTCCCCTTGAAGAGACCTCTTGTTCATTCTTCTATCACTTTCTTAAGGAGAGTAGTTGCTTCTTTTTCTATTTTCATGCAATGTGGGTGTTTTTTGCTAAAAATTCATATATATGTATAAAATTTAAGCAAAAATTAAATAAATTTACAATTTATGATTTATTATAAAAAATAAAGAAGCTACCTCTCTCAATGGAAAAGGTGGTGCTAATATGATGCCTCAATGATGATTTGGTAACTAACAAATAATGCACATGTATAAATGTTTTATTAATTTTTTTAGTGTATTATAAGTTTGAGAGGATAAGTAAGCCTACAACATAGAAGCAAAGATGTCCACCAAAATTTCTTCTAACTCTAGCCAAAACCCTCGCCTCTAGCTCAAGTGAGGCTAGCATAAGGATGCCCAATCTTGGCTAGACCATTGGGGGATAAAGGATGAGATTGTCTTGGAGAATAAGGATGATATTCAAAATATTATTTCTTCCAAACTTAAGGATAAGTTGTGGGACGATAAGGAGTTAGAGGTCAAAATGAAGATAAGATATGATAAGGAGGTGATCAACCCCAATCTTGATAATTGGAATTGTCTTTCTAACTTATCAATGCTAAGAAGATAATGAACATTGCCAACATAAAAACTAATTTGCATGAGCTTCAAATTGAAATTGGGCATTGGTCAAATCACAAAATGCCTTTGGACAAAAGATTTTATCACCTTTGTGACACTATGAGGGTTCAGGATGAAAACCACTTTCTCTTGGATTTTCCAGCTCACTCACATCCATTCTGGTTTTCAAAACCTTTTCCACACTAACAATTTTCTTTTAGATCATAGAATAAAATATTAAAGAATCTCAATTAGTATTTTACTCTCTTAAGCTCAAATAAATCATATTGATATTAATACACATTAATCATTTTCATCATCATTATAAAATTTAAAGACCTTTACTCAAACTTTTAACCCTAAAACAAACATACAAATATCAATGGAATGTCTCAAAGATATATTTATTGATGTTTCAATTAAATAGGTTGACTTCATTTATTTTCTTACAGAAAATATAACATAGCATTATAAAATTACTAGAAGTTTAATATTATCTTGAGTTATTTTCTATAAATTTAAAAAATATGTAACTTAAAAATTGGTAAACATTTTTAAAAAATAGAAAAACTAAAAATATAATATTATTTTTAGTTGTTTTCTACGAATTTAAAAAATATTTAACTTAGAAATTGATTAAACATTTAAAAAAATTAGAAAAAGAAAAGAAAAAAATACATATAAAAAAATTTTAATTCAAAAGATATATCTCATTAAAACAATTAAAATCATGAGTATATCCCATTTTCCAACGCATGAAAATTAGAAATAACTAAACGAATAAACAAATACAATAGACATAGTCAATTAGAATCATATGTGAGTGAATAACATCATGATATGGTGCTACGAACGAATACAAATATATCAAAGCAAAGGGCGTTAGTTTTTACCTTTCATGTAGATAATATAAATTTATTTCATTTATAAAATAAAATTACATTGTAAAAATAAGAAGATGACAAATAACTAAACAAATGCATTATACATCATCCACTAAAACCATGAATCAATCAATAGCATGTTAATGGTGAGACTTATCCAGATATCTCAAAGCTAGAAGCATTAATATTTACCTTTCATAGAAATAATATAATTAATTATGACAAATAAGTAAACAAATGAGTTACACATAATCCAGTAAAACCACAAATAAATCAATACCATTGTAACATGGTGAGACAAATACAAATATCTCAGACTAGAGGCATTAATGTGTACATTTGATATAAATAATATAATTATTTATGATAAATAACTAAACAAATGCATTATACATAATCCACTAAAACCATAAATCAATCAATACCATTGTAATATGGTTAGAAAAAATAGCCCTAAGGGATAGCTCAACTGGTCTGAATCAAACGTGGGTCCTCTCCCTAATTAAGGAAGTCACAGGTTCAATTTCACAGGTCAGGCGTAGGTTGTGCCTACTATACAATTATTTCATTTATAAACAAAATGAGATTGTAAAAATACTTATATGTAATTTAGTTTCATTGATTTCAATTACTTTAATTTATTTTAAATAATTCAAATATTTAATTAAATTAGATTAAATTATTTATTTTTTTATTTTTATGGTTAGTATTAAAAAATTTTTACTAATTTTATTTTTAACTATTTTAAATTTTAATTTATTAATCATATATATTTTTAAAAATTAATTAATAAATTTAATTGTTATAATAATAAAACAATTATTTTATGATGAGAGTTGACTTATTTCCATCATTCAAGAAAAACCAAATCATCTGAAATTACTGACACTTGACTAAAACCAAATCATCTGAAATTACTGACAAGTAGCTTGACTCCAAATCATCTGAAATTACTGACAAATAGCTTGACTAGTAATATATAAGAAACCAGACTTTTACACTTGTCAAAAACCCGTGAATCTTGAACCATTAACCTAGTTCCTTATATGCAAACAAGACAAAATCTCTGAACAAACACTCTCTGAACAAAAACGAACAATTTTAAAATATGCTCCATACCTCATTATAAATTGAGAATGCCTATTTACATTTTCATTTCTGAGATTACAAAATATGTATATTTCTTTTCACTGCCATTGTCTACAGAATCATGGAAGTATATTTTGTTGTCATTTCCGAGATGTCCAAATGCGTGATGTATGTTTCGTTTCTCGAGATTTTGATGTATCTTGGCGTCTTTCGATTTGAGTTCATGTGATTTCTGACCTCTGATATCTCTGTGAATCTGGTTTTGTTGCAGTTTCTGAGAACAATTTTGTTGGTGGTAATGCTGGTTTTACTCCAGTTTTGCTTAGAGCCACACCATAACTAAATGAAAATTATTAGGAATCTCATGGAAGGTTTGTTACAATACAAAGGAATTGGATATGAAGTGTGTAGAACCTGCGAACCATAATTCTCCACATTTAATCAATTATGGCCATGAATGTCACACTCCAACACCTTGTCCAATAGTGTTATTTTCCATGCTCTGATCGGTCATAACCTCCATTAATTGCCTCAGTGAAGCCATTAATGGTGGCTTTGGAAAGGGACACGGAGTGGAAGGAAGAGTAAGTGTCATTTGGCCTTATCAAGGACTGCACTATTTCCATCTCGTGAATGGCTTTTACTCTCTTGTTTTTATTTGGCAGTCTACAGTTAGTAAACAAAAAGAAAATATAAAATCTCATATCATATGCTGCTGCAAACTAATTGGGGAATAGGGAGCCAGAGATTATAGATAGTGCTGTGGGTGGAATTGAAATTGGTTGAGCAGAAATTATCATGCCCACTGTGTGGTTATCGCTGAGAAAATCATTGCAGTGTAGGCCAGAGGACCAGGATGTGCACCATCCAGAAAGCATTACAGTGGTGATGGCGAAGGGGGAATTAAACCCTTCTTCCGAGGTCTTTGCAAGAAAGAAATTTATAAAGCGAGTGGACAGATTCAACAGGCATCGATCAAGAACTAGCGATGAATTCAGTAAGATTTTGTCTCAGGAAGTAATGCTCATTGGGGATTACAAATGTCAATGTTATGTGAAGAGTACCAGCCGGTTAGAGGAGAGCAAAAGCACCTGTGTCTGCGCGAACAACAACAGAAATACCCAGAAAATGATGCCCGGCAGTAAATGTGTGAAACAGATTCTGTCATCTCCAGCGAAATTCAGGTCCGGGTATCCAAGTCTCTGCAATGGTAGTGATCAGAGGATTCGCTGCAAAATCTGTGGCCAACAGTTCAGGTGTTTTGAAGCTATGCAAATTCATCATCAAGCTAACCATGCTGGTAAGAAATATTAGCATTGTATTACAGGATTGTACCATAATTTTTTTAAGCTTTTGTTCAAACGCATAGAGAAAGAAATGCATTTCGGGTTCGAAATGTCATCTCGTCCATGAATTTATTTTAGTTTGTTTTGCTTCAAAATATTTAGTATTCGGCTAAGGCTTAACACTGGTAGCTTATTATATTGCGAAATAAGTTTTGTTTCTGGGCGAGTTTAATAAACAGGAATTGGATATTTTATATCTATCTATCTATATATATATATATTTGTTTAGTTTGGTAATGTGGATTTTACATGATTTGATGTCAAATAATTAGCTTGGGATTGGAACCGGTGACAGTTTGAGATTGGAATCGGTGACATTTTTATTAAGAGTGTATTTTTTTTAATTTTTTTTATGCTTGGTAGTGTGGGTCTTTACATTACTTTCTCCAAATAATCAGCTGGAGATTGGAACCTATGGCATTTTCATTACTAGTGTCTTAACAGCACACTCTTCAACGTTAAACCAACAACAAATATTCTTATAATTTAAATGATAATCACCAATTAAATTAACTCTCCTAAATTACTCTAGAACAAATTATTACAATTACACCAACAACATATTATTATATATAAATTTATATTTCTGCGTTTGTTGTAAAATCCAATTATAATTATTTCAACTTAATTATTTTTTTTATATTTTGTTTGAATCTCAATGTACATAAATTATATATAAACATTAGATATTTGAAAAAATAATTATAGTATCTATCTAAATTTTCAAGTCATTCTGAGATTGTGTATAGCTTTTAATTTGATTTTGATTGTGTTTTTAATTATTTATTAATTTTAAATATAAATAATATTATAAAATTAAATTAATTTAAATTAATTATAAAAATAAAATAAACAAAATTAATAATAGAAGTAAATAAAATTTATATATATATATATATATATATATATATATATAATTTTCAATTAATTTTTATTTTTGTAAAGTAAAAAATTATGTTTTTTTTCATATTTTTATAAAATAAATATCAAAACCATTCATATAATGGTAGCTATTCAATACTCTGACATGCTGACTCTTCTGTTAAGTAGCTTAGAAATTCAACATAGTATAGCTTTCTTCTTATCTTTTCCCTGCGCTCACATTTTCAAATATCAACCTATAACCATTTTTTTCATGGGTTCTATTAATACAGAGAGTTTGTGAATATTGTTTAAGATGTAACATTCATTTTTAAAAATCATAAATTTAGTTTTTGTAATTTGTAGTATTGGAATGCTCATTTTTTCAACTTGTAACTATTTTTTTCATGGGTTCTATTAATACAGAGAGTTTGTGAATGCTGTTTAAGATCTAATATCCATTTTAGTTTATGTAATTTGTAGAGTTAGAATGCTTATTTTTTCAAGATTTTGTATTATTTTTACATTTTAAAATATAACTAAAAATTATTTTTAAAAAAATAACAATTTCATTAACAAAACAGATAATGACAATTTATTAATTATTTCACCAATAAAAATGAACAGCAACATAGTCTCCCTGTTTCATCAATAAAATAAACAGCAACATAATCCCCCTAGAGCAGCTCAATTAGTATCAATAAACTATTATGTGCCATAAAATTCCTATTTCAAATGCTAATTTACCTATGTGCCATGCAGAGTGTGGCGTAATTCACTTATAATGGTAGTGAATATAAACATACCAACAACAGTATTTTTTTCTAGGTTAAAAAACAAATCACATTGTTTTATCACTAACCAAAAAAAGAAGAAGAGGATTTAGATTTATTTCAGCAATAAAATAAACAGCAATATAATTCTTTGAGATGATCAGCAAATTTGGTTTTTTGAAGCATATTAAAATTGATAATATAACTTATTATTTTGTTTATATAAATAAATAAAATTACTATTGTGTTTATATAAAAAAATAAAAATACTACCAAATTTACAAAAATAAAAATAAAAAATTAGAACATAACCCCAAAAAATAAAAATAAAAATAAAATAAAATAAAATAAAATAATAAATTAAACAACATAACCAAAAAAAACAATCGAAAGCATGACAGTGTTTGTAACTTCAATGTCAACCAAGACTATACCATTCTAAAATATGGTGAGCTTGGTATTGAAACCTATTTCAGTCGAAAATTTGGGAGTGGTGAACGTCCTAGGGTTTATACATAAAACCAGTTTCTAATATATTCAGTCCTGCAGTGAGTTAACCGGTTTAAAACTTTTACTATTGTACAGTCACATATCTCCCCGAATGCGACTTAACTCGTCGAACTGTGGAATGCATCTTCAAAACCAGCTGGCTAGAGTCCGGGATTGAATGCAAAAAAATCGAGAGAGTTATCAAGGTGAACAACACGCAGAGCACACTGGCAAGATTCGAGGAATACCGAGAAGCAGTTAAGTGCAGAGCAGGGCCCGAACAATCCAACAAACATGGCAGGTGTTCGGCTGATGGAAACGAAGTGCTGAGATTCCATGGGAGCACCATTATGTGCTCTCTTGGAACAAAAGAATCATCAGGCCTCTGTGACTTTGAAGGTTGCAGTGTCTGCAAGATTATAAGAACAGGATTTGCCTGCAATGGGAGCGGAATATACACAACAGCTACCAGTGGAAGAGCCCATTATTCAATTAAACTCCTTAATAAAAATGCAGGTACTCAGTTCTCTGTAAAACGAGCCATTCTGATTTGCAGAGTCATTGCTGGGCGTGTTCATGAGCCTCTGGATATCTCCGAACTAACTTCCTTTTCCTCTGCATGTTTCGATTCTGTGGCTAGCCGAGACCATAGAAGCTGCTCTGGTTTGGAAGATATATTTGTGTTTAATCCCAGAGCTGTTCTACCCTGCTTTATCATTGTTTACTCTTAGAGTTAACCAACTGGTTTCATACGATTTGAAAACTCCTGGTCTGAAAATATAATGAACTTTAGGACAACGGATGGAAAATGAATTACTAGTAGCGAATACTTAATGATATGAGGCTGTTTTTACCTCTCTGTAATATGGCTGTTAGGCAATATGAAAGATCCAATACTTTGTACTGTTAGTCCTATTTTGCATCACAGGAAAACTTTTTAACTCATTGTAATTTTCGGTGTTGTTGTAATTTACATCAACAAAAACATTTGTAACTCGTTGTATGAGGGCTGTTTCTGTAAAGCTAGACCAAATTTGGAGAGGTGGTTCAAAATTTATTTTGCCTTATTTTTATGCTAGAACATTATCCAATTCAGAGTATATGAATGAATTTTTTTATTTTATTTTATTTAAAAACTAGAGAATGGCAATCTTATCTTACTATTTGTGGGTGACATCTAAGGACATAAGTTAATCATAGACAATCTAAGGGAATTTTGCAGAAGTAAAATATTGTTTTCTTACCAAATCTAAGTAGGATGGTTTTCTTTGTGTAAATATTTTGGTATTATATGGAAAAAAGAAAAAGGAAAAAAAGAATTCAAACAATTTAAAGAATGAACTTAAATTGAGTTATGATAAATTTTCCCATTATATCGACAAAAAGAAAAGGAAAAAAGAATTCAATCAATTTAAAGAGTAAATTTTTTTAAATTTGTAATCTTCTATAAGCCTTTGACATGCAAGAAAACCATAGGATCAAATCTAGAGGAAAGTGGAGCATCTATGTCTTTGTAAATGTTAAACACAGCCATGGTAATACAGTAATACATAAACACATAAGATAAAAGTGAAGGATAACATTGATTTACCTTACTATTAACCATAGATGTGCATTTATATTACATTGATGAGACCTTTGGATTCCACATTCCAAGGTCACATGGACTCCTCTTTGACTTCTTCTCTTCCACACCTACCCATAGAGAATTAGGTGTCCAACATCCCCCCCCTTAATCCGAGGGGTATGTGTGAATCCAAGAAGAGAGTTGTAATACAAATCTGCAAAGCATTCATGGTAGCACTTAGGATGAAAGAAATCTCTGAAATGTTGGCATAAAGAGGTGGTTAAGGATGACCACCAACACTGGAATGATTAGTGCAATTCCCAGAACTCTTCCAAATCTTGCAAGAAGTTGAGGCATTATGCTAGAGGAAGTGTCCCTCATATTTTGAAGAGGGAGACCTTCAACCTAGAAGAAGGGAGGTCTACAACCTGAAATGGTTTAAGGATGACTACCAACTGTGGAATGCTTGATGCATTTCCCGGAACTCTTCCAAAACTGGCAAGAAGCTGAAGTCTTCTGCTAGAGAAAGTGTCCTGAATTATTTGAAGAGGAAGAATATCAACCATGCATAGATGGTTTAAGGCTGACCACCAACCAAAGGCATGCTCATGGGGATCTGTGTCTCTGGCTACAACTCTGAATCTGGGATTACAAGTTGTGGCTCAGACTCACTTGAACTATTATTTTTGTGGCTACAAATCTGATTCTAGAATGAGAGATTGTGGCTCAGGCTCGCTTGATGTGGCTTCGAAGCTTGTTGATGACCACCATTTTTCCCCCTGTATGGTACAAGGTGAGATGATGGCGAAAAATCAATTGCAATATTGTTCAATATTCTAGAACAAGTTCTAACATATGTGTTAAACATCTTCTTAGTTATTTATGCCCATTACCAAGCAGCGATCAATCCAAGATGAATCTTTGATCTTGCAGGAGGTTTGTTTCTGAAGCATCTGTGTGAAGAATGGGTGTGCTAACCACAGTGCTTACATGGGTGAAGATAAAAATAGTGATCTTTCATATGGAAAACTCCATGAAAATGTTTCCATTTTACAATATGTTGTGGCTGTTGTGGAAGAGGAGAAATAATAGAACAGACGAAGGTGAATTGTCATGAAGAAATCTGACACTTTTAAATTTGATGGGCTTGGAGTAGTCCGGAATATGAAAGTACAACTCCTTGTCATATCGAAGACCTATTTTGTGCTTGTTATGGACGAGCTCTTCCCAAGGTCTGATGATTGGCTTGAGATGTGAAGCGTGAGCTTCTGCATCTGCATACAAATCCGCTATTGTACTCGGCCCAGTGATCTGAATAGTTTCTTGCTGTTGATGGGAGTTTGTCTCAATGTTCTAAAAAAAAACAAGTTCAGAAGGAAAACTCTTTTGCTGAATCTCATCTCATTGTAGTTGCGACTCAAGCTGCAAAAAAGCAATCTGTTCTTGTGCATTTGGTAGGAAAAATATAATATCAGACATAGTATCATTGTTGATTTTTACCATCCCATCGACACTCGAATGTATTAGAATACTCAAAAAATCTAATATGCTATCACGTCTATCCATTTTTCTAACAATTCAAGAATAAAAAATAGTGAAGCAACTAAAAATATGAAAGGCTTCAAACCGGAAAATCGACTATTACCAAAAAATGCACCATTTTTTCTTTCATTTCAATGTGTTTTTTGTGTTCATCAAGTGTTGAAGCAGAAATGCACTTTAGCTGACCTCTAGCAAGGGTGAGCTTCAATTAGTGAGCAATGTCAAGGCCAGGACCACTATTTCCTCTTCCAATAGTACTCGAACCCACAAGAGTATGAACTTCATCAATTATACGAATCACATCACCTTCCCTTCTAATTTCATCAATCAAATTAGTTACATGTCTCTCTATTTCACCCTGTCCTTCGGTAAATTCACTCTTTCTCTAAGCCACCCTCCTTGAAGGATAGATATGAGACCAATCCACATAAAGTAGTATGAGCCAAGTGGCTTTCACTTGCTTTGTCAATCAAATTTTCTTTGGATATATTTGATATTTTCCCCTATTCAAAACTGAAATTGACAAGGAATTTAATCTATTCCAATTAGTCCAAGACCATCTGTTCAAGCAAGTTTTTAACACAACGAATCTATAAGTGTTTGGGGTCATAGAGTGTGACCCAAGTCATGTTTTTAGATAGAGATTGGATGACATCAAATGTGGATCTCCTCAACTGTATAAACCTAGTTGTGAGTTTAAACCTTGAGAAGCATTTGAAGAATGGTGCTGTTTAGAGGGGGATCGGTTCTGTCAAATTTTTTTTCTCGTGTCGTACACCAATCGTCAAATATCTATCATTCTGTTCAATGGCTTTAAGTTCAAAGTGTACTACAAGAGGATATTTGTGCTCAATTGCAAGAGCTCATTCCAGAGCAACAAGAAAGGTTAAATAAATTGAAGTTTGAATATGGAGAAGTCTCTATTGGGGATGTTACTGTTGAAATATTCCCACTTTTTAAAATTGACATACGACCTTAAAAAATGGATTTTGACCAACACACAACATAATTCAATATAAATAAACACAATGTGTAATAGATAGCATACCACACACATTCCAATGCTTTGTTCGACTAGTGTATATCCCAGCAGCTACACCAAATTCACCATACGCACGACCTGATTTTAATGCATAGCCAACATGGTCTCCATGCACAATTCAACGCACATTCAAGCACATAAAAAAACTCAATTCACAGTCCAAGCAACTGATCTTCATTACAGTATTTGACTTCAATCCACAGGGCTATATCATCTCATAGGCTCTTTTGGCTCGAGTGACTAGTTTTAAAGTCATAACAATGGTCATACTCTCCTTGCAAAGGCATAAAAGACTACAATTTCAATGCTCCATTCCCAATAAACAACCTTTCATTCCTTGACCATCGTATCCAAAGATAATAAAGAGACAACATAGATCTCAACACAATGCGGATGCCTTACGGGATTCACACATGAACATATGCAACCCTTCAATGCATAGTGAGTTTTGGAAAAAAATCACAATATTTAATCAACGCACATGGATAGAGATCATAGGAATAAAAAACATGGTAGATAAATCAGGAGTTACTGGGTAGAAAATAAAACTAAAATACCATGCGGGAACCTCTTCCATAGTTCACACTCTTGCTAGACGCATCTTCTTCCATTGCACAATTTGAGAGTGGTATGAGAGGGGAGTCGATTGTGTGGAGAAAGGAGTATTAACAGTTCGAGATTGGTATGAGAGGGGAGTCGATTATGCCCAGAAACGAGTAGGAGGAGGAGCGTGGTCTGTGAGGGGATTCAAACCGACTGTGCAGACCCTGATAGAAGAAACGTATGTATTATGTAGCAAATTAGGCTCTAAGGAGCAAGTAATCTGAAAAATGGTCAGGAAGGAGGACTGTTATAGACCAACACGTTGTCTATCACAAAGACCAGCGTTATTCAAAAAAACATCTTGAGTGTTGGAATTTCTGAGAATTTCAGAACAAACTTAGAGAGAATGATACTCTCCTTCTTAACACAGAGAATTAAAACAAAAAATTGCTTCACAGGTAGACAGAGTTTGCATAAAACACTTCTATTCCATTAACTAAAAAATCTATTACAAAAGAAACTTCCTCTGACAAAGGGATTACAAAGATTTAGACTGCTACAAACACAGTGCCAAAAGACTCTCTGTCTCTGCAAAATTTGCCCAAAACAGTGCACTTCAAAAGACTCTATTTTTTCTTATAAATAGCGTTCGGGCTCTCATTCTGTTTTTAAAACAATACACTGCTCTGTAATTTTCGGACTGCTATGCATTACACTCACTATATTTCTTACACTGCCTCTTTGGCCTTTTTGTATGGCGCAACTCTTTTTAATAAATCAAACAACTATATAAAAAACTAAAAGTAAAAAGTAAAGACCTCTGGGGCCCTCATTACAATAGCGCATATGTATATAACATATGTTAAAACATATATATGTTAAAACATAAGCCAAAGGTTTGACATAGCGATGTTCAATGCGAGTTTAAAAAAAAAATGTTTATAACGTAAAACTTTAATAAAACCATAATAAAACATATTAAAACCATAACATAAACTTCCGTCGTCGCAACCTTCTGGACTTCAAAGAAATTTAAACCCGTTTTCAATAGAAATTCGCGTTACAATTGGGGTCTTATGACATCAGCATTTGGATGCACAATGAAATATTAAATCGTGCTCATAAGAGCTCGTCGGGTCCGCAAACTGGTTTTGGGTATGGGCCCAAAATAAAACCAAAAACCATTATGAAATCTGGCTTAATAAATCTTCGGGTCTGGAATTTATCATTGCGAACAACCCAAATAAAAATGTGATCGAATTAGATCGCTCCACATGTTCCTGTTGACTTGGCGATGGGACCACTGGTCTTCAAAATAAAACGAACTCCTGCATACAAACAAAAACACTTTGTTTTCAGTATAAAGCATTGTTTTCTATTGTAAAGCTCTGTTTTTCAATAGGAAAGGACTGTAAGGTTTTTAAGCTCTGATCTTTGACTGTTCACGGAAAATAGCAAGCGGCCAGAGGTAGAAATTTCTGAAACAAAATTTGAAAGCGATGCTGGTGCAGGGAAGTTGAAATTAACATTTCAACACCGAGATGTTGTTTGGTTTGAAAATAAACATGTTTTAGGGTTGACAGACTTGGAAGGGCACATAAATGCACAATGAGGAAGAAGGACACTCTCATGTCAAACACAGGCATGGTAATACAATAAACACACAAGACATAAGTGAAGGATAAGGATGAGTTACCTTACTATTAAGCATTAATGTGTATTTATATTACATTGATGTGACTCTTCGATTCCACATTCCAAGGTCACTTCCACTCCTCTTTGACTGTTTTCCTTCCACACCTACCCATAGAAGATTAGGTGTCCAATAGTGAACATGAGTAGTCAAATCCTGTGGATAACTTATCCAACACATGTGTTGTACACCAATTTAGTATATAATTTGGCCATAACTTTAATATTCTATTATTATTATGATTAAAAACTTTTTAACTTTTAAATATTTAAAATTTAATAATTAATTAAAACTAAAAATATTATATACTATTATTGTATGTAATAATTTCTTAAAATTTAATGTTATCATTTAAATTATATTATAAGGTTATATAATTTTTTATTCTTAATGATGTAAAATAAAAATATAATTTAAATTAAATTATATAAAATGAAAATGAAAATTTTAAAATATAAGTAACCAGGAAATTAATCCAATATCATAAAGTAATCTCTATCATAAAATAATGCACCACGATGGACTACCACACTTTACTCGGAGGACAGTGCCATCCATTAAAAGACTTGAAAATTCGAAAATAACACCTTGTCAATGACTGGACTAATCAAGCAACTCTGAAAATCCAAAAGAACATTCTGACCAATCAACCAACGGTTAAAAGTGTAACCCTCCAAAATACTTGATTGATTATTACATTACTGCGAGGGAGAAAGCAATTTACGAATCGACCAGCTAGCGTAATCAAACCTCTATACAATAAAAAAAACACTATAATTGAGGATTAACACATGAGCATAGTCCAAAATAACAGGCTGTCAATGAGTTGACCAATCAACCAACGGTTAAAAGTGTAACCCACCAAATACTTGATTCATTATTACATTACTGCGAGGGAGAAAGCAATTTACAAATCGACCAGCTAGCGTGAACAAACCTCGATACAATAAAAGCACTCTATAAATGACGGCAAATACACGAGCATAGGTATGTGGGACTGGAAAAATCATGGAGCTTCTCTCTCGTAAGTATTCTCTATCGTAATTATGTATATTGGAAGTTAAAATAAAAAAAATTATTATTTTTTAAATAAAATATAAATAATATTGTTTTTAAAAATAATTTACATAGGTATATAAATAAACAATTAAAAATAAATGTAAATAATATACATTTAAAATATGAAGAGTTTTAAAAACATTTAAAAAAAGAGATAGGTAGGGTAAATAAATAAACCCACTTTTTATACTTACTCCAGCGGTTTTATTTAGGTGAAGCTTATAGGCCAAATACTATTGGACAAATTATTATTAATACCATATGCCAAATACCATTTTTATAAAAGAGGTATAAAAAGGTAAGGTAAATAAATAAAAATATATCAAATAGGAGTAGAAATCAACATCTAATTTTATTTGAAGCCTATGGACCAAATACCATGAACCAAATTGATAATTATACCATGCAAAAGAAAACAATTATCAACCATTACATTAATATTAAAATATATATATATATATATATATATATATATATATATATATATATATATATATATATATATATATATATACTATTATTACTAAATCTAATATTGATATTAATATATTATAATATTAAAATTATTAAATTTAATTAATATATATATATATATAAACTCTAGAGATATATGGGAGGGATGAACAAAAGACATATGATAGAGATGGAGAAATAGAGGTAGTGACAAGGGAGAGATGGAGATAAACTGAAGGAGAGGGGAGAGGACGAATGAAGAGAGAGAGAGGGAGAAGAGTGAGATAGGTAGAGAAAGGTAAGAAAGGGAGAGGGAGACATATAGATGGAGGTGGGAGAGAGAGAAGGGGAGATGGAGGGAGAAGGAGAAATGATTGAAGAGAGAGAGAGAGAGGGGGGGAAGAGAGAGGGAGGTAGGAGAGAAAGGGAGAGAGAGGAAGGATTAGAGGAGGAGAGAGGGAGCAATAGAGAGACAAAGTTGGAGGGGGGAGAGAAGCAGAAATAAATAGAGAGTGATAAGTGGAGTTAGAGGGAGTGACAAGGGAGAGAAGTAGAGAGAATAAGAAAGGGAGGAATATCGTAACATAGTTGGAGAGAGAGAGAGAGAGAGAAAGAGAGAGAGAGCAGGGGGTGAAGATAGAGGGAGGCGGGTGATAAAGGGAGAGAGAGGAAGGATGAGAGGGAGGACTTGAGAAAGTGGAAGAGAGTAATGGGGGAGTATAAAGGATTGTAGGGGAAAGAGAGAGAGTGGGTGTGAGTGATGGGGGAAGAGAGAGGGAGGTAGGAGAGAAAGGGAGATATGGGAAGGAAAAGAGAGGGGAATTGAGAGATAGGAGGAGAGAGGGAAGTATAGAGAGATGGAGTTGGAGGGGGAGAGAGGGAAGGATATAGAGATGGAGTTGGATGGGGACAGAAGGAGGCATAGAGAGATGGATTTGGTGGGCGAGAGAGTGATGGATGGAGAGATGGAGATGGACGGGGAGAGAGGGAGCGAAGAGGAAAGACATAGGGAGTGACAAGTGGATAGACATAGACAGTGAGAAGGGAGAGATGGAGAGAGTGTGTGTATGTTTGGGGGTGAGATAAAGAGACAAAGAAGAAGAGATGGAGAGAATGGGGGAGAGAAGGAAAGAGAGAGGCATATAGTGAGAAAGTCAGAAGGTGAATATATATATATATATATATATATATATATATATATATATACAAAGAGAGAGAGATATATAGAGGGAGAGATGGGGATGGAAGGGGAGAGAGAGGGTGGTAGTAAGAAAGACATAGAGTGAAAGTTGGAGAGAGAGAGGAGGAGTGATAAGGAAGATGGAGGAAGAGTGAGAGAGGATAGCAGGAGGGAAGAGAGATAAAAGAGGGGGAGAGGGAGGGAGAGGAGGAGGGAGTGATAGATAGATAGATTGGATAAAGAAAGTGTATGTTTTGGGGTTGATATAGAGATAGAAAGGGGCATAGAGATATAGAGGTAAGGTGAAGAGAAAGAAGATATAGATGGAGATAGGGAGGGAGGGACAAAGAGATTGATAAATATCGAGTGAGAGAGCGTGCGAGTTTGTGTGGGTGAGATGTTAGGTCCTTATATCACTAGTATAGTCCCTTATTGTTGCTAGTGTAACCCCCTTATAGTTATTGTTGTACCGGTGTAACCCCCATATTGTTATTATTGTGCCATTACATTATTATTGTTAGGTCGACTAGGATTACATTGTGGCCCCATGGACTCCTATATATAGAAAGGAGGTTTTGGTCATTTGAATCATCCAAAAAATTGTTCATTTATGTAATATATTGGAGGTTGCCCCGTCAAAGTGGCTTATCTCTAAGGTGTTTATCTCTCTTTTCTTCTATTTTTTGAGCTGGTTTCATAACATTTGGTATCAGAACTTTGGATTCTATGGTTTCGCTACTCCAAATATGTCATCATGGTATTTTCGCTATAACGTTTTTTCTACGAAGGTTCAAAAGTTGAAATTTTTACAGAGCGAAGACAAAATTCTGAGTAACGTCATGGAGAAATTTCAGATCTCGGTTCGTAATATTTTCGGAGATATGATCTGTGCAAGTTAGGGATTTTTGGAGGCTCTTGAATTTAACCTAAACATGTCATCGTGACATTTTCACTATAAATTTTTTTCTATGAGGGTTCAGAAGCTGAAATTTTCATAGGGAAAAGCTGAAATCCTGAGGGAACATCGTGGAAAAAATTCAGAGCTTGATTCGTAATATTTTCAGAGGTAGGGTCTGTGGAAGTTAGGGATTTTTCAGGCTCTCAAATTTCATCGCAAAGAGGTGACCGCGGGAAAATCGTCATAACTCTCCCTCTGAGCATTGGATTGGAATTATGTAAAAATTGGCTGCAAGTACATGCACTATAGTTTCTTCTGTATCAATTTTAGAGCCGAAGAAGGAAATAGTGACACATGGCAAGCCATACAAGTTCACTCTACTGAACCAGTCCATAATTAAGTCGTTGTAGGAGATTGGGCATAACTTTGCCTTCAATAATCCAAATCAGGTCAGACCTATGGCATTCAAAAGAAGATTCATAGGTCTACTTCAGGTCCGAATTTGAGAGATTGAAGTTCAAAATCACAAAGATAATTCAGTTTCAATATCGAGCTCCTAAAAATCAAGAAAAAGGTGTGTATATTTTTTCAAATTGTGTAAGTCTTGTTCGAAAAATCAGTTTTAATTGATTCCAAAGGTCTATTGAGCATAGATATCAGTATTGCGTTCTAAAATTCCTCCTAAAAAGAATTCAACACCCATTAAGCCCTCAAAGCAGTCTACTATGACTCATGAAGATGAAGAATTGCAACAAGATATATCAAAATTACAAGAGAAAGTGCACCAAATTTCTCTCTCGCAAAGAGCAACAAAAAATGAAATGGAAGTTTTGAAGAAAGGCATGGAAACGAAGATGGATGGTTTGAAAAAAGGTGTTGAAGCTAAGATGGAAGGCATTGAAGCTGGCATGGAAGCTAAGATGGATGACATGGAAGAAAAAATGAAAGGAAACATGGAAAACATGAAGAATGATCTAAAAGAAGACATGGAAGGTTTGAAAAACTTGATATAAGAATTTTTTCCTAATGATGAAAAGATAGTAAAGGAAACTCATGATAAGAACAAAATAAATGTTAATCGTGATTTCATAAACTCTAATGTTGGATGGAAGAACCACCATATCCAATGATGGATATGAGGAAGTTTGATGGCAAGGATTAACATGGATACTAGAAATGGAGCAACATTTTGATCTCAATAATGTGCAAAACACACAAACAGTACACATTGAAACTTTCCATTTAGAAAAAAATACATTTTTATGGTATCGATAGCTTTGCTCTCGTAAAAAAATTGTCACTTAGTCAATTTTTATGGAGGAAATGATAACGCATTATGAGGATACAAAGAGCAACATCTTCGTCAGCCAATTGATAAATCTCAAACAAAACGGTTTAGTGGGGGAGCACATTGAGGACTTCCAAAAATTGAATATGAGGGTCACTCATATTCTAGAGGAACACAAGATTGATGTCTTCATAGCGACTTTAAAGGATAACATCCAACATGAAGTTCGCGTTTGGGAACCTGATTCATTGGAGAAGGCATTCAGGTTGGCAAGAAAAATTGAATGTAAAATTATGTTGACAAGGAAGCCTACCACTGGCATCTATAAAGATGGAAGTGTTACTACTACTAAACTTCCACAACCTACAAGGTTGACACCACAAAAATTGGAAGAAAGAAGAGAAAAAGCGCTTTGCTACAGTTGTGATAACAAATACACTAAAGGTCATAAGTGTGTTGAGAAGAAATTATTTTACATAGATTGTGAAGAGGAAGAAGAAAATGAACAAGAAAATTCAAAAGAAGAGGATATACAGCAGGAACCAACCCTATAAGAAGAAGAAATGAGTCTGACCATATCATGTAATGCATTGGCAGGAATTACGACTTCTCAAACTCTCAAGATAGAAGGAAATATCAAGAAGAAAAAGGTAATAGTGTTGATTGATTCGGGTAGTACCCATAATTTTATTCATTGTAAGGTAGCTAAGGAATTGAATTGTTTCCTATACCCAACACCAGAATGTCAAGTGATGGTTGAAAATGGAGGAACTATGAATTTCTCTAGAAAATGCCATAATATGAAGCTAGCCATGGGGGAATATGTATTGAATAGTCCAATGCTTTCCATTCCAATGGGAGGTGCCGATGCAGTAGTAGGAGTACAATCGTTACAATATTTGGGGATGATAGCATTTAATTTTCAAGAACTTTTATTGAATTTTTTTTCAGAAGGAAAGGAAATCGAATTAGGGGTTATCACAGGGAAGACAGGAAATATAATAAGCTCTAATGTCATGAAAAATCTTCTGAAGAAAGAACAAAGAGGCGTAATTGCACTATTATGCTCACTAAAGGTTCCAACATCAAAATCATCTATTTCTCAAGATATCCAAAATGTCTTGGACAATCATTCCAAGGTTTTTGAAACTCCCAAAGGACTCCCACCTATTCGTGATCATGATCATGCTATTCATTTGATTCCAATAAGAGTTCCTCCAAACATCATGCCTTATAGATATCCTTATGTCCAAAAGAGAGAAATTGAATGTATGATTACAGAAATGTTAGAAGCTGGTATAATTCAACCTAGTCAAAGTTCTTTCTCTACTCCAGTAGTATTGGTGCACAAGAAGGATGGATCATGGTGCATGTGTCCGGATTATAGGGAGCTCAATAAGCTCACTATTAAATATATATTTCTCATTCCTGTGATTGATGAATTATTGGATGAAATACATGGAGAAATTTATTTTACTAACTTTGATATTCATTCAGGATATCATCAAATTAGAATGAAGACTAAAGATATTCTGAAAACAACATTTTGAACTCATGAGGGTCATTATGAATTTTTGGTCATGCCTTTTGGCCTTACCAATGCACCTTCTACATTTCAAGGGTTGATGAATTCCATTTTCAAACCCTTACAAATTTTTTTCTAGTATTTTTTGATGATATACTAATCTACAACAGGTCTTGGAAGGATCATGTTCAACATGTTGACAGGGTGCTCAAACTATTGGAGGAGAAACAATTATATGAAAAAACATAAAAATGTTTCTTTGGAGTACAAGAGGTGGAATATCTGGGTCATATTGTATCCTAGGAGGGCGTTAAAGTAGACCCTAACAAAATTAAATCCATTAAGGAATGGAAAATCCCCACAACCGTAAAGCATTTGCGCAAATTTCTCAGGTTCACAGGGTATTATCACAAGTTTGTTAAGAATTATGGGATAATAGCAGCACCTCTAACACCATTATTGAAGAAAGATGCATTTTCATGGAGTCCTGAAGCAACTAACGCCTTTGAACATCTTAAAGAGGGAATGTTCCTATAACCAGTATTAGCTACGCACGACTTCACAAAAACCTTTATTGTGGAATGGGATGCCTCAGGGAATGGAATTGGTGTTGTTTTAATGCAAGAAGGAAGACCCATTGCATTTGAAATTTGTCCAATCAAGGGAAAGTATTTACAAAAGGCTATTTATGAGAATTAAATGTTGGCAATACTACATGCACTAAAGAAATGGCGACCTCACCTAATGGGAAGACATTTCAAGGTAAAAAATGATCATGATAGTCTTAAACACTTTTTGGAACAAATAATGTCTTCAGAAGAGCAACAAAAATGGGTCACAAAGATGTTGGGTTATGACTTTGAAATAATCTAGAAAAAAGGGAAGATAAATGTTGTTGATTTATAATTATATTTGATTGCTTACACTATATGCATTGATTTCAATATAAACCATTTCTAATCCTATTGGTTTGCGTACACTAAATGCATTTATTTTAGTGTAGATGTTGATTTATAATCCTATTTTATTGCTTGCACTAGATGCACTGATTTTAGTGTATATGTTGGTTTCTAATCCTATTTCATTATCTGCACTAGATGCATTGATTTGTGGTAGATGTTGATTTCTAATCCTATTTGATTACTTGCACTAGATGCATTGATTTCATTATAGATGTTTTTTTCTAATCTTATTTGATTTCTTGCATTAGATGCATTGATTTTAGTGTATATGTTGATTTTTTAATCGATGTTTTTGGATGTATGATGGTACACTAATTTTAAAGTCATTGGATTAATACTGTGCATTGATTTCAATGTAAGAACAACAAATTATTGACAATGTAGAACGATTTTTGTGTTATAGTAATTAAAGCTAATAATGTTGGAGAGAAAGAGATATAAGGTATGATGTTTACTACAACAACTAGAGAAAAATATTTAAATGGTTTATTATTTATCATTTCTACTATCTTTTTCATATAATTGATATGAAAAGGTGACAAAACTAACAAGGGTGACAATAAGAATAGTAGAAGAAAATAGTTGGAGATTTATCACAATGAAGGTTATTTGTAGTTGACACATTCTTATTATTCACATTTTCTATCATTCAATATTATTACATTTTCACTTTGTATTCACAAATTTTATTTCATCATTTTTTATCATTAAAGTTATTTTACAATATTTATCATCTCAACAAACTAAGGTAACCAAGAAAATTTGGAATTAAAATGACCTGATAAATCTCAAACATATTTAGAATATTTAAAATGGTTATATTAATATTAGATGTATTTACATATTATTGATAAAATTAATCATATATTTTTCATATTATCGATATATTTTCCTTCGTTGCACATGACCGAAACCATCATAGATCCATCTTAACTACGAATCTATTAAGTGTCGAGAGGGATCAAATCTCTCAAGGTGAAAACCTTTCCTCAAGTTTTTCCCTAAAAAAAGAGGTTTGAACCTCGAGAGATTTAATCCTTCTCGGTGCTCGATAGATCTGTTAATATGGATCTACGCTGGTAAGTCAAACATTCAACCACCTTTCTCGAGGTTGATTCCACTTCTAGTCTATAGCCTATAACATTAACTTCCTTATCTAAGTCCCTCCACATTTCACCATTCAAAGCCCCTCATCCTCAGAAGTTTCTTTCAACAACTCCTCTCACCATCGTTCACAACCTTCCTATTTGAGAAGGCCTTATATTGGCTCCCTCTAAAGCTTTATCTTCTTGTTATTAAAAAATTTAAAAACTAAACTTAGGTTGATGGAAAATTTTAAAAATATCTTAGAATTTGATGGTTGATGGGAGATTTTAAGAATATCTTAGAATTTGATGGCTAGATAAAATAATTAATTTTAGTATTATCCTTTAGATGTCAAGATATTTCAATAATTTGCAATTAAAATAACTATGACCGTCATCCAGATGCAATTATTTTTCTTATTATTAAAAAACTGAATTAAAGTTGATGGAAGATTTTAAAAATATCTTAGAATTTCATGGTTAATAGCTAGGTCAAATAATTAATCTTATTATTATCTAAAGTATTTCAAGAATCTACAATTAAAATAAATATAACCATCATCAAAATGCAGTTACTTCTTACTACTAATAACTTCGATTTTCCACCACAAAATGAACCTCCAACACAAATGAAAACCTCCAAAATAAAACCAAAAATTCCTTCCCAACATAAAATCACTTAGATATTCCTTTTATACTTACCTCAAAAAACAAAATAAACACAGAAGTCGTAATGTGCCAAGCATTCCTTTCTACTGTCTTCACAGCTTCAGTCTGCTTGTGCATGTGACCATAATCTATTACATTACATGATCAAATATCCTCGTGAGTTTCACTTTCATGACCACAAGTTTTTCGGTTTCATCAACCTTGCAAATCAAATTATACTATAGAGGAAGAAAAATATTGTGACTCTGAAACAATTGTAAAGCCTTTAAAAATTTAATGGCAACAAATTCAATTCTAGAGTTCCTATTCTAAGATCTTATCATTTTCATCATCGAATTTGGTTCATTTACAAGACTAGACGATGAGAGAGCTCCTTCCATTCTTTGATCACCTTGAATATTCAATGTGAGTAGCCATTCAAATGGTTTAATATGAAATAATTTAAAAAATAGTAATTAACAAATATTATAAAAATAGTAATTAAAAATGATGAATTTATTATCTCACTGTTATTCTTATATGTTTCATATGGATAAGGAATGGATATTATTTGAGGAAAGAGAATTGTGCAGAGAAGTTTCTTCAACATTTATGTTAAATAATCCTAGTGAACACTTCACCCATCATCAAGGATCAAAACATTAAAATATGTTTATGTGAATGTTAGATTTCAATAGATAGATAAGGTTACCGTGTTGCCATTAGAAGAAATTAATATAATAATTGGAAAACCATATCACTCGATCTAAATAAAATATTACAGTCTAAATAAAATATTACAGAAATTAATTAGAGAAACATATTAGTGGTCATAATAGTATATAAATTAGAGATCCAAAGAGACATAAACATTAAATGAGCGAATACTATATAAGAGAATTATATATATATCACTAAAAGGAGGTAAACAAATGAAACAAAATAATTATTTGTGGTAATTATTATTGCTATTAGGTTTAGAAACCAAAAGGATGGAGAGGCTAGAAGGCGAGATGGGGAGAATATATGTTATAATATTATATAAATAAGTATACATTTATATCTAAAACAAATTCCAAATAAAGATTGAGGAATATGATAAAGATCTCGGAAATTGAATTAGAAAGGGATCTCACAATAAATTAGCATAGGAGGTGATTCCCTATTAAAGTTATACAAGTAAAATATAAAAAGGTAAATTAAAGTAAAATAAGAGGGTTAATATACAAATTCTCCCAATATAAACTAAAGAACTAAAAACTATCACTTTCTAACCTATATAGAATTCATATATTTCATAGAAATTAAATAAACCACTTCATAAAATTGTTTATCAAATTTTTTTCCATGCACTAATCTAAATTCCATTGCTATGCATAAGACCATATTCGAGAGGACAAGTAAATAATATAATTTTGCAAATGTTTTATTAAAGTGTAATAAAATATTATTATGTTGGCAACCTTATCATTCAAAAATTATGTGGATCATATTACACTAAATTAAAACTAAATTTTAAATTATTTTGAACAAACTAAAAATAAATAAAATTGAAGCCTTGTTTTTATGAAGCATGAAATATATTGTAGTAAATTGAAGATGAGATACAATATTTTATTAAATGGTACAAAATGGAATTAACGCATGGGAGGTGCACAATCTGACATCACTCGTGTGTGTGTGTCTTCAGGCCTAACGAGGAGATTAACTTACCTACCAACTGCTCACCTCAAATAAACAAGATTCATGAATTGAGAAGCATCAAGATCCATTGGACCATTTCCAGCTTACAACTTGCTTGGAAAACTTATAGCCTTTATCCACCAGAAAACTAAAAGAAACTATTATTTACTCTGAGTTTTATCTTCTTTGACATCAATTTTAACGAACTATGAATCATTTCCTTTAGTTTTATTTTAGCTTTACGTTAATGTACTTGTGTAAAAATCTTATGGCTATGATCCGTCCTAGTCGTCAAAATCTTAATTCACCAGTGCAAATATATTCTAGACATTTACCTAGGGTTTAAATTTTTGAACTAGCCTCTATAGACTCGTTAATATTATGATGAATTATTAAAAAGATTTATGGTTTTTCATCATTTGGAATTTTTTGTTTCAATATTTAATGGATGAATAAATCATTTGATATATAAAAAAATGAAATTTATATATGTTATGATATTCTGAATAATACTTCATTTTATGGTCTAAAAATAATTTCATATTAAATATTAATCACACTTAACTTACATGGAAAATAATGTTTAGACATATGTGAAACCTCATTTTTTAAGATTCTGAGGCAAGATAAATATATTCAAATAATGTGCAAAGGTTGAAGGGAATTTTGGTTCATTTTCAAGACCGAATTAAACTAACACGTGGGTGATGCATATTCCTTCACAACAAATGGGAATTGTTAACCAACCACTAGCTTCCAATCATAATTGTCAGGAGTCATTGATTAAAAAAACACGAGCCCTTAAATTTATCCAAGTCCTTAACATCAAGAAAATTCCTCTCTCTCTTTGCCACTCGAAATCTATGATTTGTTACCTCCTAGATTTATTTAACTTTGAGGAGAGTTGGTTTAACTATGTTAATTTCTTTTGGTTGGGGATTTGTTTTGAAATTTAATTCACGTACATGAAATATACTTCAATTTTTTGGGTTTCATTATGATTTGGTATAGTTTACCATCGTTTATCATGTTGGTAAAATCAATAAAAGAATTATTATGTAAGGTGTATGAATGATCATTCTCGGAATGTTATTATACTAGTAAACTAGGGTAAGAAAAACACAATTACTGCAAAGTTATTCACAATATTTCATATGATTTGTTAAAGAACTATTTTTTATTTATGTCACGTAGGAATCTAATGAGAAAAATATTAAATACTTGAGGAAACTAATTCAATCAAGAATAATGTATAAGGAGGGAATTATTAATTTTGCGTCGAAGAAAAAGACCAAGCCACAAAAAAGGTTTTTTCGACATTAATTTCATTTTACTTTTAATTATGTAGCTAAAATAGATAGTTATAAATAAAAATTATTAAAAAATTTCTATATAAAAAACATGATTTCCCATTTGAGAGGGGCGGTTGGATTTCGAAGCAAAGGAGACTTATGTTGCTATAGTTCCTACACACAGGTTGTGTGAACCATATTTAAGAACTATGTAACTTTTCCATTCAATTTTGATAATTAATATTCATTCAATTTTGATAATTAATATTTATTTTCAGTGATGATTTATAAAACATATATTTTTTATATTCTCGTTATTGAATGATTTAAATAGACTAACTTGAAAATATGAGAAATTGTTCTAATATTACGTAGCTTGGTTTCTGTTCTGGATATATTTTCTATCTACAGTGCCAAAGTTATTAGGTTTATTTGATTGATTGCAGGTTGAACTTGAAATGTATGATATTGATCAATTTATTGTACTCTTCATAGGAAACATTATTATATGCCAGTATTATGCATTTGTATCATTATTTTCTTATTTATTTATTCTATGTTCTTATTTTCGTGTTTGTAAGGTTTCAATAGTTGACATGATCACCATCATTTGTTTACAACTATAACTTGAATGATTTACCTTCAGGTATATACTATCTTGGATTTTTATCCAATATATTTATCTAATTTGTCAAGATAGAATTGCCACGATACATGATTTGGGATTATTTTTTTATAGTTACAAGGGTAAATATGATTTATTACCAAGGATTATTTCTTTTTATTATTATATTTTCTACATTAATTGGATCCTTAAGTTTACATTAATTTACAAATCATATACTTTACATAAGTTACATTTAATAACAAAATTTGACCACCCATTCTTAAAAGAAAAAAATCTCATATCATTAATCTGAACCCATATATATATATAGTTATTTCAATACATTTTTAGAATACCAAGTGGGATACCTACTTAGGTGAAGGGAGGAAAAACATTTTATACTGAAGTGGGAGGATTAATATCCTCATTAAATGTCCTCTTAGATTGTTATTTGTTGCTAGAATGATTTGGGAGCCAACATTGTTCTTGTGCCATTGCTGGTGAGTGAAGTCTGCAGATTTCATTTCCATAGTAATTAACAAATTGTTAACTATGTGGCCTACTAGTGAACATGATCATAGTAGCTTTCACTTTAGAGATTTCAAGACAATATCTCTTTTTTAAATTTTCACCTGATGAATCTTTCATTGCCTAAATGGACTACTCTTTGGCTTATTTAACATCCAAATGATTTTCTCCACTTAAATTTTCTGTTGGCAATATGTTGCAGAATGTTGTCCTTGATGGCAACCCACTAAATGAAGATGAAGACATGAGATTGTTGACATATGTTGTCCTTGATGGCAATCCACCTGATGAAGTTATTCTTGATTTGATGGACTTGTTAAATGATGTAAATATGATGTATCTACAGTGAGTACAGAAGGTAATGAAGAAAGGAATTAAGTATGTGTTAGATCTATGATGAAAAGAGTATGTCTCAAGGCATACTCGGATTTGTCTAGAATAAGTCACGTATGCACGCGGGAAATAACGTTCCAAGTCGCGTATGGGCAAAAGTGCTCATAAAGTGAAAAACCAGGGGTAACCACCATGGTATTGACCCACTGTATTGGGTAATGACTCGTCTAAATGACCCCGTCCAGGAATACCATCGGAAGTAATGTAGTTTTGGCTCATGGTATTGAAAAAGGGGCTCATGGTATTGAAAAGGGTAAACCTATATAAAGAGAAGAAATTCATTGTGCAAAGGAGGAGCGTGGGTGCAAATTGTCTGAGCTTGAGTGAACACTTCTCTCTGAAGTATATCTGAATGGAAAGGGTTACAATTGAATGATAGATCTAAATGCATGAAGCACCAAAGAAGAAAATGATGAAGAAGGGGATCTAGATCTAAAATGAATTTGTATTTGCTTGATCTGTTCATGGAATGATTAGATCTAAGATGAGGCGAACATCTGTCTGAAGTAAAGGGTAAAATTTGTGTGATGTATCTATTCTGAAGAATTGAAATGACCTAAATATCTGAAGAACCATACGCTAGTTTGCCGCAAGAGAAGCACGTATATACGCGGCTTCGCTGAAGAGAAAGCGCGTATGCACAGTGAAATTAGCTCTGAAATATGTACTGAAGTATACGCGGGTTTGTTTGGTAGAAGGCGCGTATATGCGCGGTATCAGTGAAAGGAAAGCGCGTATGCAAACCAGGGTTTGTTGAAGCATGGGTTATGAAATGTCTGATCTATTCTGTTGTGTTACTGCTATCTGTATTCTACAGTTCTGAGTTATCTACATCTGTTTGGTTGTATTATTGAGCTTAATTGTGTGGAGTGGGTCCAGTCTGAAAATATGTTGAAACGAGGCCTGCAAGTTGTGCTCTATTGAAGTTGTTTGGATCCAGTGTGAAAATTGATGAAACGTGGTCCATAGAAGTGCTGAAGGTTGTAGCCTTCAGTCAGGGGGTTGAAGCTCACTTCCAGGTGAGGCTGGTAAACGAGAGAGCCAGGTCGAGCCTTTCCAAACAAGGCCTGCAGCCTTGTTGTGTCAGGGTCGCAGCTCCCTTCCCGGAGAGAGAGGGCTTCGGCCGGTAAACGAGCACAGTGGGTGCCTGCGTGCGGGTAGGAGTCTCCAGACCAACATGTTGTAAGATGTTTTCTCTATAATAAAATATTGAAGGGTCGATAAATCACAGTTTTGTATTTTTCTCTGACTTGCTTCAAATTTCAGAAATCCCGGTGTTCATGTGACTGCTTTGTACTACACATGTTTACCTAACTTAACATCAGATGTTTGAATAGTGCAAAAGAACTAAGCTAATAATATCTGCATATTTAGATCTCTGCTAATACGCGAGTTGTATGAAGGATATCCGCGTGTATACGCGAGTTTACTAAAGTAAAGTAGCGTATGGGTTTTAAGGAATGAAAAAGTGAAAAGTTTTGAGTATGCAGTAAATACTGATTCACCCCCCCCTCTCAGTATTTTTCCCAACAATTGGTATCATAGCAGGTCCTTGTGCAGAAGCTTGATCGCTTAAAGGAGATCCGTCGCAATGGGAAGTCAAGAAGGAGTAATGTCTATAAAGCCACCTCTATTCAATGGAAGCAATCTGATATTCTGGAAGGTACGAACAAAAGCATATCTACAAAGTCTTGGTGCAGATGTATGGGCAATCGTGGAAGAAGGTTATCAATACCCAGCAAGTATTCCTACTGATGCAGCAGAAAGGAAGAAGTATGAAATCAATGCCAAAGCAGTAAATGTCCTATTAGGAAGCATGACTGAACCAGAATTTGCTAAAGTGATGCAGCTACATTCAGCCAAAGAAATATGGGACAAAATCATTCTAAGCTATGAAGGAGACACAAAGGTAAAAAGTGCAAAACTCCAAACTCTTAGAATTGAATATGAAAATTTGAAAATGCATAGTGATGAGAGTATTTCCCATTTCTTCTTACGTCTGGATGATATTGTAAATCGAATGAGAAATTTGGGTGAAACCATAACTGATACTACTTTGGTGGAAAAAGTCTTAAGATCCTTGACTTCAAAATTTGACACTAAAGTTTCAGCTATTGAAGAAAGGCAAGATCTGCAAACTCTTACTATTGTTCAACTACATGGTATTCTGACTGGTTTTGAAATGAGACAAGGAGGTCCTTCTCAAATCAAAGAAGCTGTTTTTAAGGTATCTGCAAGAGGAAAAGAAAAGGAAGTTGCCAAAGAATCCAGCTATATATCCGAAGAAGAAGAAGCGAATTTTGTGAGAAAACTCCAACTGGGTACTGGAAGATTCAAAGGTAAGCTTCCCTTCAAATGTTTTGAGTGTGGAAAAGTTGGTCATTATGCTGCAAAATGTCCTTATAAAGAAACATCTGCTAAAGAAAAATAAGTAGCGAGAAGGAGTAAGAACCGATCTAGCTCTAATAAAAGTTACTATACTAATGAAGATAGTGATGGGTCATCTAGTGAGGAAGAATGTGAAGAAGATCTTAGACTTCTCATGGCTTTTGAACAAATAGAAGAAAATGATAATTTTGTGGATGCTCTGGAAGACAATGACTTTCTTGAAGAAAACAATCAACTCAAAGTAAGTCTAGAAGAAAAGAACATAATCATAGAGACTCTTGAAAATCATCTTGAAGCAAAGGAAAAACGCATTGAGCAATTGGAGTGTGAAGTAGTAAGTATAAGGAAAGATAATGAGAAAGAAAAAACTCTCAATCTTAGATTTGCTAAAGGTTCAGAAACCTTAGATGAAATTATTAATGCTCAACGTTCTCCTCTCATAAAAACAGGTCTTGGATATATTGGAGAATACTCTTAGGCTTCAGCACCAAACTATCTAAAGGCAGCAACTACTGGTTTACAATATTCTGCCTCTCAACAAAGAAGCAAGGATTCTTTACAGGTAAAGCAGGATCATCGCACTTCAAGGAACACTGACAGGAATAACTTTCAAAAGAGCTCCAACCAGCAGGTAAATCCAAATAGAAGATTTCGTGATTACAAAAATGTATATTTCAATGGACAATGTTTTACATGTCACAATTTTGGTCACAAAGCTGCTCAATGTGTTGCTTACAAAACCATCATGACAAGAGAAGCAAGAAAGAAAAGGTTGGATACTGAACCAATGAAGAATACCTATAACAATTTTTCTCCCCTTCAAAATGAAGTTGAATGTGCTTATTGCAATAACTTTGGCCATGAAGAATTTGAATGCAAGAGCAAAGTCCAGCCAAAACAACACTTTCCCTCAAGTTCCAAAGTATGGAAAAAGAAGGAATTATAGGTTGAAAATTGTGGGATAGCATTATTTGCAGAAGGTGAATAAAATCAATGGTACATTGATAGTGGATGCACAAGACACATGACAGGTGACAAAAGAAAAATTCTTGCATATAATGCTCTAGAAAAGGAAAAGAAAGTTACTTTTGGAAATGATACTCCTGCTGTAATTAAAGGAAAAGGGTCAGTGTTTCTAAAAGAAAAGGTGAAGGCTAATGATGTCATGTATGTGGATGGATTAAGGCATAACCTGTTAAGTGTAAGTCAAATGTGTGATCAAGGAACATAAGTGGTCTTTAGTTCAAAAGAATGTGTGGTTTGTGATCTTGATACAGGTAAAATTATTATAAAAGGGAAAAGAAATCCAGGCAACCTGTATGTACTGAACGGCAAAGATCAATGTTACTTGAGCAAGTCTTCAGAAAATTGGTTATGGCATAGAAGGCTGGGGCATCTGAGCTTCTCTCAAATCAACAAATCAAGCAAACTTAATGCTGTTCGTGGTCTTCCCAACATTTCTCTACCTGAAAGTATCATATGCAAATCCTGTCAATTCGGTAGCGGACAGTCGATTTATTACCCAGAAGAAGGATCATCAAGTAAGCCTCTTGAACTCATTCACACTGACATATGTGGACCTATGAGGAAAAATTCACCACGTGGGGAAGAATACTATATCTTATTTATTGATGATTACTCTAGAATGTGTTGGATCGGGCTCATTAAACACAAAGATGAAGCATTTGAAAAATTTCAAATCTTCAAAGCATTGGTAGAAAATGAATTAGATCTAAAAATCAAGTGTCTTAGATCTGATCGAGGAGGAGAATATACATCAAATGAATTCTTTGAATTTTGTGAACAACATGGCATAAAAAGACAGTTCTCTGTAGCAAGCACTCCACAAAAAAATGGCGTAGCAGAAAGAATGAATAGAACAATCCAACAAATGGCTAGAGCTATGCTTGATGATTTTGGAACTCCTGACATGTTCTGGGGTGAAGCAGCACATACAACAACTAACATTCTCAACAAGGCTCATGTTCGGGTAAATAGTGACAAAACTCCATATGAACTCTAGTGCGGTAGTTCTCCCTCTGTGAATCATTTTAGAGTTTTTGGAAGTAAATGCTTTATCAAAAATAATGATGAAAAGCTTGGCAAGTTTGAAACTAGATCAGATGAAGGAATATTTCTTGGTTACTCATCTACAAGAAAAACATACAAATGTTACAATAAAAGGCTTCGAAAGATTGTTGAATGTATTGATGTTGTTATTGATAAGTCTCCTACAGCTCCTAAAGAAGAAAAACAAACATCAAAAGAAGATGATGGTGACTTATTTCCTTCTACATCAAATAGAAATGATATAGACGGTGGATCCAATGAAGAACCTGAAGATGATCCATCTGAAAAAGCTCCATCCAGATATGTTCAAAAGAATCATCCTGAATCTCAAATTTTGGGAGACAAGGATTCAGGTGTACGAACAAGGAGAACTCTTGTGGGATCTTCTAGTCATCTGGCACTTCTATCCACAATTGAACCACAGAATGTCAATCAAGCTAGCAAAGATGAATGTTGGAAGCAAGCCATGGATGAAGAGCTTGATCAAATTGAAAAGAATGACACTTGGGAATTGGTACCAAGACCACGTGATAAAAATGTCATTGGAACTAAATGGATTTTCAAGAACAAGTTAAATGAGAATGGGGATGTTGTAAGAAACAAAGCTAGACTGGTTTGCAAAGGGTATACTCAACAAGAAGGTATAGACTTTGAAGAAACTTTTGCTCCTGTAGCTAGACTTGAAGCCATAATAATGTTTCTTGCTTTTTCAAGTTTTCAACAAATCAAAGTTTATCAAATGGATGTCAAATATGCATTCCTCAATGGTGATCTAGAAGAAGAAGTTTATATAGAACAACCAGAAGGATTCATTTTGGGAAATGATGAAAATCTTGTTTGTAGACTTAAAAAGGCTCTATATGGTCTCAAACAAGCTCCAAGGGCATGGTATCATCGTCTTGACAAATATCTTCATCAACAAGGATTTTCAAAGGGGTCTGCTGATAGCAACTTATACACAAAAATTGAAAATGATATACTATTGATTGTGGTCGTATATGTTGATGATATCATTTTTGGGAGTAACGAAGAATCTATGAGTCAAAAATTTGCTTATGTCATGCAGCAAGAATTTGAAATGTCCTTACCTGGGGAACTAACATTCTTTCTTGGCTTACAAGTGCATCAAACTGCAGATGGTATATTCCTATCACAAGAAAAATATCTTAAGCAAATTCTGAAGAAGTATGGCATGGAAGAATGCAAACATGTAAGTACACCAATGATAACCGGATGCAATCTCAGTTCTCATGATGATTCTCCCACGGTGAATCAACCAGAATACAGATCAATGATAGGAAGTCTACTTTATCTCACTGGGACTAGACCAGACATTATGCATGTAGTTGGGATTGTTGGACGATTCCAAGCTAATCCAAAAGAGTCTCACCTTCAGGCTGTTAAAATAATATTCAAATATCTACAAGGAACTCAAGACTTTGGACTATGGTATCCAAAGAATGCCAATCTTACTCTTCATGCTTACACTGATGCAGATTGGGCTGGAAATGTTGATGATCGGAAAAGCACTAGTGGTGGTGCATTCTATATGGGACCCTGGTTAGTATCTTGGTTCAGCAAGAAGAAAAATTCTATTGCCTTATCTACAGCAGAAGCAGAATATGTGGCTGCCGCATCTTGTTGCACTCAACTCCTTTGGATGATGCAAACCTTACAAGATTTTCAAATCAAATGTATACCTCCTGTCCCCATTAAGTGTGACAATACAAGTGCCATCAGTATTTCAAAGAATCCTGTTATGCATTCGAAGACCAAGCACATTCCCATCAAGTATCACTTCTTACGTGAACAAGTGCTTGAGCAAAAGGTGAAGTTGGAGTATGTTCCCTCCAAAGAACAAGTTGCTGATATGTTTACCAAACCTCTGCCCAGGGAAGCGTTCGAGTATCTAAGACAGAAGCTGGAAGTGTTCTCTACTAGTCAAAAGAACAAATCTGCATAAATTTAGAAGATGGCATTGGATGCGCAGATTTCCTGAAGCACAGTCATGTATATACGCGATTTCATGCACAGAAAACTGCGTAGGTCTGATTGTTGACAAAATTCTGTTTGGAGTCAGCTCTCTTCAGCACAGCTGCAGTGCTGTTTGGTATCTCTGATACTGTTTGGTATCTCTGGCGATGTTCCAGTTCTCATAATTCTATTTCTAATGTTTTGATAAAGATGCCTTGATGATTTGTTGGTGAAAGTGTTGAGGATGCACAAACTAAGGGGGAGCCTTAGTCATATGTAAAGGATGCTTGGATGCACATATTCAGGGCGAGCACTAGCGTTGCTAAGTATAATGCATTGTTGGCATTATGTTGATTCTGAAAAATGTTCTCTTTCTTGAGGACTTTCTAGGTGTTGGTTTTAAATGGTCATTTTTGTATTTTGGTGAAAAGGTCTTGTTGAGACCAATGATGTAAAATTGTAATATTCAGTCATGTAAAGGACTTGTCAAATTTTGTAAACCCACTTGGTTGGGTACTTGAGTCTCATATTTAAATTCACTTGGATGGTTCTTTGATGTAAGTATGAGTCATTGGTGATAGGAAAGTCATAGAGTCATGTACTTCATTGGAAAATATGTTTTGAAGATTCAGCATGAACTCAGGGGGAGCTTGGTCATGGTATCATCAGATCTGCAGAACGTTTCTTCTACATGAGGAGAAAAAGGGGAGAGTGTGTTGGTTTTGATCTGCCCTTTGCCCTTGATGTCAAAGGGGGAGAGTGACATGGTGTTTGAATGAAGAGAAATATTGTATTCTTAATGTACCTATCTGTTGTGGTAACCAAACACCATCCTGGTTGCCATCAAGTCCAAAGGGGGAGATTGCTGGAAATATGTTGCAGAATGTTGTCCTTGATGGCAACCCACTAAATGAAGATGAAGACATGAGATTGTTTACATATGTTGTCCTTGATGGAAATCCACCTGATGAAGTTATTATTGATTTGATGGACTTGTTAAATGATGTAAATCTGATGTATCTACAATGACTACAGAAGGTAATGAAGAAAGGAATTAAGTATGTGTTAGATCTATGATGAAAAGAGTATGTATCAAGGCATACGCGGATTTGTCTAGAAGAAATCGCGTATGCATGCGAGAAATAACGTTCCAAGTCGCGTATGGGCAAAAGCGCTCATAAAGTGCAAAACCAGGGGTAACCACCATGGTATTGACCCACTGTACTGGGTAATGATTTGTTTAAATGACCCTGTCCAGGAATACCATCGGAAGTAATGTAGTTTTGGCTCATGGTATTGAAAAAGGGGCTCATGGTATTGAAAAGGGTAAACCTATATAAAGAGAAGACATTCATTGTGCAAAGGAGGAGCATGGGTGCAAGTTGTCTGAGCTTGAGTGAATACTTCTCTCTGAAGTATATCTGAATGGAAAGGGTTACAATTGAATGATAGATCTGAATGCATGAAGCACCAAAGAAGAAAATTATGAAGAAGGGGATCTAGATCTGAAATGAATTTGTATTTGCTTGATCTGTTCATGGAATGATTAGATCTAAGATGAGGTGAACATCTGTCTGAAGTAAAGGGTAAAATCTGTGTGATGTATCTGTTCTGAAGAATTGAAATGACCTAAATAGCTAAAGAACCATACGCTAGTTTGCTGCAAGAGAAGCGCGTATATACGTGGCTTCGCTTAAGAGAAAGCGCGTATGCTCAGTGAAATTAGCTCTGAAATATTTACTGAAGTATACGCGGGTTTGTTTGGTAAAAGGCACATATATGCATGGTATCAGTGAAAGGAAAGCGCGTATGCAAACCAGGGTTTGCTGAAGCATGGGGTATGAAATGTCTGATCTGTTCTGCTGTGTTACTTCTATCTGTATTATATAGTTCTGAGTTTTCTACATCTGTTTGGTTGTATTATTGAGCTTAATTGTGTGGAGTGGGTCCAGTCTGAAAATATGTTGAAACGAGGCCTGCAAGTTGTGCTCTATTGAAGTTGTTTGGATCCAGTGTGAAAATTGATGAAACGTGGTCCATAGAAGTGCTGAAGGTTGTAGCCTTCAGTCAGGGGGTTGAAGCTCACTTCCAAGTGAGGCTGGTAAACGAGAGCAGGGGGTCGTAGCTCCCTTCCAGGTGAGGCTGGTAAACGGGAGCAGGGGGTCGTAGCTCCCTTCCAGGAGAGGCTGGTAAACGAGCGCAGGTGGGTGCCTGTGTGCTGGTAGGAGTTTGCACCAACACATATGTTGTAAGATGTTTTCTCTATAATAAAATATTGAAGGCTGAGCAACTGCAGTGGTGGTTTTTCTCCTGACTTGGGTTTCCACCTAAAAATCCTGGTGTTCATGTGTGATGCTTTGTACTACACATGTTTACTGTTAACTTATCATCAGATGAATGAATATTGCAAAGAACTAAGTTAATAAATATCTGCATATTTAGATCTCTGCTAATACACGACTTGTATGAAGGATATCCGCGTGTATACGCGAGTTTACTAAAGGAAAGTAGCGTATGTGTTTTAGAGAGTGAAAAAGTAAAAAGTTTTGAATATGCAGTAAATACTGATTCACCCCCCCCCCCCCCCTCTCAGTATTTTTCCCAACATTTTCTACTATACCAATTTTTGCAAATGAAATTACAGACATATATGTATAGGATACCTACCTAGGCCACTTTCGAAGAAGTGAAAATGATGATCCAGTTCAACATCTCATCAAGTTCCATGATTGCATTCCCAATATTAGGGTTTACCATGAGGATGTAATCATGAAATTGTTCATGACTTCATTGGAAGGTAACATCGAACAATGGTATAGTTGTCTCCCCCCCTGCTAGTATTCCATCCTTGAAGGATTTTATTGCAATTTTTATGAACATTATGAAATCATGTATGCCTCTAAATTAATTATTAAATATGGTTTCCATTTGAAATTACATTGTAATAAATGTTATTTGGGGTTTCAAGCAAGCAGTTATTATGCTAACGATGAATTTGTAAAGTCATAAGGACAATTATGATAATCCTAATGAAATATGTTTAGCCTATATTGCTTCACAGAGTGAATGTATATCCATTCATGGAATTGTATCTAGTTTTGATTGCCAAGATAGCCCTATAGAATCTAATGATTTAATGACTAGTGATGAACTTGGTTTTTTTTTATTTGATTCCCTTGATCATATTACTTATAATTATTTTGAAGCAATCAATGTTGAGGGAGAATTTATGTCTACAAGAACATCAAAATTATTCATTCATGATTATTTAGATCAACCATCAACTATGAAATAAGTTTTTCAAACAAACGAAAAGGTATGTGATTGTATTTTTAGTAATTATGACATCAATTCATTTCACCTTTATGCTAATTATTCTAAATCACATTATATGATAAGTAGGATTATGAATAATTAATACTATGCCACAATCTTGAAATAGGAGATGATTTTGATATAGATTTTGGTTTACATTCATTGTGTAATTATGATCCTTTCCATATTAATAAACATGAGGATATGCCTGGTTCAACACCTTTCCATCTTCCCTATATTGAATATATTTATGATAACTACATTATACAAGGGACAAATTATGCATCCAACCTTAGTGTTATTAATGTGTTGAACTTTATATTATGACTAATCCCATGATAATACAATATATCCATGAGGAAGAAGCATACACAAATTCTTTTCATGAAAAGGTTACTAAAATTTTAATGGTTTATCCATTGGAAGTTCATACAGGGATGCCTGATTTCGTTGAAGAGTGGATGAGTAAATATTTTGAGAAAATTTATTTATGCTATAAATTAATCATATTTGATGAAGGCCTATTAAACACGTTTTGCCCTTCTTATTACAAAATTTTAGCATATTACTATTTTTGTATAAGTTCAAAAACAAGAACATTGTATATAGTAATATTTCAACCTGGTGTCATTGGCTTTACGATTTCTTTGAAAAATAATCCTATCAAAACAAATGTATATATAAATTTTTTACATAAGTAAACTACATATGATTTAAGGTTGTTAAAAATAGAATGAAATAAATATGAAATCCTCACATCTTAAAGACGTTAGGTGATCATTGCAAGAATGAGTTACGGATTGATATTTCTCTAGTATATATCATACTGATGAGTTTGGAAAAGATCATTAAAGCCTTTTTTCATACCACCAAGTTGAAGGGTAATTATTTTCTTTAGAAGTCTCATACATTATCCCTATACTTGTCTCAAAATTCATGTTGAGCATTTTTGGGACACATCCTTATTTTTTTACTTCTTGCACATCAATATGATGACATATTATGTTAACCTTATGAGTACTAAATCTATAAACTCAAGATCTTATATTCATGAATATAATTATATCAAGGCTACATGTAATACTAGTTATTTATAAATATACTCCATTCATGTGACATTCCTTAATCATTATACTATTATCGACTAAGTGAAACTAGGGCTTTTTTTAATGGGGGAAGTAGATAACTTCGTTGAGGCAATGGACAATTTATAGACCCAGAGAAATATCAATGATACTAGGTTATCCTAGTGCATAATCATCACATTATCATTTACATTTCTTCAAATGGGGTATGGTGATATCTTTATTAGGGCTATGAACACTCTCTTGCACCGGAGCAAGGTTAATGGTATTTGGTAAAATCACAGTGCACGGTCATTCCATAAAATATGCAATGAAAAAAAAAAATGAAGCCTAGACAACACATGCTTATATGTGAATGAGAAAGTGATCGAATTTATTTAGCCAAGATAGTGGATGAGTCCATTGGTGTTGTGGATGCTCACTACCAATAGAGCAATGTTTCATTCTGGAAACTCATGTAGACAAAACAAAAGAGGGAACAAAAATCACTAATAACTAGTTTTAATAATCTTAGTTGAACTTTATTTTGAAACAAATTCCATACTTGTGCTCTTAAAAAGAGTACCATAACTTCTAAAATATCTTAATCGGTAATTATAAGAATGCATCATTTATACATGGTTTTGAAATACCCCATGAAAGATGACACACATTAAATTTTGATTGTTGACACCTAATTCATTTCCATTATGACCCTAGTAGACTCAAAGGTATGAAGAATGTCCTATATTTTAATAATTACTAGCCTCATCCACCTTTATACTAAGAATTTATATCTTTCATCATAATATAATTGTTTCCTTTGGTCAAACAAAATATCAAGGTACAAAGGATTCAGTTATTCTAGGATATATTAGGATTTATGTTTTTGTATTTGAAACGTCTTTTCCTCCCCTATTTTCAAAGGAATGGTTTTTAAATGTGAATGCTTTATTTCTTGTATAGTGATTAAATGATGTAATGTTCCAACATAAATTCAAAGTAGAGCTTCTTATTTTTTAAACTTCAATATGTTTGATTTTCATCAAAGTTCAATTTCGTACACATTATTGTTGAAAGCTATACACTAAACCTTGTGAAATTATGTGAAAATTGATCAGTAACGTCGAATTATCTACCTATACCATCAAATTACTGAATTTTCCATTAATATAATAGATTTAAATGACTTCAGGTCTAAACTCACGTGGAGTATAACACCCTCCCTTTGGCTCGAAATTATCGAATGGTGGTTGAAATTTTAATCTGATGATCAACAATAATTTTGGCCCTTAACGTGTGTGGAAATTAACATTCCTCCTCTATTCAAAACAACCAGATGGATGACAACCATATAGATGAATGAAACATATATTATTTCAGATGTTAATTTGCACACTATTTAACCTCCATGATGCATTCAATGATGAAGTTGATTATTGCAAGGAAATTATGCTTGTACCTCACAGAAGGGTAAACATAAATTGTACGAAAAAACATTTAAGTTTCCAAGACTTATTGTCGCATTTGGATATCATTCTTTCAAAGTGTTAAAAATAAATATCTCATGCATATTATGAAAAGTTACATGTCAAATTATCAACAGGACGAATTTGTAACACATTGGTATTGATTTTTAAAGTTATCTAATAACATGATATGGGGCATTAATACATTTCAAATGAGGTTTGCTGCTTTATAAATATTGACTCCATGCCAAATTTAGAAGGCACTGAGTTTGGAATTCTTGTTTCCTTTCAAGGAGGCACCATCCCTAGTAGGAACTAGATGTTGGCGATAAATATGGTCCTCTTCGAAAGTTGGGCTAAGGCCTCTAGGGATTATGTCTCACATAAGCCCTTTATCTTATTTCATCTAGTCTTACCCAAACCCCTAGATTCATATTTGATATATTATCCCTAATAACACAAAAACGGTATGAGTAAAATAAACTAAAAACATAAAAATCATGAAAAATAACATTAATAATATTTTTCAACGTTATTTGGATAATGTGAGATATCCATAAGAGTGTGAGTGTTATTATTATTATTTTATTATTTTAATTTTTTTTATCACATATAAATAAATATACATAAATGATTAATAATATTATATAAGATTTCATAATAATACACACTACTAAAAAATTATTAATAATCATAATTGTAACTAAAAATGATTAATGACTACCTGTCAATGAAAAGAGGAGTATTGTCCAACAAAGGGGAAAATTAAATAATGACAAGGCATGAATAAAATGCTTCTTATGATAACCCTTTTTTTGAAGAGTTGACTTAATCACGCGCACACACACACACACACACACACACTCACACACATATATATTATTAGGTCCCTATAATACTAGTGTATCCCCTTATTATTATTGTTAGTGTATCCCCCTTATTGAAATTGTTGTACCCATTTAGTCCCCATAGTGTTAGTATTGCTCCCCATAGAAGCCCACTATTGTTATTTTTGTGCACTTATATTATTATTTTTATGTCAGCTCTCACTATATTGTCATCCCTTTGACTCCTATATATAGAAAGGATGTTTTTTCATTTGTATCATACAATAATTGTTCATTTATTTAATGTAAAGTAGGTTTCCCCATCGAAGAAGCTAATTTTTAAGTTGTTGATCTATCATTTCTTCTATTTTGTGAGCTATTTGCATAACATTTTGTATGAGAGCTTTGGATTTTAGGGTTTCGTCTCATAAAACATGTCATCTTGGAATTCTCACCATAAAGTTTTTCTATGAAGCTTCAGAAGCTAAAAATGAAACCACGCGGATCAGAAATCTTGGTGAACTTCATCCTATAATTTCAGATCTTGGTCCGCTATATTTTGGGACATATGATCCAGGGAAGTTAGTGTTTTTATAGACTCCAAAATTTAGTCTCAAACATGTGACCTAGGGAAAATTGTCACAACTTTCATTTCAAGCATCAGATATGAATTATGTAAAAAGTGGAAGAAAGTGAAAAATATTTAGCTTTTCATGTATAAATTTAGCATCGAAGGTTGAAACATGGAGCTCCATACAATTTATCTCTACTGGACTAGTCTATAACCAGGTCATTGTTGGAGATTGGGAATAAGTTTATCTTGAAGAATCCAACTTAGGTATGACCTATGACACACACACACACACACATATATTTTTAGCTCCCTATAATACTAGTGTATCCCCCTTATTGAAATTTTTGTACCCATTTAGTCCCCATAGTGTTAGTATTTCTCCCCATAGAAGCCCACTATTGTTATTGTTGTGCACGTATATTATTATTTTTATGTCAGCTCTCACTATATTGTCATCCCTTTGACTCCTATATATATAAAGGATGTTTTTTCATTTGTATCATACAAGAATTGTTCATTTATTTAATGTAAACTAGGTTTCCCCATCGAAGAAGCTAATTTGTAAGTTGTTGATCTATATTTTCTTCTATTTTGTGAGCTATTTGCATAACATTTTGTATGAGAGCTTTGGATTTTAGGGTTTCGCTTCATAAAACATGTCATCTTGGAATTCTCACCATAACGCTTTTCTATGAAGCTTCAGAAGCTGAAAATGAAACCTCATGGATCAAAAATCTTGGTGAACTTCATCCCGTAATTTCAAATCTTGGTCCGCTATATTTTGGGACATATGATCTAGGGAAGTTAGTGTTTTTATAGACTCCAAAATTTAGTCTCAAACATGTGACCTAGGGAAAGTTGTCACAACTTTCGTTTCAAGCATCAGATCTAAATTATGTAAGAAGTGGAAGAAAGTGAAAAATATTTAGCTTTTCGTGTATAAATTTAGCATCGAAGGTCGAAACGTTGAAACATGGAGCTCCATGCAAGTTAACTCTACTGGAATAGTCTATAATCAAGTCATTGTGGGAGATTGGGCATAACTTTATCTTGATGAATCCAACTTAGGTATGACCTATGGCATTGGAAAGAAAACTCAAAGGGCTAATACAGGACCTAGTTTCAAATATTGCAAATCCAAAATCACAGATATATATTAGGTAAATACTGAGATCCTAAAATATAAGAAAAATGTGTGTACTTTGTTTTTAATTTTCATAAATTTTTCTTGAAAAATTAGTTGGAGGTCATTCCAAGGGCATATTGAAGAATAGACATAAATATTGGGTTCTAAAATTCCTTGAAAAAATAGTTGCATAACCATTAAGCCCTTAAAAATATCTAGTATGACACATGCAGAGGAAGAAGTGAAACATGATATATCAAAATTACAAGACCAACTACAACAAGCTTCACACTCACAAAGAGTAAGAAAAAATGAAATAGAAGCAAAAATGGAAGATTTTAAGGATGGAATTAAAGCATACATGGATGCTTTAAAATACGACATGGAATCTAAGATGGATGGTTTTAACGTACACATGGAATGTTTGAAGGAAGGTTTGACAAATTTGTTGCACGAAAGGCTTCCCAGTGGTGACATGGTAATCCATGAAAATCATGATGAGGACAAAAGGAATATGAATTATGATTTTAGAAACTCCAATGTTGGGGTTTTTTTTTTTTCACAGAAAAAATCGGTAACTTTTTATTTATAGAAATGAAAAGTTACACATAGCATATGCATTGAAGCATTTTCAGAAATTGCCCTATGGGCACATGTGCATTGGCACACAATGCGTTGTAGCTAGGCTACCTTGCATTCAGAAAGAATGAAAGAAAAAGAGAGAGAACTGGGAAGAGAGAAAGGGACAGAGAAACTAGAAGCTACTGAATCGTGGGAAAGACGTCCCACACTCAGGTTTTTCTGCCTTTCTTCTTCTCAACCTTGCGCCATTCACCCTGGGATGGAACACAAGTGGCAAGGACAATCTGATTTTCTGCATTATGGATTCCTGTGTCCTTGTCCGAATCTGACGTTTCTGATGTATGATGTCTTTTAATCCCTCCGCTGCCCATGTCCTCGGCATTCATGTCTGATTGTTTAGTTTGAAGGTGTGGATCCATGGGTGCAGTCATATCCTCTGTTTGTACCTCTGGTTCCTGTGTTCGCTGCTTACTTCCTGGCGGAGCTAGTTCCTCTTCTTCTTCTGACTCATCCTCCTCTGAGTCAGGAGGGGGATACTGCCAACCTTTCCTCTGCTTCCTATTCGGTTTCTTTTTGTTATTTGTTTTCTTAGCTTCTGGACATGTATTTTGAAGATGACCTGTCATCCTGCAGTTCCTGCATCTAAACGCAGTGTTCTCGTAATCAAGTGTTTGCAACCAATTTTGGTGCTTATAAATCAGCATGATATTCTCCGGTAGCCCTTTGCTTAAATCTACTTCTACACAGATCCGAGCAAAGGTGAAAATTCTTTGTTCTATTCTTTCCATGTCTGTTTTGATATACCGCCCAAGGCTATTCCCAATGCTCTCGAGAACCTGTTCATTCCAGAAATGAAGAGGCAGGTTGTAGAGTCTCACCCATACTGGTAATCTGGCAACTGTCATGGTGTTGGGGTCAAAATCTGGAAACCATGGGGTTATAAACAGCCCCGTGGACCCCCAGAACCAAGGCCCCTCTCTGATTATGATATCTCTTTCCTCTGAGGTTTGAAATTTAACGATAAAAAACCCCTTGGAACAGAGATGTATTTCACATTCCAATGACCATTGTGTGAAGATCCATTGAAATAGGTCCATGGGTTTGGGCCAAAAGCCGTTGAAGCGGCAGATTAATGCCTGGGATTCATATGTCTTTATATGCTCCTCTGCGGCTGAACTGTTTATTTTTAGTGCTGGGGTTTGGTCCTGTAGTTCTACTATGTAGGGTCTCGGCACATTTCCAGTCTGTTCTGGAGGTGAGCCTGCTACTTTCTTCCCCTGTAGGATATTTTTGTAGGAGGGCCCTCCATTTGATTGTTGTTGGCTGATGGGTGTTTTCCCTTTATCTCTCCCTGCAGATCTTGGCATGCTCTGATTTACGGCACCCCCTCGCAGACGCAGGTTTAGGGTAATGGTCATTTCTGCTTTAATGGAGTAGTCCTTTAACAACCTGCAATCCTGGAGAGAGCTGTGCCCATTGACCAGATGTTGGGTCGGAACTGGGTACCCCGTCAATCCCCATATCTTATGCTTTAGATGTAGAATAGAAGTATCATCGGTTACCCAGATTAAGAGAGACTTTCCCATAGGAGGTCTAATAAAAATTTGAAAGGGAGGGGAATTCAGCAGAAGCAGGTTCTTACCTGTTGATTGGGACTCAGGGAGCGTTATGGCTGTTTGAGATAGAGCAAGAAGCGCTCCTTGTTTTTGCTGATCCCTCCTCTCTACCTCTCCTTTCTTTTGATTCGGTAGTGGATTCAGAAACAGAGATCTCGGATCAGGGAAGCGCCTGCCCCCAAGCGCTCTAAGAAACAGGGGTCCTTGCACTTGACGGCAGTGATCATTTGCCAGTCTAAACCACGACGACCGAGTCTCTCTGCCTATCATAAAAAAATCAAAGAAAAAAACTGAGGCGTTGTCTTCCCTAGAAAGTGTGGATCGTACCAGCGAAGGTCGATAGCAGAGAACCATTGATGGGGCCGGATCACCTGCTAATCGCTTCGGGGCTGAAGACATTTCTTGGATTCTGCGAAATACCTCCCATGGGGCTCGAATCCAGCCTTCGGATCCATGAGGCACACACAGACTTCTCACGCCGTTTGTATCTGATGCAGTTGGATCGGAGTCCTCATCGCCGGAGGGCCTTCCTGGGGCAGAGCATCCCTGATCCACAAACTTGGCGGCGGCAGAATATTGCAGAACCCTTGCAGAAACCCTTGCTGCCTCCATCACTCCCTCCGTTTTTTTAATTATGTTGAGTAATTTTACAATTCAATGCTCCAATGTTGGGGTTAAGAACCAAAAGATTCCAAATATAGACATGAGTAAGTTTGATGGCAATGAAATAGTAACATGGATTCTACAAATTGATCTGGATTTATGCAGGAACGCAACAGAATAAACACATAACCATAAATACAGAGATGCAACTGAAATAATGCGTCATTTCATTAATAACAGAAATATGCTTACATACATAGTGGAAATAAAATAGCTAGGGTGATGGTAGCGAATCTCTGAGAAGAGATGTGATGGCTACATACCTCTGAACTGTGTTACAATGAGGCTCGAGGGCCTACTTATTATTGAGAAACAATGTAGAATCCGAAAAGTCCAAAAGCCTAACCGTAGGAGATGAGGCACCAAAACTGTGGGCGCCCATTTGGGTAAATTGGTGGTTCAACTTCCCGGGGGCGTAACTTTGGCACCCGATCTCCATTTGATGCGCTCAATAGTTTGTTAGAAAGATCTATCCGAGGACCACAACTTTTGGGACGAATTTCATTGCTGGTAAAACGATGCCCAAAAAACGTCGTTTAGGGCCTCAAAATGGCTCCGGAAGTTCAGGACCCGAAAAACTGCTAAAAACAGTAAGTTTTGTTGCAACTTGAAAACTGAAAGAACTGATGATGGGGGTTCAAATGGAATAGGTGGGTGGCCACCAATATCCACCTAAATCATTAAGCCCCCAAAACGGCTCCGAGAGTGGAGGACCCGAAAACCTGCTAAAAATAGTAAGTTGTGCTGAATGTGAAAAGCTACAAGAATTGATGGTGCTGGTCCAAATGGAATAGGTGGGTGGCCACCGATATCCACCTGGATCATTCCTCCCTCCTTAGGAAGCAATGGTCCCCATTTCGTTGAGATCCTCCATGAGATGAGGCAAATTCTGTTGAACTGAGTATTAGATGTGTTGAAGATGTCATGGACCTGCGGGTGGACATGCTGGATGCGTTTAGTAAATTTGGTTTCTTTATCAGCCTTATACAGTACATGTTTGGATTCTGTATGTGTAGTTGCAGGATGTATGGCAACATCAGGTGGTGGTGCATTGGGAGTCAGATCAATGGAGTGCTTGTCCTGACAGTGTAGAGGAACCTCTATGAGTGAGGAGAAATTGTCATCGTATTCCTCCATGACTTTGTCCATTTGCTGCAGCCGTGAAAGGGAGCCCTGTTTCGAGGTTGTGGCCATAATATTCTTCTTTCCCTGTGAGTGAGTCGTAAGGAAAATGAATTTCCTGGTCTGGGAAACAATCTTACTGCGTTGTTTTGCAGTAGTCAAAGAGATGGCAGGAGGCGGTACTACCTCCGGTATCCTGTACAAGTTATTTCCCAAAGTAATGATAACAGCACGAGGCCTAGACTCATACACAGCATGTCGCCTCCACAACTATGGTTGGCCCAACAATACATCAGCTACATCAAGAGGAGCAACATCACACAATACCTCATCCGTGAATGGCTTGATACTGTATGGAAGTCGGCACTGCTGGCGGATGTGGAGATCTCTCCCTGGGTGGAGCCACCCAATGGTATACGGTTGCGGGTGTGCTATGGTTGGTAGGCCGAGCCGCTTCACGACGTCTGCTGAAATGAGGTTCTTTTGGCTTCCGCTATCGACGAGAAATTGCAGCGGAGAACCCTTCACCCACATCTGCGACTGGAAGAGGCGCTCCCCCTCCTCTGGATCCTCTGGACCCTCCTTCTGGATCTTGGTGGTGGCAAAAATGGCACTGGGATCCGCATCAATGATCTACTTCCCTTTGTCATTGCCTTTGTCTGGTTCTAACTCAGGATCAGAAAATGCATCTGATTCGGGTGCCTTTAGTTCGGCCACCAAAGACTGTTTGGCCCGACACTTGTTTGTGCTGTGAGTGGGGCTGTTATGAAAGTCACACCACTTCCCTGTGTCCTTCTTTGGATTTGTGGTGTTGTTCTGAGTCGCATTGCTTTGGCCTTGCCCCTTGTTCTTCGGTTCGGGGGCACCTTTCAGATTTGCAGATCCAAAGTCTCGCTTCTTCTGCTTAAATTTCTGTTCGATCTTGGCAGCATAGTGATATGCCGTGCCAAGCGATGTAATGTCGAGGAACTCCATTTCCTCCTGAATGTGTTTGCGCAGACAGCCGCGGTACTTGAGCACCAAATGTCTCTCCGAATCTTTAATACCCAACTTTGTGCGCAGGGTATGGAACAGATTCGTCAGTTCGTGCACATCTTGATCCTTTTGTTGCCACAGCGTGGTCCATTGGATGTATTTGTCCTCATAGCTCCCCACGGGGTAATATTGTTCCTTGATTCTGTCTTGGAATGAATTCCAAGTGGGTGTGGCAAAGAACAGAGAGGGTTCCCCTTCGCCCTCTTGCTCACGGTAGGTTTCCCACCAGTCTTTGACATGGGGGGTAGCTTTGAGGAGTGCAAAAATAATCTTTTCTTGGTCAGAGAAGTCATGGACCGAGAAATACCCTTCCAGCAAATTTAACCATATGTCTACGGCATCTGCATCTATTTTTCCTTCAAATATAGGAATGTCAAAGTTTACCTGTACCTTGAAGGGAGTGGCACCTCCAAAGTGGTTGTTGGATGCAGATGCGCCATATGTGGGCAGTCGTTGAAGGATTTGAGCAAAGTTATCCATCATCGCGTTCCTTTGTTTCTCGAGGGCCTCCTCGAGCAGTATTTTGATAGGATCTCCCGCTCCCTCGTCTTTCTTTTCTTCCGCCATGGGAGGTCGTCGGGGTTTGCGAGGCTGATCTTGCAAGGGTTCAACCAGATCGAGCCCTAACTCCTTATACCCTGACCGCGTTGGGGACATGCAAAGAAAAACAAAGAAAGAGCAGACCCCCTCTGATACCACTGATATGGATTTATGCAGGAACGCAACAGAATAAACACATAACCATAAATACAGAGATGTAGCGGAAATAACGCGTCATTTCATTAATAACAGAAATATGCTTATAGACATAATGGAAATAAAATAGCTAGGGTGCTGGTAGCAAATCTCTGAGAAGAGATGTGATGGCTACAGACCTCTGAAATGTGTTACAATGAGGCTCGAGGGCCTATTTATTATTGAGAAACAATGTAGAATCCGAAACGTCCAAAAACCTAACCGTAGGAGATGAGGCGCCAAAACTGTGGGCGCCCATTTGGGTAAATTGGTGGTTCAACTTCCCAGGGGCGTAACTTTGGCACCCGATCTCCATTTGATGCACTCAATAGTTTGTTAGAAAGATCTATCCGAGGACCACAACTTTTGGGACGAATTTCATTGCTGGTAAAATGATGCCCAAAAAACGTCGTTTAGGGCCTCAAAACAGCTCCGGAAGTTCAGGACCCGAAAAACTGCTAAAAATAGTAAGTTTTGTTGCAACTTGAAAACTGAAATAACTGATGATGGGGGTTAAAATGGAATAGGTGGGTGGCCACCAATATCCACCTGGATCATTAAGCCCCCAAAACGGCTCCGAGAGTGGAGGACCCGAAAACCTGCTAAAAATAGTAAGTTGTGCTGAATGTGAAAAGCTACAAGAATTGATGGTGCTGGTCCAAATGGAATAGGTGGGTGGCCACCGATATCCACCTGGATCACAAATGGATCAATTTTTTGATCTCCATGATGTGCAACACTCACAAAAGGTAAGCATTGCAACTTTATATTTAGAACCCAATCAATTTGTATGGTATTGATGGTTTTGTTCTCATAAATTAGTTTTCACTTGGTAAGTTTTTACAGAGGAAATGATAGCACATTATGAGGATACAAATATAAAAACATTATTTAGCCAATTAATAAGTATCAAACAAAAGGCTTCAATGGAAGAGCACATTGAGGACTTCCAAAAATTGAATATGAGGGTAGCATATATTCCATAGGAGAATAGGATTGATCTCTTCATAGGGACCTTAAAGGATAACATCCAACATGAATTTTTCCTTTGGGAACCTGATTCATTGGAGAAGGAATTCATGGTGGCAAGAAAATTTGAAAGAAAAATTATGGCAACAAGGAAGTCTACCAATGAAAACTATAAGGATGGAAATGTTGCGGCTCCTAGCCATTGATAACCTATAAGGTCTACACCACAACAAATGGAGGAGAAAAGAGAAAAAGGGATTTGTTATGGTTGTGATAACATATACGCTAAAGTTCATAAGTGCACCGAGAAGCAATTATTTTACATAGATTGTGAAGAGGAGGAATAAAAGGTACAAGAAACATCAAAAGAGGAGGATATACACCAAGAGCCAACCCCATAGAATGAATAAATGAATCCAATCATATCTTGTAATGAATTGGCAGGAATTGCCACTTCTCAAACTCTCAATATACAAGGATATATCAAGAAAGAAAAGGTAATAATGTTGATTGATTCAAGTAGTACCCATAATTTTATTCATTGTAACATAGCCAAGGAATTCAATTTCTTTCTATCTCCATCACCAAAGTGTCAAGTGATGGTTATGAATGGAGGAACTATAAATTTCTCGATAAAGTGTCATAATATCAAGTTAACCATGGGGGAATATGTATTGAATAGTCCTATAATTATATTCCAATAAGTGGTGTTGATGTTGTACTAGGATTCCAATGGTTACAATCTTTGGGGACTATAGCTTTTAATTTTCAAGAATTTTTTTTTAATTTTTTTTGGGAAGGAAGGGAAGTTGAATTACAGGGCATCACATGTAAAATAGGAAAGACAATCATCTCTAATTTCGTGACAAGGTTTCTAAATAAATAACAAAGTGGTGTAATTTCACAATTATGCTCACTACAGGATCAAGCATCGACATGATTGATCAAGAGATCATGTCCAAGTTATGAAAATTGCTCAAAAATGAAAGTGTTCAAAAGTGGTTTCAATATGAATGACTGGAAAGGGCTGGTCATTTTGATTGTGGCACCGTGAACGGTTCTCAAAACCGAGGTCGTATGCAAAAGTTATTGAGGTTTGAAATCGTCCAGTAAACTCCACAATTCAATTGAACAAGTTTGACTTTTTAACTTTGGAAAAATATTCCAAAGAATATTATGAGAATATTCCTTGGAATATTCCCTAGAATATTCCTTGAAATATTCCATTCAGGCGAATCAAATGATGAAAAATAGAAGATGTTGGTTGGATGTTAATTTGACTGTACAAATTTGAACCAATCACAGGTTGCCATGTGGTAGGCTCAAAGGCCGCCACGTGGCCCCCATTTCAATGGTTAATGACATGTTTTAAAATTTTTGAGGCCTTACGGGTTTTGAAACCCAAACCTCATGCTGGACAGATGCAACATTCTACCATTGTGCCATAGGGGTGTTGCTTGTAAGTCATCGACCGCGAGTTTTATTTAAGCTTTAAACTCCATCCAGCGGGAAAAAAAAGGGGCTAGCCCCTTAGGGATAGCCTGGATGCCATGGGACCTTGACGCAAAGACTAGGGGTTTAAACCTTATCCGCGGCTTGATCGGCAGTTACCACACGGTTGGAATGGCTATGTGGCCAACGCCACTTCCAACGTTTAATGCGTGGTTATGCAACGTTTATTATGCAGTTTTTTGACCATTAAAACCGACATTTCTCGTGGAGGTCACATGTGATCCCGCCCCTCCAAACATTAAATTCCACTTCTGGCAGTTCTGCTAAACTTGGGTGGAGTCTGAATTTTTTGGGGTTGTGCCAAATTTGGCGCCCTTAACTGAAATTATTCCACTTTTAGTGGGGTTTTTGGGGGACATTGGGAAATTTTCTTTGGGAGGCCATAACTCTCTCATTATGGAACAAAATTGGGTGCAATTTTAGTCAGTTTTGGGTCTCTTCGACCTTCTGAACAATTTTGAATAGGTTTAAGGTTAAACAAAGGTGATCTTCAACACTTTTAGCTTCAGGTAAGATCCATTAGGGGAATTTTGAGGTCTAAAATGGGCCTCCTAATGAAATTATATAATATTAGTGGAAATAATAAAATAAGATTTGATGACATCATCAAATTTTAGAGGGAAAAAAGAAAAAACTACTTTTTCAACTTGTATTTTCAACTTATCTCCAAACGTTTTCACTCAAATTTCGAGTGGGAGTACTCGTTGGATGAAAAATTTGATTCCTCATCCAAGGAGTACCCATGTTGCATACTTTTGATGGATCCTGCTACATGAAAAATGAGAAATACATGAAAACATGATTGCAATCATATCTTTTCATGTATTTCTCATTTTTTTTGTAGCAAGGTCCATCGAAAGTATGCAACATGGGTACTCCTTGGATGAGGAATTAAATTTTTCATCCAATGAGTACTCCCACTCAAAATTTGAGTAAAAAATTTGGGAGAAAAGTTGAAAAAGTAGTTTTATTATTTTATTACTTTTTAATCTTTTTACCCTTTTACTTAAAAAATGGTAAACCATCCCCCATAGTTTACATCATCATCTTGAATCCTATTGGTTCTTATAAATTTTATTTTTGTTGTACATTTTTCTTAGGAGGCCCATTTTAGACCTCAAAATTCCCCTAATAAAGGAGCCATCAGGGGCATCATGGAGAAGGTAGTGTATTGGGCATCCTTTATCAGTTTTATGTAAATGGAAAGCCATTTCTGGCTATTTCATATCTTTTAAATCTAATTTTACAGCTAGCTTTTCATATTGAGACATATTTGCACTTGTATTATCATTTTGAGAAAATTAATACAAGAGGGACATGCCACTTGGGAGGCTTGGACCAACAGACATAGCTCAGGAGGGGTGAACTACGCAACAAATAACTGAGTAATGTGTTTGTGAGTTTTATTTACTATTTATTGTTGTTGTACAATGTTAAATAGTAAAATTAATTAATCAATACTCACACAGAAACCTCATAAACAAAGCCAGAAAGATTTGTTTAACCTGCAATTTAAGGAGAACCATTTGCACACTTTTTTATATCTGTTTTGATACTTTGCATAGCATAACAAATACAATCCATTTCAGATTAGGTTGGTATCAGAGCTGGTGTTTTTTAGCGCTAGGATAGCTAGTGTTTCTCTCTGTACTATTCTTGTGCAAAAGGATTTGTTTAAAATTTTTCATTATAACCGTTGCAAGCAGTGTAGAGCCATTTTGGGGCAGCTTTTGTTGTAGGTTTTTGAGGCTTACTAGCCTGAGTTTGCTAGAGGGTGAAGGAAGAGCTATGGATAGCTAAGTCTTGGAGAGGACAGAAAGGAAGAAAGGGATGAAGGCTTCTTCCTTACCCCAAAGCACCTTAATGTCACAATTGAAACACAAACCCTCTTAACGATTGTTTGTTAAGAAGCTCTTGGAGATTGTTTTTTGTTTGGCTACTTGAATAACAGTTTGTCTCTACAACCATTTGGTTAAAAAAGCTTTGTAACTTTTTTTGAAATATTTGAGAACTTTTTTGAAGTTACTTTTTTCATTGACAACATAATGAGAAATTCTACAAGTGAGGTTTCCTACTTCACAAGATTCTTCGATGATGATATGAAGCGTGACTTTATTATACTGAAGGACATGGTGCAGATTTCCTTTGAGGATAAAAGAAAAAGCACTGAACTTCGTGAAAAATTGTTTTCCATGAAGGAAGAGAAGGAATAAATTCTTCAAAAATTGCATGATATGGAGATACAGCACCATCAAGCCTAAGAGGCTTTGACCAAGAAAATGTGTGAGGAAGAGGTAATCCATTCTAATTTGTCCTCAGTTTCCTCTTTAGAAATATGTGTTGATTCTTTCGAAAAACATACAAGAGGTATAGGGTCCAAATTAATGATTAAAATGGGATATGAAGGCAAAGGGTTAGGAAAGCATGCACAAGGCATGGTTGAGCCTGTTTCGGTTGAGGAACGATCCAAGAATCTTGGTCTTGGTTATGTGAAATTTAATGGTGAATACTCCAAAGCCATGAAGGCATGTGAGGAAAATTCAAAGAGAACCTTTATTCCAAGTTCTAAGATGCATGTATGTCAAATTTGTTTCAAAGATGATTTCCATTTCTTTAAGCCTTTGTTGCAACAAGAAGATGGTAGACATGCAGCTTATGGCGAGCATGCAAATTCATACAGTTTTCAAGGAAAGAACGATGATGCTAGTCTGCAAATGAAAGTGGTAGCCTCTACTAGCTCATATTCTCATGAATAGAAAAAGGATGAACATGCAAAGCAGCACAAGAGGTATAAATCTTCACATGATCAATTCGATTGTGTTTCTGCAAAGCATGATAATTTTGCATGCTTAAATGGAAGAAAGATTTTTTGTACATATTTTGTCGATTTAACCATGATGTTTCGAGATGCTAGATGAGGAAGAAGGCATACAAGAAGCAGATGAAGCAAAGGAAAATTTCAAAGAAGGTGCATAATATTTTCACATATTGCCAAAAGAGGGGACATGTTGTCTCCCATTGTTGGACTTCGCATCCAACTAGTCGTCCAAAGCACATGCAGCAAGAGGAAAAAATGATTGGCGCAATTGAAACTAAGGATTCCATTATTGATGTGAAAACAAAAGTTTGACATGAGGAAGAGTTGTAATAGCAAAAGTCGCCATGGAAGTGGCTTGGTAAGAAGTGGATGGACTTCTTAGTATAGTAATACGTACTCATTTTGTACATATGAAAATTTCGGATTGCATGCATGTATTTTATACTATAATCTCTCATTTTATTGAGCCACCTTGGATCATTGATCAAGGAAACGATGTACAGTTTCATTCTACAAATTTCTCACCATAAATTTTCTAGGTGAGTGCAAGAAATATAGTTCTTGGCAGGAGGACAAGCGCATGGAGGAAGGGAACTGTGAATTGCTTTCTAGTTGTGGTTCAAAGTCACTAGCGATGCAAGGGAAGTGTTTGGAGGCTAAAGAGAAGAGGGTGTAGTACTCTCATTTGATGTACAGATTAGTTTCAGTAGTCCAGAGGGCTTTTGGGGACCAAAAGCTTTGCATTTGGGAGGTGTGATTAGGAGATCATGTCAAAGTTATGCAAATTTCTCAAAAATGAAAGTGTTCAAAAGTGGTTGTAATCTGAACAACTAGAAAGGTCTCGTCGCTGGGATTCTGGTGCCATGAATGGTTCTCAAAACCGAGGTCGTATGCAAAAGTTATTGAGATTTGAAATCGTCTAGTAAACTCCAAAATTCAGTTGACCAAGTTTGACTTTTTAACTTTGGAAAAATTAAAAAAGAATATTCCAAGGAATATTTTAGGAATACTCCTTGGAATATTCCCTAGAATATTCCTTATAATATTCCTTAGGATATTCCCTAGAATATTCCCTAGAATATTCCATTCAAGCAAATCAAATGAGGACAAATGGCAGATGCTGGTTGGATGTTAATTTGATTGTGAAAATTTGAACCAATCATGGGCTACCACATGGCAGGCCGGGAGGCCGCCACGTGGGCCCCAGTTCAATGGTTAATGGCATGTTTTAAAATTTTTGAGGCCTTACATGTTTCGAAACCCAAAACTCATGCCATACAGGCGCAACATTCTACCGTTGTGCCATAGGGGTGTTACTTGTAAGTCATCGGCCATGAGTTTTATTTAAGCTTTAAACTTCATCTGGTGGAAAAAAAGGGGCTAGCACCTTACGGCTAGCCTGGATTCCATGGGACCTCCATGCAAATAACAGGGGTTTAAACCTTATCTGCGGCTCGATCGACGGTTACCACATGGTTAGAACGCCCATCTGGCTAGCACCACTTCCAACATTTAATGCGTGGTTAGGCAACGTTTATTATTTGGTTTGTTGACCGTTAAAACCGATGGTTTTGGCGGAGGTCACATGTGACCCCGCACCTCCAAAAATTAAATGCCACTTCTGGCAGTTCCACTAAACTTGGGTGGAGCTCAACTTTTTTGGGATTGTGCCAAATTTGGTGCCCTTAAATGAAGTTATTCCACTTTTAGTGGGGTTTTGGGGGGACATTGGGTATTTTTCTTTGGGAGGCCATAACTCTCTCATTATGGAACAAAATTGGGTGCAATTTTAGTCAATTTTGGGTCTCTTTGACCTTATGAACATTTTGGAATAGGCTTTATGTCGAACAGAGGTGATATTCATCATTTTTTATCTTCGGGGAAGATCAATAAGCCATAAGGGCCATCATGGAGAAGGTAGCGTATTGGGCATCCTTTATTAGTTTTATGTAAATGGAAAGCCATTTATGGCTATTTCATATCTTGTGAAGTTTACTTTACAACTAGGTTTTCCTATTGAGGCATATTTTCACTTGTATTAGCATTTTGAGCGAATTAATACAAGAGGGACATGCCATTTGGGAGGCTTGGACCAACAAATGTAGCCCAGTAGGGGTGAACCGCTCAACAAATAGTTGAGTTATGTGTCTGTGAGTTTTATTTACTCTTTGTTACTCTTATACAATCTTAAATAGTAAAATTACTTAATCAATCCTCAAATAGAAACCTCATAAACAAAGCCAGAAATATTTGTTCAACCTGCAATTTAAGGAGAACCATTTGCACACTTTATTATATCTATTTTGATACTTTGCATAGTGTAACAAATACAATTCATTTCAGATCAGTGATCTATTCTCCATATCTAAAAATAGTATTTGAAGCCTATTCCAAGGTGTTTGAGAGTCCCAAAGGCCTCCCACATATTCATGATCATGATCATACTATTCATTTAACTCTAGGAATCGTTCCTCCAAGTATCAGGACTTATAGATATCCTTATACCAAAAAGAGTGAGATTGAATGTATGGTTTTAGAAATGATAGAGGCTGGTATAATTCATCTAAGTCAAATTTCCTTCTCTGCTCCAATATTATTGGTGCACAAGAAGGATGGATCATGGCATATGTGTCCATATTACAGGGAGCTCAATAAGCTCACTATTAAAGATAAATTTCCCATTCTTCTCATTGATGAACTATTGGATGAATTTCATGAAGCAATTTAATTCATTAAGTTGGATGTTCATTCAGGATATCATCAAATAATAATGAACACTGAAGACATTCTGAAAACAACATTTAGAACTCATGAGGTTCATTATGAATTTTTAGTCATGCCTTTTGGGCTTATCAATTGTAGTGTCCCTTATTAGTGAGATAGATTTGATGACACTTAGAGATGGTGATTTTGATATAATATTATGTATGAAAGACTTATGTACATGCTTATATGCTATTACCTGGTCACTTGGTTGATGTGTGCTTATGATAATATCTATGATTGCATGCACAAGAATTGATTTTGGTTAAGATAATATTAGCGATGTTTTCTTTTTTGGTATCCTATTTTGGACATAGGTGTATGACGTGAATGGTGATTCAAAATTGAGACACAGATCCATGGACGATCATGGTTATGTGGAACATATGGTTCATTATGAATTATGGATGACACATGATTTGTATGATTATATGTGCGTCGTCTCGTACTAAGCATGATGTGGCAGGGGACTTGGTCATTGCCAACAGGGATGCTCAAGTTATAAATGACTGCAGAAGTCATTTCTCCAAAGCCAAAATGACTATGGAAGTCATCCACAATATTTGGTAAAATTTGAATAAGTTAATTATGAAATTCATTTGATTTATTTGATCAATGAGATTGTGATGTGTGCAGGTCTTAGAAGAAGACCTTACTAATGAACCATCAGATGGGTATGAGCTCACAATCAATACCTTAAGGTGAAACTGGGAGTTTCAAAGTAGAATAGATGAGAAGCCATGGAAATTAGGGTGGGGAGTCCTAAATCCATGAAATATAAAGACGTGGAGTCTTGGATATATGATAAAAGGATTAGGACACGGAGTCCTAAATCCATGAAATATAAAGACTTGGAGTCTTGAATATATAAGGAAATTTTTGGGGCGTAGAGTCCTGAATATTTAAAAAGATCAAGGTGTGGAATCTTAGATCTTTAGAGTAGATCAAGGCGCAGAGTCCTCAATCTACTAAGGCACGAATATGAATACAAAATAGGGGTGCAGAATCCCTATTGTCTAGAAGAAAAATACCACTCATGGGCAACTCATAGATGAATTTCCTTAATAATCTCATTCCTAACAATTTTGGAGTGAATTTTTAAAAATAGAAATTCATGTCTACCATTTCAAGTATGACTTTCCAAAAATAGTAAATCACCTCCAATCAATGGGTAAACAAGTATACTTGAAGGAAAATCACTTAACTTATGATTAATAAATTGTAATAGTTCAATATCGACTTAATCCTCAATATTATTAATATTATTATTATATTTTATGAGACTATGACATTATTATTAAAAGGGAATTATATCTCCTCAATCACTTCACATCGCTCTCCTTCATGACTCTCATGGCTCTACGTAACTCTCTCTAATTTAAATATTACATTACACTCTCTTTTATGCACTCATCAAGGAATGGCATATTCCCCTTACACTCATTAAATATATGTCATAAAATATTCCTCTTACACTCACTTTAATGCATATCTTACACTCTCCTTAAATAAGGCATGCATACCTCTCCTTAATGGCATTAGTTACACTCCTCTAAAAGGAATACAATGCATGCATATTACTCCTCCTTTATGACAAGAATTTGTTGCTCCTATTATATATGAGTCTCATGTATTCTCATTTGGGGGGAGAGGGGTAATGCCAAGAGTGGAAGAGACTTGAGGAATATTTTGAGAGGGAGAGATATGGAGAGTATCCAATTACTTCCAAAACAAATCCGAATTTCTTATTAATCTACTAAGTATCTATTGAGGTTGAACATGAGTGGTATTTAGGGGAAGTGAAAACTATCTTCCTTAGTTTTCCTTGCATCTCTCTCTCTATTGTTGTATTTTGGTACTGTTTGTGAGCTTTTACAACTCGGGGGTTCCAGGGGGAGGAGTTCTCCCTGGATATGGTTGGGTGGAAAACCGGATGGTTCAAATGAGTTGGTTAAGGGATCGAAGGTGGATCATATTCTCAACAATTGGAGGTGAATATCTCTTCAGGTATAATTTCCATTGTCCTAAAATTATAGTATAGCTTTAGCATAAAATAAAATGTAGACATTTAAATTGTTGTAAGCATCTAATTTTGGTTTAGGCTTATGTTATCTAGAATGTTATTGATTAGTTAAAAATGAAGACTAGATTAATCTATATGTATGGATGTTTAGATCTCAATATTGAAGTTATTATTGGTGTAGTTTATGTTACTAATCTTGGTATTGTAGCATTTGAGAAAGGAAAGCCAAATATTGTTGAAGGTAATTGCAATAAATAAATTCCAAAGGACATGGGTAAGTATTTCATGGTTTATGGTTTTGTTCCAAGTAATTAGATGCATGTTTTAGAAATGGTTTTAGGATAGTTGTAACAACAATAACTAAGTCTTGAAACTTAACTAAAAGCTACCTTGAAAGATGTCACTTTTAACTATAAATGTAAATTCAAGAGTAATGTATGTGTATTGATTAGATGTGTTAAAATATGCTTTGGGAATACATTCTTAATGAGTAAGAATGAAATTTCTCTGATTTCTTTGATATGATTTTGTGTATTTTGGGTTGACTTTAGGCATCAAATAACTTTAAATTACTCAAATAATAAGTTGAGGTATGACCTTCTTAATAAACAAGAGGCTTAAATGATTGGTGCATGATGGGTTGTGGAAGCCATTTTAAGGAACACTTGAATGTTATGTTTTCCTTAAGCTAATGTATGGGTGTGGAATCCATACTAGCATATATCTATGAGAAAATGTATGCGTGTGGAATCCATACTAACATATATATCTAATGTATGGGTGTGGTAACCATACTAGCATATATCTATGAGAAAATGTATGGGTGTGGAATCCATACTAGTATATATCTATGAGATAAGTAATGAGGTAAGGTATGGGTGTGGAATCCAAAGTAAACTATATCTATGAGCTAAGTAATTCTTCTAGTTAGAATATTTTGATGGAATCTGATATTCATGATTAAGGAGTGATTATGTGCAATTAAAGTTAAATGGATAGAGATTTGTGACACAAATTTGCTTGAGCTTTAAATCCATTATTTTATTTTTATTACAAATGAAGATAATAAGATTGGTATACTAAACACCATTAGGTGGTTTAGAATGTTTGGAATAATAGATTTTGATATATGGAATTGTGAACTAGATATATATCCTCTAGTATTGTAATCCTTTTGTATGTATTGAATTTAGGTAGAATTAAAATGACTTTCAAATTCTTGAAATGTAGAAAAAGTTTATTGTGATAAGTTGATGAAGTAACTTTTCTATTGGCTTAAGACAAATTAATTCTAGGAAAGCCATAATAGTCTCTTTAATGATTTTGTTAGTTGAATATTGGTTGCATTCTATTTAACCAAATTAATTAGAGAAATTATGAGGATTGAACTCATGTATTTCTCTAAACTATTGTTAGTTAGGCGATCGCGTCAAAATTCAAATTATTTATAAATTGTGAAGGGAATAGCATGTTTAGAAGGTGAATGTTTTATGTGGTGAGAACTTGTTTTATTTGAAATTAAAGAAAAAAAAAAGCATGTGATTAATGAAAAGCCTAGTTGAGTTCTTGTTTTACAAGTATATGTGCTTGTGATATTTTTTGAGGGAGAAATTGAAGGAGAGTGAGATCACATTTTGATGAATTGGAATTCTTGCATGATTTAGAAGCCTAAGATGAGTGTATTGTATGTGGAATGGAAGAGATTGTTGGATTTAGGAATTTTTTTGTTGGGATGTATAGTTGTTTGAGTATTTATTAGTCCTACAAAATGTTGTAATAATTTGAGAGGGTGGTAATTACCCTTAATAAAAAAAAAGAGGGGGTCTAACTTTAGGCTAGAAATTCCCTTGTGATAGTCTAAATCTTATGTAAATTTAACAAGATTCATCACATTTTGAGAAATGTATGGTTTTCATAGCTTGTTGTTGTGTATGTATTAATAGTAAGGAATAAGATATGAAATCAAATGATTTGATTAATTACTGAATATAAATCATGACTGATTTCATAGTTGGAAAACAAATTGACATAAAGTTATCAAGGTTACCATATTTTAATAATTGTGAGAGTTGTTATTGATTACAAGCCACTTTAAAAATATATCATTAATCTACTTTCAGAATGAAGATCTTCTAACTAAGTCATTTCATAATTGATTCTGAAGTTAGAGAAGTGATTAATAATGAAGATTATGCAAACTAAAGGAATGATCTATCATACATAACTGGCTCAATGAGGACTGTATTTAACCTTAGGTTGTTAGTTAAAAAAACAAAAAACAATAATGGTGCCTTGAACCTCAAATTGTATTTTTTCCTAAAGAGTAAATTTTTGGTAAAAACTAAAGATAGATCCTAAATATTTCGATTGCAAGGATATCTTATGGAATGAAAAGAGGAAAAATGGATTGAGAAGACATAAATCAAGTGGGATGTAAGAGTGTGTTTTAGATATAACGTCATGTTTTGTTGCATAAGAGTGGGTTTTATATATAACATCATGTTTTGTTACGTAATTTCACTAACAATTGTATGTGGATTATTTTATGCTTATTGTATGCCAATTTGATTGTGATATGGTATGGACCATCATTGTTGTGTATACAACCAATGTGTGTTCTATTTATAGCTTGGCAAGCTCAACATCCTACAGAACCAAGAAGATGACACATGTAGGATTCATATAGACTATGAGAAAGAAGAACACGTAGAATATCAAATTATTATAGATAAATTAAGTAGATATCATATCAATTACATACAATAGTATTTTTATATGGTACTATAAATTGTATGGTTGGTTTTGATATAGAAATATTTGGTATTTTATATCAACACATGTCTAATATCGCGTGGATATATTTTCTACCTGATTAAGAATGGTATGTTTAGTTTTCATGGAGTTGCTTCCAATTTAGAAAAAATTAAACTATGGATTGACATGAAGAAAAAAATATATATCAAATACATGAGGTAAACAACATATGGATAGGAGAATCTAAAAGAACTAAGTATCTTATAACCGTAGGAAAAACTTCGGGCCAAGTTTAGCCCAAGAGGGGGAGTATGTAGTGTCCCTTATTAGTGAGATAGCTTTGATGACACTTAGAGATGGTGATTTTGATATAATATTATGTATGAAAGACTAATGTACATGCTTATATGCTATGACCTGGTCACTTGGTTGATGTGTGCTTATGATAATATCTATGATTGCGTGCACAAGAATTGATTTTGGTTAAGAGAATATTAGCGATGTTTTCTCTTTTGGTATCCTATTTTGGACATAGGTGTATGACATGAATGGTGATTCAAAATTGAGACACAGATCCATGGACGATCATGGTTATGTGGAACATATGGTTAATTATGAATTATGGATGATACATGATTTGTATGATTATATGTGTGTAGTGTCGTACTAAGCATGATGTGGCAGGGGACTTGGTCATTTCTAATAGGTATGCTCAAGTTATAAATGACTGCGGAAGTCATTTCTCCAAAACCAAAATGACTATGCAAGTCATGCACAATATTTGGTAAAATTAGAATAAGTTAATTATAAAATTCATTTGATTTATTTAATCAATGAGATTGTGATTTGTGCAGGTCTTAGAAGAAGACCTTACCAACGAACCATCAGATGGGTATGAGCTCACAATCAATACCTTAAGGTGAAACGTAGAGTTTCAAAGTAGAATAGATGAGAAGCCATGGAAATTAGGGCGCGGAGTCCTAAATCCATGAAATACAAAGACGTGGAGTCTTGGATATATGATAAAAGGATTAGGACGCGGAGTCCTAAATTCATGAAATATAAAGACGTGAAGTCTTGAATATATAAGGAAATTTTTGGGGCGCGGAGTCCTGAATATTTAAAAAGATCAAGGTGTGGAATCTTGGATCTTTAGAGTAGATCAAGGCGCGGAGTCCTCAATCTACTAAGGCATGAAGATGCATATAATAGGGGCGCGGGCTCCCTATTATCCGGAAGAAAAATACCACTCATGGGCAACACATAGATGAATTTCCTTAATAATCTCATTCCTAACAATTTTGGAGTGACTTTCTAAAAATAGAAATTCATGTCTACCATTTCAAGTATGACTTTCCAAAAATCGTAAATCACCTCCAATCAATGGGTAAACAAGTATACTTGAAGGAAAACCACTTAACTTATGATTAATAAATCGTAATAGTTCAATCTCAACTTAATCCTCAATACTATTAATATTATTATTATATTTTATGAGACTATGATATTATTATTAAAAGGGAATTATATCTCCTCAATCACTTCACATCTCTCTCCTTCATGAATCTCATGGCTCTATGTAACTCTCTCTAATTTAAATATTACATTGCACTCTCTTTTATGCACTCATCAAGGAATGACATATTCCCCTTACACTCATTAAATATATGTCATAAAATATTCCTCTTACACTCACTTTAATGCATATGTTACACTCTCCTTAAATAACGCATGCATACCTCTCCTTAATGGCATAAGTTACACTCCTCTAAAAGGAATACAATGCATGCATATTACTCCTCCTTTATGATAAGAATTTTTTGCTCCTCTTATATATGAGTCTCATGTATTCTAATTTGGGGAGAGAGGGGTAATGCCAAGAGTGGAAGAGACTTCAGGAATATTTTGAGAGGGAGAGATATGGAGAGTATCCAATTACTTCCAAAGAAAATCTGAATTTCTTATTAATCTACTAAGTATCTATTGAGTTTGAACATGAGTGGTATTTAGAGGAAGTGAAAACTATCTTCCTTAGTTTTCCGTACATCTCTCTCTCTACTGTTGTATTTTGGTATTGTTTGTGAGCTTTTACAGCTCGGGGGTTCTAGGGGGAGGAGGTCTCCCTGGATATGGTTGGGTGGAAAACCGGATGGTTCAAATGAGTTGGTTAAGGGATCAAAGGTGGATCATATTCTCAACGATTGGAGCTGAATATCTCTTCAGGTATAATTTTCATTGTCCTAAAATTATAGTATAGCTTTAGAATAAAATAAAATGTACACATTTAAATTGTTGTAAGCATCTAATTTTGGTTTAGGCTTATGTTATTTAGAATGTTATTGATTAGTTATAAATGAAGACTAGATTAATCTATATGTAGGGATTTTTAGATCTCAATATTGAAGTTATTATTGGTGTAGTTTATGTTAATAATCTTGGTATTGTAGCATTTGAGAAAGGAAAGCCAAATATTTTTGAAGGTAATTGCAATAAATAAATTCCAAAGGACATGGGTAAGTATTTCATGGTTTATGGTTTTGTTTCAAGTAATTAGATGCATGTTTTAGAAATGGTTTTAGGATAGTTTGCAAAGTGTTTGACAAAGTCCTTGAATGAGTAATGTTATTTATGCATGATTAAGTGCTAACTTGCAGCTTACATCAGAAGTAAGAAAACGGACATGTACCCAAAACATCCCTGGAGGAATTACAAAATCACCCTTAAAAGAAAATGAAAAAATAATGGCAACTAAAATATGGTTTGGAAGATCAAATTCTTGAGGTAAGTTGGAGATAAATTTCAGTTATGGCTTATGTTTCATATTCTTATCAATAAATCAATGTTTTGTTATTCAAGTTGTTGTAATAGTACTATCAAAATTTTGACAGAAAGCCTTAATGGCTGTAGCATTCACGGCTGCCACATGTTTGTTAAATTGTAGCAATTGGTGCAAAAAGCTTGTCAATCATGTCAAATGAATTAGTTTGTGGGTGGTAAAATGTTTCAAGAACTCATATGGTGGATTTAGAAATGTGTGATTTCAATGAGGATATCTTAGTAGCATAACTCTGGGTTGTTTTTCCTCATGTAGAAGTGTTTTTGTAAGTTTTCATTCCATATGTTTGACAAAAGTCATAAATGAAACATTTAGGCCATAAATTTTGTTGTTTTCAAGAATAGCATTCCTGGGCGTTTGTAATTTGATTCAGCCCAACATCAGGGGGTATCCGTGCCAGGTGGCCATTTAACCCCTGATTTCAATCCAAAAATATACTTTTCAGAACCCAGATCAGAAATCTAGGCGATTTTATAGATTGCTGCTGTGAGTTATGTGCGCCCGTTGTTGAGTCTTTGATGAAAGACTAAGATTATTTAGTCCCTATTTTAAGATGGAAAGATTTAAACTTTCTATTCTAAATTTTATGAGATAAATATGTTGAAGAATAATCTTAAATTCATTGTTTCTAAGTGTTTGACAAAATGCCTCAATGACTTTTAATTGCATGCTTGCAAAGTGTTTGTCATAAGGGCTCAATGAGTGTAGGGTGCATGTCTGCAAGATGTTTGTCAAAAGTCTTGAATGGCTGAAGCTTTTGTGCATATAAATTGTTAGTGTAAAATTCTTAGTTATTGTTGTTTTTATGTTACTATAAATTATAAATAAACTATTTAATTCGTGTAGCTTCCTATGTCTGCAAGTTTTTGGTATGAATGTGAAAATGAATTTAATAATTTGCTGAAGTGTGCATAAGACAATTGTTTCTTGTATTATCTAAAGCTTTCAAGAAGAAAAGGGCTTTTTGTTGGAAATAATTTTACAGTGACTAATTCTTAGGATTTTGTGCAAATGAGTATTAGTGATTATGTGAAATCTACTTCTCTATCTTACTGATGGTGGGTAAGGTGGGACCTTACACCAATGCACCTTGCACAGTTCAAGTTTTGATGAATTCATTTTTCAAACCCTTCCTTAGAAAATTTGTGTTAGTATTTTTTTATGATATACTAATCTACAATAAGTCTTGGTAAGATCATGCTCAAACTTTTGATAGGTTGCTAAAACTATTGGAGGAGAAAAAATTAGATGCAAAAACTTCCAAATGTTTCTTTGGATTATAGGAGGTGGAATATCTTGTTCATGTTGTATCTCATGAGGGTGTTAGGGTAGACCCTAAAAAAATTAAAGCCATTAAGGAATGGAAAATCCCCCAACCATAAAGAATATGCAAGGATTTCTTGGGTTGGCAGGGTATTATCACAAGCTTTTTAAGAATTATGGGATAATAGTAGCACCTCTAACAACATTAATGAAGAAAGATGTAGTTTCTTAGACTCCATAAGAAACTAAGGCCTTTGAACATCTTAAAGAGGAAATGTGCCAAGCACTGGTCTTACCTACGTGAAATTTCACAAAAGCCTTTATTGTATAATGTGATGCCTCAACAAATGGAACTGTTTTTGTTTTAATGTAAGAAGGAAAACCCATTTATTTTGAAAGTCGTCCAATAAAATTAAAGTGTTTTTATGTCCCTATAATACTAGTGTATCCCTTTATTGTTATTATTAGTATAGCCCCATTATTTTTATTGTTGTGCCCATGTGTTACATCCCTATAATACTAGTGTAGTCCCTTCTTGTTCTTAGTGTAGCCCCCTTATTATTATTGTTGTGCCTGTGTAGTCCCCATTTTTTTATTATTGTGCCCCATAGAAACCCAATATTGTTATTGTTGTGCCCTTACATTATTATTGTTAGGCCGTCTAGGATTATATTGTGACCCCATGGACTGCTATAGATAGAAAGGATGTTTTGTAATTTGTATCATCCAAGAATTTTTCATTTGTGTAATGTAAAGGAGGTTTCCCCCTCAAAGTGGATTATTTCTAAGGTATTGATATCTCTTTTCTTCTATTTTTGGAGATGGTTTCATAACATTTGGTATCAGAGCTTTGGATTCTAGGGTTTTGTTGTATCAAACAGGTCATTGTGGCATTTCTTCTATAACATTTTTTCTAAAAAGGCTCAGAGGAAAAAAAAACCCCATTTGTGAAGACATTCTGAGGACATTCGTGTAAAAATTTTAGATCTTGGTTCACAATATTTTTGAAGATATGATCTGTGGAAGTTAGGGTTTTTGCAGGCTCCCGAATTTCATCTCAAAGAGGTGACCTTGGGAAAATTGTCATAAATCTCTCTCAGAGCATCAGATTGGAATTCTGTAAAAATTAGCCAAAATTACACGGACTATAGTTTTCTGTGTATCAATTTTAGAGTTGAAAGAGGAAACAATGACATGTGGTATGCCATACAAGTTTGCTCTACTGAACTAGTCCATAATTAGGTCATTGTGGGAGATTGGGAATAACTTTTTCGTGAAGAATCCAAATCAAGTCAGACCCATTTCATTGGAAATAAGACTCATAGGGCTATTTTAGGACCGAAACTTAAAATCTTGGGTATCCAAAATTACAAAGATACATCAGTTTCAATATCAAGCTCCTCAAAAGCAAGAAAAAGTGTGTATTTGTTTTTTAAATTGTATAAGTCTTTTTTGAAAACTCAGTTTGAAGTGATTCCAAGGGCATATTGAGGCATAGATATCAGTATTGATTTATATAGTGCCTCCAAAAATGAATTACACACCTATTAAGCTCTCAGAAATCTCTACCATGAAACATGAAGAGGAAGAATTGCAGTATGGTATATCAAAATTATGGTACCAAGTGAAAAAAATTTTGATCTTATAAAGAGAAATCAAAGATGATATAAATGGTTTAAAATAAAAAATGGAGGCTAAGTTTGATGGTTTGAAGGATCAAATGAAATCCAATATGGATGATAAAGTAGTGGAAGATCACATCGAGCATCAACAACAAGCTCTCCAACTCTCAAAGGATAACCTAAATTTGGTGCAGAATTGGATGAAACGATAGCAAGATCAACGTCACAGTGAAAGAATTTCTACAACAGTCACAAAAACAAGAACTCTACAACTACCAAATCAATCAATTTCAGAGTATCTCATCAAGTAGAAGAACTTACCTGTTAAATATTTCGCATGGGAGGATGAGAATTTTATACATAAGCATCTAGAAATAATCAAGCATTGACGACAACACTTGTTTGAAGGAGACATGCATGTTACATCCCTATAATACTAATGTATTACCTTATTTTTGTTAGTGTAGCCCCCTTATTATTATTGTTGTGCCCTTACATTATTATTGCTAGGTCGACCAGGATTAAATTGTGACCCCATGGACTCCTATATATAAAAAGGTGTTTTTTTAATTTGTATCATCCAATAATTGTTAATTTATGTAATATAATGGAGATTTCCCCCTCAAAGTGGCTTATTTCCAAGGCATTGATCTCTCTTTTCTTCTATTTTTTGAGTTGGTTTCATAGCACCATGTAATCCCAATATTTTTATTATTGTTCCCCATAGAAGCCCACTATTGTTATTTTTGTGTCCTTACATTTCTATTGTTATGTCAGCTAGGATTATATTGTGTCCCATTGGACCCCTATATATAGAAAGGAGGTTTTTCATTTGTGTCATCTAAGAATTATTCATTTATGTAACGTAAAGGAGGTTCCCCCCTCGAAGAGGATTATTTATAAGACATTGAACTATATTTTCTTCTATTTTGTGAGATGGTTCCATAACATTTGGTATCAAAGCTTTGGATTCTAGGGTTTTGCTGCTGCAAACAGGCCAGCTTGAAATTTTCGCTATAAATTGTTTTCTAAAAATATTGACAAGATGACTAAAAAAAAAATATACTCATTTGAGATGAAATTCTGAGGAACCGTGTGTAAAAATTTCACATATTAGTTCACTAAATTTTTGGAGATATGATAAGACGAAGTTAGGTATTTTGGGCTACACAATTTCATCTCAAGCAGGTTACCGAGGGAAAATCATCACAGCATTCGTTTTAGAAATCAAATTAGAATTTTGTAAGAAGTGGTCGAAAGTGCACAAAATGTAGTTTCTTTTGTATCGAATTTTGAGACGAAAGTAAAAAAAGTGGCATGTGGCATGTTGTACAAGTTATCTCTACTGAACCAATCCATAATTAGGTCATTGTGGGAGATATGGCGTAAATTTTCCGTGAAGAATCAAAATTATGTTTGAGATGTGGCATTGAAAATAAGACTCATAGGGCTATCATAGGACCAAATTTAAAATATTTCAGATCCTAAATTATAGAGTTACAAGTGTTTCGAAATCAAGCTCCTAAAAGAAAGAAAAATGTGTGTATTTTTAAAAAAATTATTCTCATAACTTTTGTTTGAAAAATGAGTTTGAAGTTATTCCAAAGGAGTATTGAAGCATTACTATTAGTATTATGTTCTATAGTTCATCCCAAAAAAAATTCCACACCCATTAAGCCCTCTAGAATATCTGATTGGACGCAGGAAGAGAAAAAGTGAAACATGATATATGAAAATTACGAGACAAAGTGCAATAAATTTCACTCTTGAAAAAGTAACCAAAAATGAAATGGAAGCTAAAATGGATGGTTTGAAGAAAGGAATTGAAGCTAAGATGAATGGCTTGGAAGCTAAGATCGATTGTATAGAAGAAAAAATGAATGGAATTATTGAAGTCATGAAGAATGATCTAAAAGCAGACATAGAAGTCTTGAGAATGTTACTACAAGGAATGATTTCTAATGGAAAAAATGTAGTAGAGGAAATTCATGACAAGAAAAAAATAAATGTGAATCGTGATTTCATAGACACTAATTTTGGATTCAAGACCCACCATATTCCAAAGATCGATATGAGGAAGTCTGATTGCAAGGATCCCGTAACATGGATAGTACAAATGGAGCAACACTTTCACATCCATATTGTGAAAAAGACACAAAAGGTACACATTGCAACTTTATATCTAGAACCCAATAAATTTTTATTTTAATGATGCCTTTGCTTTCGTAAAAAAAATTTCACTTGGTAAATGTTTATGGAGGAAATGATAGCACATTTTGAGGATACAAAGAGGAACAAATTCTTTAGCCAATTGAGAAATCTCAAACAAAATGTTTCAATAGTGGAGCACTTTGAGGACTTCCAAACATTAAATATAAGGATAAATGATATTTCAGAGGAGAACAAGATTGATGTCTCCATAGGGACTTTAAAGGATAACGTCAAACATGAGGTTCGTATTTGGGAACCTGATTCATTGGAGAAGGAAGTCAGGTTGGGAAGAAAAATTGAAAGAAAATTTATTGTGACAAGGAAGCCTACCACTCACATCTATAAATACGAAAGTGTTTCTACTCCTAGACTTCCACAAGCTACAAGTTTTAAACCACAACAATTGGAAGAAAAAAAAGAAAAAAAGGCTTTTCTATAGTTGTGATAGAAAATACACTAAAGGCCATAAGTGTGCTAAGAAGAAATTATTTTACATAGATTGTGAAGAGAAGGAAGAAAAGGAAGAATAAACTTCAAAACAAGAGGATATACACCAGTAATCAACCCTAGTGGAAGAATAAATGAATATCACCATATCTTGTAATGTATTGGATGAAATTATCACTCCTCAAATTTTCAATATAGAAGGACGCATCTAGAAGAAAAATGTAATATTTTTGATTGATTTGGGTAGTATGCATAATTTAATTCATTCTAAGGTAGACAAGGAATTGAATTTCTTCCTATCCCCAACACCAAAGTGTCAAGTGATGGCTGCAAATGGGGGAACTATAAATTACTCTGTAAAGTGCCATAATATCAAGCTAAACATGGGGGTAAATGTATTGAATAGTCTAATGCTGTCCATTCCAATGGGTGGTGTTGATGTTGTACTAGGAGTACAATGGCTATGATCTTCAGGGACGGTAGCTTTCAATTTTCAAGAACTTTTATTTTTTATTTTTTGGAAGGAAAGGAATTTGAATTACATGGCATCACAAGGAATCCGAGAAATATAATCATCTCTAATGTCATGACAAAGATTTTGAAGAAAAAACAATGAGGCATAATTTAACAATTATTTTCAGTAGAGGTTGAAACATCAAAATTATCTATTTCTCCAAATCTCCAAAAAGTATTGGAGAATCATTCCAAGGTGTTTGAGACTCCCAAAGGACTCCCACCTATTTGTGATCATTATCATGATATCAATTTGATTCCAGGAAGTGTTCCTCCAAACCTCAGGCCTTACAAATATCCTTATGCTAAAAAATGTGAGGTTGAACGTATGGTTGCAGAAATGGTAGAGGCTGGTATAATTCAACCTAGTCAATGCTATTTCTCTGCTCCAATAGTATTGGTGCACAAGGAGGATGGATCATGGTGTATGTTTCTGTATTATAGGGAGCTCAACAAGCTCTCAATTAAATATAAATTTCCCATATCCATCATTGATGAATTATTGGACGGATTGCGTGGAGAAATTTACTTCACCAAGCTATATCTTCATTCTAGATATCATCAAATAAGAATGAATACTCAACACATTTCGAAAAAAAAAATTCATAACTCATGAGAGTCATTATGAAGTTTTTGTTATGCCTTTTGGCCTTACTAATGCACCTTCTACATTCCAAGGTTTTGATGAACTCCATATTCAAACCCTTCTTTAGAAATTAGTGTTAGTATTTTTTCATGATATAATAATCTATAGTAAGTCTTGGAAGGATCATGTTCAAAATGTTGACATGGTGCGCAAAATTTTGGAGGAGAAACAATTTTATGCAAAAACCTCCAAATGTTTCTTTGGAGTACAAGAGGTGGAATATTTGGGTCATATTGTATCTCATGAGGGTGCTAAGGTATGCCCTAACAAAATTATATCCATGAAGGAATGGATAATCACCACAACCGTAAAGCATCTTCGAGTATTTCTGGCATTAATAGGGTATTATCACAATTTTGTTAAGAATTATGGTAGAATATCGACACCTTTATTATCCTTACTGAATACATATGTAATTTCTTGGACTTCAGAAGAAACTAAGGCATTTTAACATCTTAAAGAGACAATATGCCAAGAACCGATCTTAACTACACCATACTTCAAAATTTATTTTATTGTGGAATATGATGCCTCATGAAATGGAATTGGTGTGATTTTAATGTATGAAGGAAGACCTATGTCATTTGAAATTCATCCAACCAAAGAAGAGTATTTACAGAAACTTATTTATGAGAAGGAAATGTTGGCAATGCTACTTGGAATAAAGAAATGGAGACCTTACCTAATGGAAAGACACTTCAAGGTAAAATAAAAGCATGATAATCTTAATTAATTTTTTGAAAAATTATTATGTTTAGAAGAGAAGAAGAAATGGGTCACAGAGATGTTGGGTTATGAATTTGAATTCATCTAAAAAAAAGGGAAGGAAAATGTTGTTGTAGATGCAATCTCAATAAAGTATGAGGATGTGGATGCATTGCTTTGTGTGATTTACATTATCCAACCTGAGTAGATAACAAAAGTAAGGGATGCATGGAAGAATGATGAAGAGGTGTCAACACTCATTCAAAATTTGCAGCAAGATCCTACTACTTCTGAAACGTTTAGCTGGAAAAATGCTTCATTACAGTACAAGGATCACTTATATATTTGTAAGAATTACTAACTCAAACAAATATATTATTTTTTAATTTCACACCTATCCCTTAGGAGGGCACTGAATATTTTTAAAAACTTACCACAGGGTCAAGAAGGAATTTTTTTGGGATGGCCTTAAATGTGATATTCAAAAGTTTGTGGCAGAATGCTTGGTTTGCGAAGAAAATAAAGTTGATACAGTTAAGAACCCAAGTTTTTTACAACCTTTATCCATTCCAAGCCAACATTAGGAGGAGGTTTCAATGGATTTTATCACAGGTTTACCCAAGTCTGAAGGAGATACTGTCATCGTGGTAGTATTTGATAGACTTACCAAGTATGCACACTTTTGTGCATTATCTCATCCATTTTAATCCAATAAAATTGCTATTGCATTTATGGAAACAATTCAAAAGCTACATGGAAACCCAAATATCATTGTAAGCGACAAAGATCCCATTTTTATAGGAAATTTTTGGAATTATTTTCTTTTTTGGGTACTCAATTAGCTCATAGCTCATCATATCATCCTCAATCTGATGGGAAAACTAAGATAGTAAGGAAATGTTTTGAAGGGTATCTTCATTGCGTTGTATCTAATAAAAAAACACAATGGGTTTAGTGGTTACCTCTAGTTCAATGGTGGTATAACAATTCCTTCCACACTGCAACAAAAATGACCCCATTTATGGCACTTTATGGACATCATCCACTGTCCATCACATCATATTTAGGAGAAAATTCTAAGGTTCAAGAAATGGAATATCACATCGAACATAAAAAACAAGATCTCCATCTCTTAAAGGATAACCTCACTTCGGCACAAAATCAAATGAAATAACATGAAGATCAACATTACAGTGAAATAATTTTTGATGTAGGTGACTGATTATTCTTACGACTACAACCATACAAACAAATTTCCCTTAAGAAACCTAAGAATGATAATAAATCATCACCAAATTAATATGGTTCCTAGAAGGTGTTGTGAAATATCGGTACTATGGCTCACAAATTGGAGCTTCCTGCATCTTCCCAAGTGCACCTTGTTTTCCATGTTTCATGCTTAAAGAAGGTTATAGGTTCCAAGCTCATAGTTCAAACAATATTTCCAGAACTTGACAATGAATGAAACATCATATTCAAACTTGAAGTAGTCACAGAAACAAGAACTTGACAACTATGAAATCGATCAATTTCAGAGTATCTCATTAAGTGGAAGAACTTACCCGTTGAATATTCGACATGGGAGGATGAGAATTTTATAAAGAAGCATCCAAAACTACTCAAGAGTTGAGGACAACACTTGCTTGAAGGAGAGGGGCATGCTAGGTCCCTATAATACTAGTGTATCCCCTTATTGTTATTGTTAGTATAGCCCCTTTATTGTTATTGTTTTTCCCATGTTGTCCCCATATTTTTATTATTTTGCCCCATAGAAGCCCACTATTGTTATTGTTGTGCCCTTACATTCTTATTGTTATGTCTGTTAGGATTATATTGTGACCCATTACAATCCTATATATAGAAAGGAGGTTTTTTTATTTGTATCTTCCAAGAAGTGTTCATTTATTTATGTAATATAAAGGAGGTTAACTTCTAAGTCGTTGAGCTATATTTTCTTCTATTTTGTGAGTTGGTTACATAAAAAGTATTTACAAAAACCTCTTTATCAGAAGGAAATGTTGGAAATAATACATGCACTTAAGAAATGGATACCTTAACTAAAGGGAAGAAAATTAAAGGTAAAAATGGATGATGATCATCTTAAGTAACTTTTATAATAAATATTATCTCCAGAAGAGAAGCAAAAATGGGTCATAAAGATGTTGGGTTATGACTTTGAAATCATATACAAAAAAGGGAAGAAATTTTTTGTTGCAAATGCACTCTCAAGAAAGGATGAATATGTGGAAACATTGCTTTATGCCATTTCTATTATGCAACCAGATTGGATAACCAAAGCAAGGGATGAATCGAAGAATGACAAAGAAGTGTGGGCACTCATTCAAAATTTGTAGCAATATCCCGGTACATATGATAAATTTAGGTGGACAAATGATTCATTATGGTACAACGATCACTTATATCTTTGTAAGAATTCCCAAATCAAACAAAATATTCTTTTGGGATTGCACACCTCTCCCTTAGGAAGACACTCAGTATTTTTAAAAACATACCAGAAGGTTAAGAAGGATTTTTTTTGGGATGGCGTTAAACTTGATATTCAAAATTTTCTAGCAGAACGTTTAGATTTTAAACAAAAAAAAATTGTGACAATTAAGACCTCGAGTCTACTACAACCTTTATCCATTCCAATTCAACATTCAGAGGATGTTTCAATGAATTTTATCATCGGCTTACCCAATTCCTAAGGAAAGAGTGTCAACATGGTGGTAGTTGATAGACTTACCACTTATGAATACTTTTGTGCATTATCACATCCACTTAGAGCCAGTACAGATGCTACTGCATTTATGGAAATAATTCAAAAGCTAGATGGAAACCTAAAGATTATTGTAAGTGAAAGATATCCCATTTTCACTCAAATTTTTTGGAGAAAAATATTTTCTTCTCTTGGTACTTAATTAGAGCATAGTTCATCTTATCATCCTTAATCTGATGGGAAAACCCAAATAGTGAATAAATGTTTGGAAGGATATCTTTGTTTCTTTGTATATGATAAACAGACACAATGGTTCAATTGGTTACCTTTGGCTGAATGGTGGTATAACACGTCCTTCCACACTGAAGCAAAAATGACCCCATTTATGGCACTTTATGGATATCATCCACCGTCCATCACATCATATTTAAGAGAAAATTATAAGGTTCCAGCAGTGGAAGAACACACCGAGCATCAAGAAAAATTTATCCAACTCTTAAAGGATAACCTCGCTTTAGCACAAAATCGAATGAAATAATAGGCAAGTCAACATCGCAACAAAAGAAGTTTAATGTAGGATACTTGGTATTTTTATGGATAGAACCATACAAACTAATTTCCATAAACCAAGCTAAGAAGGATAATAAATTATCACCAATGTATTATGATCCTTACAAGGTGGTGCAAAATATCAGTACTATGGCATACAAATTGGACCCAATTTTCCATGGTTCATTCTTAAATAAGGTTATAGGTGACAAGCTCCTAGTTCAAACAATATTTCCAGAACTTTACGAGGAATAAAATACCATATTGAAACCTAAAACATCCATGGGAACAAGAAATATACGGCTATGAAATCCATCAATGTCAAAGTATCTCATCAAGTTGAATAGCTTACCTACCAAATATTCATCTTGGGAGGATGAGAATGTTATATAGAAGCATCCAAAACTACTCAAGCATTGAGGACAACACTTTCTTGAAGGAGAGGGGCATGCTAGGTTCCTATAATACTGGTGTATCCCCTTATTTTTATTGTTAGTATAGCCCACTTATTGTTATTTTTATGCCCATGTTGTGTCCCCATATTGTTACTATTGTGCCCCATAGAATCCCACTATTGTTATTGTTGTGCCTTGCATTTTTATTGTTATGTAGGCTAGGTTTATATTGTGACCCATTGGACTCCAATATATATAAAGGAGGTTTTTTCATTTGTATCTTCCAAGAATTGTTCATTTATGTAAAGTAAAGTAGGTTTCCCCTCGAAGAGGATGATTTCTAAGTCGTTGATCTATCTTTTCTTCTATTTTGTGAGATGGTTGCATACCATATATATATATATATATATATATATATATATATATATAAATGAGAACATACACACATATATAATTAATAAAACATATTTTATAAAGGTAAATACAGGTAAAATGCAATAGTTAATATTCAAACTCCCCTAGTATAAACTAAAGAAGTAAAATCCCTCACTTCCTAAGCTATATCAAAATTGACATCTTTGATAGAAATTCAATAAATCACTTCATCAATTTTTTTATCAAAATATTTTCCGTGGACTATTCTAAAGTCCATTGATATGAATAAGGCTCTATTTCAAAAGGCACGTAGATAATAATATTAAGTCTAGTTGAAATAATTAATTTCACAAACATTTTATTAAATTGTAATAAAATATCATTGCATTTGAAACCTCGTCATTGAAGATTCATATGAATCATATTACACTACATGAAAAGTAAATTTTAAAATATTTTGAAAAACCTAAAAATAAACACACGTGAATGTCTATTTCTATGAAGCATGAAATATATTGCAATAAATTCAGGACAAGGTAAATTTTTTTATTAAATGGTACAAATTTAATTAATGCATGGGATTCCCACAATTTGAATTCACTCATGTCTGTGTTTTTAGGCCAGAGGAGGATATTAACTTACGTAGCTCCTGAACCAAAATAAGTAAGAGTCGCAAATTGAAAAGCATCATGAGCCATTGGATCGTTTCGGGCCTAGAGCTCACCTTGAGAACTTGGAGCATTTCTCCTCCTACAACTAAACCAAGCAATTATTTTATCTGTGTTTTATTTTCGTTCACAATGATTTTACTGAACTATGAGAAATTTCCTCCAGTTTTATTTTAGCTTTACAATAATTTACTTGTGTAAAAGGATTTTGGCTACGATTCTTCTTGCTTTGTAAAATATTTATTCACCTATGTAAATATATTTTAGAAATTTACCCAGGTTTAAATTTTTGAGGTAGCTCCTCTAGGCTCATTTATATTATTAGAAATTAATAAAAATATTTAGGGTTTAGGGTTGCTTGGAGTTTTATATTTTAATATTTACTAGAGGTAGAACTCGACATATGTGAAACTTAATTTTATAAGATATATGAGGAAATATAAATGTATTCGAATAAAGTGTTGGGGAAAATACTTCGGGTGCATGGGTGAATCATTTTTTAAACTTACTTTAAATTTAGATTTTACTATTTTGAGTTATGTACGCTACTTTAATTCATGCAACTAGCGTATGTAAGCGACTTAAATGAAATAAAATATTTTATATCCCATTAACCAATTATTCACAAGTTCCATAATATATTTATCTTTAACTGGTGCATTATTAGTTCAGCAGACATATAGTATGTAGTAAAGAAGAGAATAAACCATCACACATAAAAAAAAAAAAAAAAACATGATAGCACCAATTTTTTAGGTGGAAAACCAATATGGGAGAAAAACACTATTGTTGTCATCTCTGTCTTCTTTATTATTATATAAAGAAAATATTCTTACAATCTGGTACTGGCATAGAATATTAACAGTATGCAGGAACCCACCTACAAAAGTCTGTAACCCCCTCTCGTTCTCCAGCACTGACTCTAAGGGAGTTAAAACCCCATGATTTCGTTTTCCGATAGACGTTTCAGAATATTTCATACTAGATCCACTTGACTTAGAACATCAAATATTTGGGCCACCTTTCATCATATTTTCAAACTAGAACCACACCCATAATTTAAGATCAATAAAAAAAATGAATACTAAATTTGAATTACAATAACTAAACCAATTGAATCACTGCAACATCATCCAACCAATCATTGAATCTCAATAAACCATATCAACTAGATAAAATCAATCCATAACATATAGAAACCATCATTCCAATGGACAACCATTCATCATTATAACAAACCATAAACTATTCATCATCATATAAACATAGTGTTGTTACTGCAAACCCTGATAAGGCATACATCAGAATGTATATGCTACTATTTTGAAGAATACCCACGTATATATGTGTTTCCTCTACATAAGACCTTTGTACAGATCTCAAATCACTGACTACTACAACATGAATTGCTACAACACTAATGTAACCATTGAATCAAGTACTGAAATATACTTAGATCACTAAACCAATCATAGATCACCAATTTGTAGCATCATTACCAAAAAATATTCGAATCATGAAAAACCAACCCAATCAAAAATGTCAAACAGATATCAGCATCATCTATACTTCATCGATAGACAACATCAAATAAACTAGACATCATTAACTGTAAACATCAAGCATAAGTTCAAACCCTAGCTTGTATACACTTCTTCTACAAGGAATATTAGCATATGTACATGCTTACCATAAAAAATACCACATACATATATTCACATAATAAAAAAGTTATTGTAGAATATACACATGACCCTAAAGAGATGGATCTGCATATGTACACGACTATTTACAAACACACCTACATACAGATCTGAAAACTTTCACTCCAAACACAATTTCACCATGTGAAACCTTTTTAATCAATACTCTAGACTCCTGAATAAATTATTTAGATCACAACATTATTATAACAATTGATCTATCATTTTTAGCTACTTAGAAATTTATAATAAGTAAATCACTCAAGAATATATGTCAACATACTTCATATCTTTCAGATATGGTTCTTCTCCTTACTCCCTCGTGCACACTTGTTCTATATTATATTACACATGAATAACTCATCACTTGCACACCTAATACTTTGATCTCCATCTCCTTATATAGTTTTAGACTTAGTCCATACCTTGGGTAAATACCTTGGTAATGTCATTATTATTATTTGACAAGATAAAATAATCATTGTTGCTCTAATTTCTATGGGACAGTATGATGGTAAAGACCCCTGGTTTCCAGATTACCATGGTTAAGATTTTTTACGCGACTTTCATTATCAAGAAATATGTATGTACAAGACCCTTCTTCATAGGACTCAAATATACTTTCTCAATCTTCAACTTTATCATCCATATGTCTCTAGACTATCAATTCTATGTTCATGGCCTTACTAGTATTTGTACCAATCTTGATGAGTTCCATTATCATCACATGTTGACATCAAGTACATATTTATTAAGCAGTTTTCCATCAAGGAGAAAACATTAGCCATAATTCCAACAATATCCCCCTTTGGAGTTGATGGTAAACAATTTGGTATTTAGACACCACCTAAAAATACACCTACAAACATCAAGTCTTCTCTCAAAATACACCAATATTTTCTCCAAGCATTCTTCTTGAAATACAAAGCTTCTATCCCTCTTTGGCATCAAGGGAAAATGGTTGAACTAGGCTGAGTGAATGACTTCTTTTCCTCTTTGTAGAGAGGATCATTGTAGGTTTGATCTAATGTATATGAAAATTTAAATACTAACCATGCTTCCCCTAATCATATGTTGAACCTTCTAAGGATATTCAATAGAGTACAAGACTTTCTGATTCAAGCAAATATGACCTCACAACTGACTCATGATTACATCAATCACCCAAGACACTGGAGTTACATATTTGATCCAAATTTCACATGAATTTCCCAACATAATGGGATTACAAAATAAATTTATCCTACTAGCCCATACATGACCAAATTTTACAATGATTTAAAAAATGGGTCTTTTTATGACCTTTACATCAAGAGAAATATATGAAACTTATAACTGAAATAGGGAACTCAACAATAAAATGTGTGCTCCTTCGAAATAACTCACCATAATGATTGGAAGAGATACCACAACAGCGCACTCGAACATATGGGTTATTTTCATACCTACTAGATCAAAGCCACCCCCTGCCTACTATCTGGAAACCTGCAAGAGAGGTATCAATATCATGATAGTCATCAAAAACCACCATATACCATACATCAACTTGTACCATGAACATCTGATTGTAGCAACATATAAGCAATATGAACATCCTCATCATCAAGAAGTTATGTAAGATAAGACAATGTAGCATCAATCATTCCAAAATTATCAACATGGGACCAAATTTGAAATTCTTCCAAGCATCATGAAGAAAATCCAACATCATCATCAACCGGCATATTCAATGATCATAACATATTTAATGTTTTTTCCAAATGTAGCTCAAGCAACATATAGGCATCATCCATAACTTAACGACATTCAACCCATGCATCAATGATGACATAATGGAAACACCATATCAATTTCAGAAAACAATGGGTGAATCATGTCATCAACCAATGCCAACAATGAATATAGAATACACATCCTCTTTATCAAGTGTATCAAGTAATATTAACAACTTCACTAATTGAAGCTCAAGTAACATGTAAATATCCTCCTTATGTAATCCATGTAATCCAGGAATATAGAACTGATTGGAAGTATCATAAACATCTAAGAAACATATATCTTCTCATCAATGCCAACAAGTAGTGCGTAAACATGGTAGTTCTCAAGAGACCATAACAAAAACAATGTACCACTAGAAGCATAACAGATGCCCCCCCTGAACATGTGCTAACTATTGACCATAAAATCTGATGATATCTAACTCCTAAATGAACAATTTTATCAAAGAACCATTTCATTAGCAAAAATAGCATAAGAATTGCAACAACTGATAACATCATCATTCCAAGGTATCATATAGGCATCACCAATAGTTTGCAATAAACTAATATTAGAACTAGAAAGCTAATAATAATCTAATGGAAGCATATAGCGCCCCCCCCCCCCCCCCCCCCCAGTCTATGGCATTCCCCTTTCATCACTTAGAGGCATACGCGACTGTCTAGATCAAAACTTGTGTATATACGCGACTATCTTTCATGAGACATGCATAGAGAAAGCAAATTGTTGATTATATATAGTCACAACACCCACTAAATATGTATTTTATATTCCTATTCACTTTTACTTCATGAGATGTAATTTCATTAATACACATCATAAAAAATATATCCAAACAAAATTAAGAATTATCATCAAGATGCACATGCATAACTCCCCCCTGAGATCTTGCACCAGTGATCTCGTGGACTTGATAATCATCACTTGCACTTCATGAGGTTTTATAACTCTCATTAACATCTATATTCACTGTTAAAAAAAAAATACTATAGTGGGGACCATCTTATTTTACTCTGAATTTGAAGAAGAGGAACTATACCTATTGTTTTCTCCTAAGTTATTCTTTGCTAGCACATATAATTTGTCTATATTTATGTATCCTCTTGCTATAACTTATCTAGTTTATTTTTCTATAACTCTTCATTTAGTATATGTAAATACAACTATACATCCTTTTTCATACCTTTGACCTACACTTAGAACATTTTTCTTTATCCCTTCAACTTTAAATAATGCATGATCTTCTTTTGCATACTTATCAAGTTTGATTATACCTTTTCGTAGAACTTTTGTTGGAGAACTATTTGCAAGAATAACCCTACCATCATTTTTTTCTTAAGAAACTCAAACTTGTCCTTATCTACAGTCATGTTATGAGAGCATCTAATTTCTATGTACCATTCATCTCCATCTTCAAATGAACAAAGAGAAATACCACACCTTATTTGTTCTTCTTCCTTTTCATTAATATGATAAGTGTCAGTGGATCTGTATTTCTCAGGCATTTTGATAACAATGTTCTTATATGGTTTCTTTCCATGTTGTCTATGGAGGTCCATTTATTTATTCATACATTATTTTACTACATGCCACAACTTGTTACAAGCATAACATCTTATATGACCATAAAATGGAGCTGAGTAATTATAATATGTCTATTTCATATTCCTTATGTTGCAATCAATATCTTTGTGACCAAATATGGTTCAAGGAAAACAATATCCCTTAAATAAGTCTGAGTAGATGGGACCTGATGATATTCTTGCGAAGTGACTATTTTCTCGAGATAAAAATAATTTTCTTCTACAACTGGTTGCAACATGTCCATAATTATCACATATAAATAATTCAACATTATTTATCAAAGGAGATAATTTATTAATGTTTATATTATTGGGAGAAAATTATTTATTTTGAAAATTAATCGTCCTTGGATGTTGATCTTGCTGACTTATCTCTTTAACAAGCATTTCAAATTTCAACTTTTTATCCTTCAATATTCTTGCACAAGCTTGTGAACTAGATTCTCCTTTTACAATTTCATGAAAACCAAGAACAAATTGAATGGAAGGAGACGTTTGATTACTAAGAATGTTATCCAAAATCTTAGTACTATCTTGGAATATCAAATTTTTATCTTTTTCTTCTAATTTATGTTCTAGAATATTTACCTCAACTTCTAGTTTTTGACACTAATTTTCCTTTTCCAGATATTTCTTCCTCATTCTTTCTTCAACCTTTATTCCTTCTTCCAATTTCTCTTTTAATTCGATAATCTCTTCATTTATCCCATTCTCTTGTTCTTAAAATACGTGAAGTAGATCTTAATTTTTCTTGTTTGAATTTTCAAGATATGTTCTTAGAGAGATGATCTCAGCTTCAAGTTCTTCATAATATTGTTTAGATTCTACTGCAACATTAACCAATTTAACATAATCCCTGTTATCATATGCTTGAAACTTATCCTGAAGAATGTTAATCATTTTCAAGGAAAAATCAAGTTTTATTGTAATATTAAGAACTTCCTCTAACTTATCTTCTTATGAATCAGTAACTCCATCTGACATAACATACTCATCTTTTGATACACAATTATTTTCTTTAGACACAAGATTATATGTTTGTTATCATGATGAAGATTCTTCCTTTTTTTTTTCCTTCATGGATATCATGTATATCCTCCAATACTTCTTTTTCAGTTGCATAATGTGTAACCCTTTTTAATGTTGAATTAGGTATGCTATTAATGTCGTAGTATTATTTTTCACTTATTCAACTAATGGGGTTGTTCTAAAGTAACCATGACATACTAAATGAGAAACATTAAGGTTCGCTAGATTATACTTCATCGTTTCTTTTCATTCTTGATAATTATCATTACTTAGCATAGGCATACCTTTATTATCCATTGTTTCTACCTTGCCTTGTTATTCTATTGCAGAATGTCCTTTAACCATAAATGAAAATATTTCCACAACATTATATGCATCAATATCATTTCTCTCCTGAATTGAATTCTTCCTTTGAGATGTCTATTTTTGTTCAAATATGAATAATATTATTCACCCTTTTTTCCACATTAAATATCAATTCGAGACTCCTCTGGTTATTTCATGACTACCGTGAAAAATATATGCAGGAAATAATTACACAATTTCATATTGATCAATAATTCAATAAAATATGCATAACAAAAATTGACTGTAACAACAATAAGAGTAACAACAATTTTGAATGTAACAACAACCAAAATTAATGAACCATTACATCGATAAATAAATAATCACAACTGAAATAAATCTACACGCACCACTAATCCGACAACAGTTGATTAGGGGAGTGGGCCCAACTCTCCGATTAGAGATGTGGAACAAAATATTGAAGGCTAGATAATACTCAGAAGATCAAGATTGCACTAATCAAAAGAAAAATATAGAAGTATGTTGTTACATTCTCCCAGGAAATCTTCAATATCTGATCTGCTCCCCATATGTGTTATGTCCCCTTTTCTCTCTTATTTGTGTCATTTAGATATAAAAAAAACAAAGGGAAATAAATTGATTAAAAAATATCAATAAGTAAGATGAGATCTGAAAGATATTTCCATCATGGTTCAGCTAGCACAACTCGAATCTGGTAGTTACATTTGGGGAAATTTGGAAAATGACCACAACATAAATATGAAAATATGTTCTTCGAAGAACCCTGAGTTTCTCTCAATAAAGACCTAAGTTTGGAAATATTCTCATTAGAAAACTAATTTGGTTCGTTCTGCACCAAGCCAATTTCTCAAATTTTCAGGATTCTACTTCGTGTTCCCAAAACATCCAACGCAAAATGGTCTCTTGTTATCTCGACGGATTTCAGAGTTGGAATATTTGATTATGAGTTGAAGAATAAAATTTTCAATCTGGAAGAGATCTTGGAGGTTCAAATCAGTAGTGATGTTATAACAAATTCATTAATAAATCGTCATTGGGAAAATCATCAATAATAATAATAAACTTATTAAAATAAAGGAGAACAAGTATTACTTATCCAAAAAGGCATATATAATTATGAAATGGAATTATATAATAATTGTGATAAATAATGTGATAAAAGAACATTAGAAATTTATGAAATAGATGTTAATAAGTGATAATAATAATGAAAAATTAGTATCCCAACATCTACCCCAAACTAAACATGTTTCATGTCTTCATGCAACCCAATATCTCTGTATTAACCAAATTTTCATGCTAACACATGATATTGATGGAACAAAATTCTTCTTCCCCAAATGCTTCCATAAAACGATAATTTTCAATTCTAGAAATTTTGGTGAAGCTGTAACAATTTTCATATTTACTTTCAACCATGTGTATATGAAGTTACAACAAAGTATGATACAAGTAAAAACAAACTTCATTGCAAACTAGATTTTTCTGAAATTTTGTAAGAAAATTTATACTATATCAATGCTTCTCCAATCCGACACTCAAATATATTTGATGCACACATATCAAGATACAAAAAAATGGTTGTAGCTAATTATGAATGATTTTTTTTGAATTTACAAATTGGTTTAGCCTGAAAATTTCCGGGTTTAATGATACGTCTTTGTTGTCCAAAAAATATAAGAATATAGTTGATAGTTTTAAGGATATCCACAAATAAATTTATGCACTGTAAAAAAAGAAAAATTTAAATTGTATACCTTAAATGAGGAAGAGATGAGAAATAATTCATCATGCATAACAACTCTCCCCCCAAACTGGAGAATTAACATGCCCTCATGCTACAATAGAAATCAAATTGAGGTGGTTGCTACAATCATGGCTGAAATCTTTGTTTGGTGTATAACAACGTGGAATAAGGGAGATTTGAGAATGAATAAGGAGATATATGGATGATAAAGAATATTAATGGCATGTTTATGATGATGAAAGTAACACTCCCACAAACTGAAATATTTTTTGTCTCTGAAAAATGGGAATTGGTAAAGAAGGGGAAATAATGATTGAAAAATGTGACTGAATAATTCTCAATGTTTTTTCAAAACCTTCTCCTAAACTTTTAATAAATAAAAAAATTCTGCTATTTTACCTCAAGTTTCACCTTTGTAAAAATGTGGAATGGCATATATGGATTGATATTTTTTGAAGCTGATGTGGGCTGAGATAATGTTGAAAGTGATGTGGAAGGTGGAAGTCATGCAAGATAAAAAAAAAAGTTAATAAGAAAGTGTAGTGGGGTTTCACTCCACCAAACTGATTAGTTTCTATGTCACCAAGATTTATATAACACATATCATGAGTATCCTTAATCAGTAATTCATCACCTCAATTAACTTGTTATATATAAAAGTGACATAATCATGTTGTGAATGGCATGGGATAATAATGGATAAGAAGGGAAAATATGCATTCCCTATACCCATAAGATTTGGTTGTTATGAGCACATAAATTATGAGAATTAGTTATCTCAGTCTTTAATTGTCAAGGTCTGTCCAATTAATCGAGATTCAAAATAAGGATTGGGCCTCTTTATTCTACCTCAAAATAGTAGTGGTTTGTTAAGCTATGAATAAATGGTGACTGATTGGGAAAAGCGTTTGGTTAAAGATATGATACTTGTAGAATAAAGGAATGATAGATTAGATCATAATAAATGTAAAATATCAAATATCCTAAAAGTTGCATCCCTGACATGTAAAGTAAATATTTATAACTCAGTAATAGATATAGAATATAACTACCATCATCTAAGAACTGATTAAATATTACCCCATGAACCATGAGTTTTGGAAAACCTTGTATATGCAATGGTGGGATTTATCGGAAATTAGTTTTGATAAAGCAAGGTAACCAAGTATATTATAGTATTAAATTAGCCTATATACCATAGGCATAGCCATTACTGCCAATAGGCATCCATAGCCTCGAAAGGGATGCCTTTTTAACACATTAAGATGCCAGTGTCCCATCTATTAGAAATAAGTACATAGTTACAAAATAATTTCAATTTAATTAGATGTCTACTGAAGATCATTGTGCTTGCTTGGTAACTAGTTAATACAAATTTCATTTATGGGACCTAACAAAAGTGAACAATTCGGCTCGTGATGAGAACTCTTGTCCTTCAATTTTTTGACCTAAGGGCATTACCCTCGCTTGGTGACAACAGTAGTGGTAATGTCACTTTATTAAGATGTATGATCATGGTAGATTGTCTCGTGATGAGACCTCCTATCCTCTAATTGGATATTTATTTTTAAAATCTAAATATGATTATTGTTAATCAACAAAAGATTACTTAATAGATGGGGTGGCACGTTGGCTCCTTAAGAGCTAGGGATGTCGTAAAGAGTTTTGTAGTGACTATCTTCGACTTGGATATTTTTTTTTATAAAAAACTAATAACCTTAAAATGAATACTGATAAATATATTTTTCATTGCTAAGATTGGGGTTGAGGAATACTTCATTAGATAGTTGTGGAAAAATTTAAATACAATTTTGTGGTTGTCATCATAAATTTTACAATATCAAGGACTTTACCAATTACGAAAGTTTAAAGTTGGCATGATGAAATCATCTTTCCATAATTATTCCTTAAAAATAAGAATATTTTTGTATATAAACAAAGATAAATTTACTACCCAATCATTACGCCAAAGAGGGCCTAGACCATTAGAATTATTTCCCATTCACCAAAGAGAAAAACAAATCAAAAAGTCCTACATATGTTGAATAAAAAATGAAAAATGGCCAACAACAATAGTTGTGACTGAGGTAACAAAAACCATGACTTAGGTAATAACAAGGAAAAGGGAAAAATGATGTTGTAACTAGATTAACAACAGGGAAAGAAAAAAAAAGATGACGTTAGAAAGGTGACATGAAGGAGGATTAGCGACTTTACAAAATAATGAGGAATTAAGAGTGAATCATTTATGATAAGGATTACCATAATAATAATCCTTATTATTAAGTATGAAACCTCCCCCCAACTAAGGTATGACTTTCATTGGTCATGGTTGGTCATGTCATAAGTAAAATTACAATAAAATCCACAGTTGGTCAAGGACGTACCTGGTGACTTACCTTGGTGGAGTAACAACACTGGAGGAGTAACAACACCAGATACTTAGAAAAATATCACCATGGAGGAACACCATCGGAGGAGGAACAACATCGGAGGAGTAACATCACCGAAGGAGTAAAAACATCGGACACTTAGAAAAATTACACCACGGAGTAACAACACTGGAGGAGTGACAACATTAGAAGTGTAACATCACGGAAGGAGTAGAAACATCGAGTACTTAGAAAAATTTCATCACAGAGTAACAACACCAAAGGATTAACAACATCGGAAGAGGAACAACACTGAAGTAGTAACAACATTGGGTACTTAGGAAAATTTCATCACGAAGTAACAAAACCAAAGGAGTAACAACATCGGAAGAGTAACAACATTGAAGGATTAATAGCATCAGGTACTTTGAAAAATTTCACCATGGAGTAATAACACCAGAGGAGTAACAACATCATAAGAGTAACAACAGTGGAAGAGTAACAACACCGGGTACTTAGAAAAATTTCACCATGGAGTAATGGCACCGGAAGAGTAACAACATCGGAGGAGTAACAACACCAAAGGAGTAACCATACCGGGTACTTAGAAAAATATCACCATGGAGTAACAACACTAGAGGAGTAACATCATCAGAGGAGTAACAAAACCAGGTACTTAGAAAAATATCACTATGGAGTAACATCATCAAAGGAGTAACAATAGTGACGAATTAACAACACCGGGCACTTAGAAAAATATCGTCATGGAGTAAGAACATCGGAGGAGTAAAAAAACCATTAATTAAACAAAATCATCATTCGCGAAGTAATAGCACCGTGAAACTTAAGAATTTGGTTCTTTTATTTTGAGAACAAAAAAAAAAGTGACTTTGGAGTAAAAAATACCTGAAGCATAAAACCATAAGAGAAATCAGAAAAGAAAAAACTCTTTATTGAAAATAAATAAATAAATAAATAACTTAAGCTACAATGGTTTTTATTTTGGTTGCAACAATGTTGTTTCCTAAGGGAATCATTAATCTGTCAATGGTGAATGAATGGAAATATGTTTGTGCATAAATGACTTGGATATTCAAATGGAAATCAATTCTCCATTTCTCCTATTATGAATCCATTAAGTGATGAAAAATTTTCATGTTGTTTTCTCCATGTGAGGAAATATATTTGAAAATTCTCTTATTTCATTATCATTGTGTTCAAGAATCACTTGTTCATAAATTGACCTCATTTATTCTCCTGGGACCTACAAGAAAACGAGCGTCTACCTACAAGAAAACATGAAATCATGGAAGAAGAGAGGTGATAGGGCTCTCTTAATCCAATATATATGCAAAAAATAACAATTATTTAGTCTTTAAAAGAAATCCATTGAAAATAACAATGTAAAATTAATGTGGGAGAGCGGTGACCAACCATACAAACCAGTAGTGTTTTAATCATAAATTCTTTGTTTTCATCCAATTTGAGTGATTCTAAAACCAAATGAAAGTGAATCTAGAGATATTTCTCTAATATAATTATGTTTTTAAAAAATCCAAGTGATTATATGTTCACTTAGAACAACCTGCATAACAAAGTTATTTTCGATTTCCCAACTTAGACCAACAATTGATATTTTAAGAATAACTTTTTCAGTTGATGACAAATTGAACTGGTTCAAATTAGATATTTAATTATATTTGTAGATATCCACAATAGTAACAGGTTTTGAAGGAAAGAATAATTGATGGGTCGAATTCGCTAGGGAACAGCTAAAAAAACAGAGTTTTAAGAATGTTGATTTATGATATACGGTCAATATTTTGGTCATAACATTCTCATAAAATATAGAAATAATGTGATTCAAATTTCGTTGTAAACTAGATTCATAGGGGAATACACCATAAAAACATGTTTCAAAATTCTAGTCATTTAGGCCTCCAAAAAGATGATCGTACCAACTTTGTTCCTAAGCTTCCTACTAGACATCCTTTCAATGTTTTGGTCATAAATTTCTCATTTCAAATAAAAATTGAGTGATTGAAATTGGGTTATAAATTATACATAAAGGGACTTGTAGGATAGAAATGTTATCAAGTCCGCAAGCCATAACATGTGATAATCAATGAATTTTTCCAAGAAGTGATCAAAATGAATACGAACATTTTTAGAAATTTCATTTTCAATATAATACATCGACATAAATTAATAAATTCGAATATTGATCACTGACATTAATTTTCATAGCGTGTTGCAACAAAAAAAACTATTTTTACATATAAAGAAATTTACCTCTTTATTTATTCTATTTTATACACTACACTACTCTACTTAGAAAAATAAAATATACTTACGTATAAGATTACTTCCAATGAAGCTATTTCTGAAATAAGGCCTCAAGTATGCACATACCAATATTTGAAAAATGTATGTTAATAAATACATGGGTATGAGAGACCAAGTTCCCCATTAACGATAGTGCCAAGAGTTGTTGAAGTATGGAGTGATGTTGCAAGAAAAAAAAAGAGTGAAACAAGCCTTCAATATAGTTTTGATTTTCCATATTTGTCACATCGTGAATTTCTTTGACTGGGTTCCAAATAGTGTTGATGATTTCTTCCTTGACTTCATCCTGTGAGTTTTGGGGGTCTTCGTCTTACATTTTTTTTTAGATCTATGTTCACACGACTGGAGGAAGGAAAACATTCCAAAAATTATTAAATATTAGGACCTGAAGAAGGGTAAGAAAAATTCCCTCCCCAAGACGAGAGAGTGGCCCCTAAAAAAGAAAAATAACAATTTAAAAAAAAATAATCAGAAAATATTAAGCTCAAGACCTACAGCAGGGTAAGAAAATTTCACTCACTGGGATGAGAGAGTGGTCCCTAAAAATAAAAAAACAAAAAAATTAAGAAAAATAAAGCAATCAACAAATATAAGCTTGGGATCTAGAGCAGGGTAAGAAAAATTCCCTCCCCAGGATGAGAGATTGATTCCTATGAAAGAAAGAAGAAACTAATGCTCGATACATGCAGTAGAGTCAGAAAAATCCCCTCCCTAGGATGAGATATTGATCCTAAGATCAATACTAGTTGTGCTTTTGCATCTTTTATAGCCTCCAACGGCGCCAAAATTTTGGTGTACATATATGAATAATATTATTCACCCTTTTCCCACATTAAATGTCAATCTGAGACTCGTATGGTTATTTCAACACTACCTTGAAAAATATATGTAGACAAAAATTACACAATTTCCTATTGACGAAGAATTCAATAAAATATGCATAACAACAATCGATTGTAACAATAGTAAGAGTAATAAAATTTTTGAATGTAACAGTGGCCAAACTTAATGAACCATTACAACAACAAAGAAATTATCACAACTGAAATAAATCTACACACTACTAATCCAACAACACCTCATTAGGGGAGTGGGCCCAACTCTCTGATCAGAGCAGTGGAATTAAATATTGAAGCCTAGATAATAATCAGAATATCAATATTGCATTAGTCAAAAGGAAAATACAGAAGTCTATTGTTACATTCTCCGAGGAAACCTTAAAAATGTGATATGCTCCCCATATGCGTTATATCCCATTTTCTCTCTGATTTGTGTCCTTTAAATATAAAAAAAAAAGGAAATAAAATGATTAAAAAATATCAATAAGAAAAATGAGATTTGAAAGATATTTCCATCATGAATCAGCTAGCACAAGTTGAATCTCATAATTACAATCGGGGCAATTTGGAAAACGGCCACAACAAAAAATCTATGAATATGTAATTCAAAGAACCTTGCGTTTCTCTCAATAAAGATGAAATTTTGGAAAAATACTCAATGGAAAATAATGTGGTATGTTCTACAGAAAACCCATGTCTTGGATGGTCAATATTATGCTTCGTTTTCCCAACACGTCGAACAAAAAATTGTCTCTTGTTATCCCAATGAATTTCTGAGTTAGAATATTTGATTATGAGCTCAAGATAAAATGTGCAATCTAGAAGAGATCTTGGAGGCTCATATCATGAGTGATGTTAAAAAATTTTAATAATAAACCATCATTGGCAAAACCATGCATAATAATCATCAATTTATTAAAATAAAGGAGAAGAAGCATTACTTATCCAAAAGAACATAAATAATTATGAAATTGAATTATATAATAAATTATGAGAGATAATGTGATAAAATAACGTTAGAAATTGTTGAAATAGATGTTAATAAGTGATAATAATAATGACAAATTAATAGCCCAACAATGCCTTGTTATTTTTCTTCTTTTTTATCACCCATGATCCACTCCAAGCGGTTAAGCTGCAAATAAAGTAACCTTCTTTGATAACATATCTTGGGAAAAATACTGTGGGGGGTGTAAATATGTATTTTAAACTCACTTTAAGTTTTCAGTTTGTTATTATCAGTTATGTACGCTACTATCATTCATGCAATGAGCATATGTACACGACTTCGGTGAAAGAAAACAATTTATATCCAATTAACCAATTCTTCGTAAGTTCCATCATATCTTTATATTTAACTAGTGCATCATTAGTTTCATCAAACATATAGTAAGTAGTAAATAAAATAATAAACCATCACACGTAAACAAAACAACAAGACATGAGAAAACTTGGATTTTTAGGTGAAATCCCAATGTGGGATAAAACCATTCTTGTCGTTGTCTCTGTCTTCTTACTTATTATATATAGAAAATTATCTTATGAAATCTTGTACTAGTGCAGATTCTTACTAATAGTATGCACCCACCTGAAGAAGGCTACAACCTTCTCTCATTCTCCAACACACACTATATGGGAGCTACAACCCCCTAATATCATTTACCAGGACCTACTAGAAGGGAGAACCTACCACCTGAACAAATTCACCAGTTATCATTGGAAGCAAGCTCTGAATCTATTACTGAAGGATCCAACCGTCAACTCCTCTTTGTGGACCATGTTTCACAATATTTCATACTATATCCACCTAAATCAAAACATCAAACCTGTAGGCCTCCTTTCATCATATTTTCAAATTGGACCCACACCCATAATTTAAGCTCAATACCAAACTAGATACTAAATCTAAGAGACAACCATTAAACCAATTGAACCACCTTAACATCAACCAAACAATCACTCAATATCATTCAACCATTTCAACTAGATCAAATAAATCCATAATTGATATAAACCATCATACCAATGCAAAACCATTCATCATTATACCAAACCATACATTATTAATTATCACAAAAACATAGTGTTGTTCATGCAAACCCTGAGTAGACATACATCAGAATGTATATGCTATTATTTTGAAGAAAATGTATGTATATACATGTTTTCTCTGCATAAGACCTACGTACAAATCCCAGATCAATGACTATTGTATCATGAATAATTGCAGCACTGAAGTAACCACTAAATCAAGTAATGAACTATTCTTATATAACTGAAAAAATCAGAAATCACCAAATTGTAGCATCATTACTAACCAATATTCCAATCCTGAACAACCAAGACAAACAACACTATCAAAAAAAGATCAACATCATCAAGAATTAATCGACAAACAACAAAAAATAACCAAATAGCATCAACTATAAAATCAAGCATCAATTCAAACCCTAATTTGTATATGTTGCTTCTACAAGGCATATCTGCACATGTACACAGTTTCCATACACAACATCCATGCACATATATTCACATAGTGAAAATTTTATGACATAATATACATGTGACAACACAGATATGTATTGGTGTATGCATGCGACTAATTCCAAACACACCCACGCACCTATCTGGAAAATTTTGTTCCAAACACAATTTTAGTCTTTGCAACCTTTACTATAAAGACTATAGACTTATGAATAAATCATTTAGATCACAACATCATTATAACCACATATCTATCAATGTTAGTTACTTACACGTTTGCAATAATTAAATCAATCAAGAATATATATCAACATACTTCATATATTTTAGATATGAGTCTTCTCTTTTCTCCTTGGTGGACACCTATTCCAGATCATATTACACATGAATAACTTATCACTTGAACACCTAAAAATTTCATCTCCATTTCCTTATATATTTTTAGCCTTAGCCCATACTTTGGGTAAATCCCCTGGTAATGTCGTTTGTACTTTTTTATGGGATCAAATAATCGTTGTTGCACAAATTACTATATGTCAATACCATAGTAAATACCCCTAGTTTCTAGATTACCATGGTTTAGATTTTGTACGTGACTTTTCTTCTCAAGAACTATGTATGTGTGCAACCCTTCTTCACAAAACCCACATATAATTTATCAAACTTCACTTTTATCATCCATTTGTCTTTGCACTATCAATTTTGTGTTCTTGGCCTTAGTAGTATATGTATCAACCTTCATGAGTTTCATTATCATCACATGTTGACATCAAGTACATGTTTATTAAGAAGGTTTCCATCAAGGAAAACACATTATCCATAATGCCAATATAAATTGGAAATTTTATAACATATTTTGATTCATTTTTAACACCTAATTAAACTAACATGAGGGCGATGCATATTCCTTCGGGATGGATGGGAATTGTTAACCCTCCACCAACTTCTGTTTCGAATTATTAAGATTCGTTGATTAAAATAACATGAACCCTCAAATTTCTTATGCATGGAAAATTTTAGGGTTAATATTCGCAGGTGGGCTAATTTTCCATGATTTTTCAAAAAGAAATATTCGCCAACTTCCATTTTTTCTAAAAAATATTCGCCCAAATTTTATGATATAAAATCAATTTACCTTAAAAATCGCCAACATTATATAGAGACTATATATAAAATCATTATAAATTTGAATAATTTTATAAATATATCAATAAACACATTATAGTTTGCATATTAGGGACTATTAAGATTCGCCAATTTTTTAGACTTCAAGATGATTTTCCATCCTTAAAATTTTCCCTGTTCTTCAGGTCCTCAACTTGAAACAAATTCATCTCTCCTTTCATCACTTGAAAGTTATACTTTGTTAGCTTTTAGCTTTATTTAACTTTTCTAGAAGTTGGTTTAACTGTGTCAATTTCTTTCGGTTGGGGATTTTTTTCGACATTTAATTCACACATATGAAATATACTTTAATGTTCAAGGTTTTTGTTATGATTTGGAAGAGTTTACCATGGTTTATCGTGTTGGTGAAATCAAGAAAACAATTACTATATAAAGTGAGTGGATGATCATTCTAGGAAAGTTATTAATGCAATAAATTTAGGTAATAAAAGCATAATTACAGCAAAATTATTCACAAGTTTTCATATTATTTATTAAACAAAAAATGTATATTTATGTCATGCAAGGATTTAATTATGAAAATATTAAATGATTTCACAAACTAATTCTACCAAGAATCATGAATGACGAGGGAATTATTAAGTTCACTTCAAATAAAATGAGCAATCCAAAATCCATGTCTTTTTTTGAAATTAATTTCATTTTACTTCTAATTATGTAGTTAAAATAGATAGTTATAAAAAAAATTATTAAACATTTTGTATATAAAAACTTTGATTTCCCATTCGAGAGTAGGCATTGTCTTTGAAAGAGAAGGAGTCTTATGTTTCTATTTTTCCTACAAACATGGTTTGTGAGACAAATTCAATAACTCTGTAACTTTTCCTTTCAATTTCGATAATTAATATTTATTTTCTGTGATCATCTGAGAAACTTATATTTTTATATTCTGGTTATAGAATAATTTAAACAGGTTGACTTAAATATATGATAAATTGTTCGAATATTACATAATTTGTTTTCTCTTCTAGATATCTATACTATTGTAATATCTCTATTTCGCATATGAAACTATTGTGAAGGTTTCTATATAATATAAATATTTTATTTTAGTAATTTAATATTATCGAATTAGTTAGAGGTAAGTAATTATCGATAATAATATTTTTCCCGAGGATCTATGCTCCAAAAAAAAAATTACCAAGGGAGTATGGAACACACACATATTATTTCCGAAGAATATAGTGTTCATGCCATTGTATATATGCAATACGGTTGGAATTAAAGTTAGTTAGTGTTGGTTCTTGTTAACGACCTCCTCTTTCTTTCTAAGGAAAAAAAAAACATACAATCATACCTCTAGTATCGAATTTTTGGTATGTAATTTTGATTGAATTATATTCATACGCTACTACATAAACCATTTATGGTTTAATCCTTTCGCTGAGTCGAAGACACATAACTCATGGATATATTTTTTATTACACAATGAGAGACACAAAATTTATTAATTTCTACAGAAAACACAATGGTGGAAATAGAGTTATTGGGCAAGCATGACAACCATGAAAATCCAAAGAGGATTCTACAGCCTTTCCATAGGACTCTGCTCAGAAAAATATTGGAAATCACATTGGAAAAAGTGAGCCCACAATAAAAAAAGAGTTGTGCTAAGAGAATGGTGTTGTAGTCATAACGGGGAACATTGGTTTCATGGCACTCAATAAATTCGCGTGGAAGGTTCAACACTTTGAGAGATCATTATAAACGTTAATTACCTCCTATCTCTTGAAAATAAAAGATGGAATGAGAATCATTTTTCTTAAAAATATATTGCATAATACATATAAATGTTACTCAAGATTTTGCAACTTATACAAATATTCTAGAAAAGGAAAATATAAAGGAACCGCGCACAATGGAGGATAAAGAATCCTTGTTATTGTATCAACTTATCTAAATCTTCTATAAAAGGAAAATTTAAAGGAACCCTGAAAAATCGAGGATAAATAATCCTTGTTGTTGTATGAACTTATCCAAATATTCTATAAAGGGAAAAGATAAAGGAACCCTACACAATGGAGGATAAAGAATCCTTGTTATTATATTAAAAGATTGCAAGGATTTGCATGTATAAATTAGATATAAATATTATATTTGATATTTTTGAAAAGAAAAATATGTTATTTACATGCATCAAAAGTTAGAACTATCATGAGAAAAGAACCCATGATGATTTTTAGAAAAGACTGTGTGTTTGTATGCATAGAACAAATGCCTATTATATATAACAAAACACATGTTGCATGCACAAAAATATTTAAGATGTCCTGCTATTTTTTCATAAAGAAATCTTGGAAACTTGGTTATGAATTATGTGCATATAGAAAATAACCCATGTTGGTTTTCATAAAATATTGTGCGTTTGTATGCATAGAACACGTGGATATTGCTTGAAAGGAACACATGTTGCATGCACAAAAATATTTAAGAAGTGATGCTATTTTTTCAAAAAGAATGCATGTGAGATTTTCTTGAGAAAAGATAAATAAAGTGAGTTATTTTCATTAAAAAAATATATAGCTACAATGCTTTTGAATTCTTGGGAAAATAAAATATGCCTATCCATAAACCATCTTAGTAACCATTTTGTTTAAAAGGAAATATGTTGAGGTGCATAAAACTATGTCCATGGAATTAATTTTCATGAAGGGAATATGGGCTATTATGTTAATATGATTTAGGAAAATTTATGTTGCATGCAAGAATGTGCTAATTATTTTGTGGAAAGGATTATGCATTAGCATGCAAGATGTAGTTAGCTTCTTCCGAGAAAGAGAGATGTGTGTTTATGCAAGAAGAACAAATATTATGTTAATGAACAAGTGATTGCATGCAAGAGATAATCACTAATGTGTTAACTCTACCTTGGAATAGGGCATGTATTTTCATGTACTATAATTATTGTAAATAGTTCTCCTTTGAAATAAAATTATTGAATGTTTTTGGAATGATAAGATCTTACATGAAAAAAGAATAGTCATTGTGCTATAGATATATGTTTTTTTCCTGGATAGAAGAACTATTGTGCTATATTTCTTTCGAAAAATTATATGTGATTATGTTATGCTATCATAACCATTATATTAGTTTCTTTTGGAATAATATGTATATACTTCCAAGATGAAAGAATATATATTCGCTTGATGAGAACATGTTGTTTTAGCCTACATTGGAAAAGATCCCTTTGGAAAGTATATGTATTCACATGAATATGAACAAAAGTTCGTTGCATTAGATTTCTTTATGTATTTGCATGAACCAAAATTAATAAATGAAGTGTTAGTTATTTTGATAAATTTTATGTAATTCACATGCAATAAGATCATAACTGATGTATTAGTTCGCTTTAAAGGAATCTGTAAACAATTTCAGTGATTTGACTCGCAAGAATGTGTTCTTATGCGAGGGAAATATTAGTTAATATGGTATTTATTTTGTAGACATTTTTCGATGTTTACATGCTTATAAATAGCACATATGGAGTGTTGTTAAAGGAAGCATGTCACAATATTATTTCTTAAAATTCATGGATGTACATGAATACATGGTGAAGCATCTCTAGTATAGATTTATTGATTGGTTGATTAATACTTTATGTAATTATGACATCAACATCTGTTGACGACAATAATGGCGGGAAAGGATGGTGACTTGTGAAAAGGATAGAATTGTATTCAACATGGTGGCAAGTAAAGAGTTAATGGCCCATGCAGATGAGTGTGAGCTATAGGATGGTCCACTAAAGGAAAAACTAAGCCACAAAAATATAAACATTGAAGATTTACGGGAAAATGATATCATGATGATTATAATAGATTTAAGCTATATATTTTGTATTTAAATGAAATTTCATTTTAATATCTTATGAAAATGGTTAAAGGATGGACTCTCTTATAATCCATTGAGTGAGGGGTGAACACCATCATGATATTTTAATAATAAAATTAAACGTTTGTTGGTTTTCACCCTACAGGGTTTCCAGGGTATATTAGTCTCTAATAATGTTATTTTATGTTGTGATACTTTTATGTTGTGCATTCCTTGCATGAGAAGATTTTTATAATATAAAATGTGTGATTAACTTATCTAGTTAAAGGAATAATGAAAATGATGCAAGGTTACATCAGAAATTTTATGTCAATATGTGACAATAGTGGTTATTAATGGTTATGTAGCTTATCATTCTTCTACTAAAGTTACTCTATGTAATGATAAAGATTATATCTAATGTTTAATGAGGAATATGGATTAGTAATTTTTATACTTACCCATGGCTAAATTGTGTAAAAAAAATTATAACTCTATGCATTTTCATTCGAGGTTACCGAGGTATGTTACAACTATCTAGAGTACCAAGGTTTTGATGTTTCTTTGATTGATTACAGGTTACATTTGGAATGCATGACATTGATAAATTTATTTTACCCTTCATAAGAAACATTATTACATGCCATAATTATGTGTTTATTTCATTATGTGCTCATTTCTTTATTTATCTTCCTATCTTGGTGTCTATAAAGATTTGGTGGATAACATGATCACTATAATTTATTTACAACTATAACTTGAATAATTTACCTCAAGCATATACTATATTGGATTTTATTCAATATATTTATCTAATTTTTGTAGATATAAGTGTCACAATATATGACATTGGGATTATTTATGTACACTTATTAGGGTAAATATGATTTATTACAAAGGATTAAATGTTTTTTTACATTTATCTATAAATTCTTTATTTTATTTTAACTTTGTTATTTCACATTTTCTGTGCTTTTTTATATCATTTATCATGATTCCTCTTGAACCTCAGATTTACCCTCTCTTTGAAAATTTTTCTCACAACTTTCCATTACTTTCCCATAATATCACAAACCCTAATCAATGAAAATGCTATGTTTTGTCGTAAGGATGCATTAAAATGATTGGCATATTATATTTTCATGCTCTTGCTATTTGCATATATTTTTTCAATTTAGATACAGAATGCAACATGTTCTGTAGCCAACTATGTGTTCCATAGCCACTCTCATGGTTTAGTAGGTTCCAAGTGTCAACTGAGGAATTGTGCCACATGGGTGTTTCTAGAATGATGCCTAAATGGATTCTATCCTACTCACTCAGTCTAGATCGATAGGAAAGTGAGCCTAAAATCATGGTCAAAGATGGAATCAAAGTATGTTATCCAAAAGTAGTAGCACTCTTGATTTTCTCTATCAAGAGTCCAACAATCCTATTGCAATTCTAAATTCGAATTAGCAATAGTCTAACAATCCTATTGCAAGTCTAATTCGAATTAGCCACCTATAGCAAGTGTATCTGATAAATAGTTATGTATTTTCCTTTAAATATCATTTGAACAAGACCAAGAAGACAGTTCAGATTTCAAGTGTAAACTCAAGATTTTTGTTCATACTCTGTAATCAGTCTTCATTTTAATCATAATGAAAATTTGATGTTGCAAATGAGTGTTTGAGTGCATTTAACAAGCTAGCAGTCCAGCCACATCGGTTATAGAGGGCCCCTACTTCTGAAGGAGTTGTTTTAATTTATGTTTCTAGTTAGATTTCCTTTACTGTGTTTCAAAAATTCTGTTTCTAAGTAGGCTTATGCTTCATTCCAATTTTCAATAGATAGCTTAGTGATAAATCACAATTGTGCAGACTTACTCTTCTAAGATATTTCATGGAAATAGAAAGATCTGTTTTCAAACTGAATTAAAGATTGAAGTGTTAAGAAACCACAGTTGTTTAGTTTTACTGTTTTGTCCTTTATTTCCATTAGAACAGAATTATCAATTACTATGTTAAGAAGATGTTTCTAAAAGATATTACAATATAATGATCATAAATTAAATGGTTAAATGTATCATACATACAATGGTTGAATTTACCTTGCACATTTTCATTTTCTTTTCAAATACTAAGGCATAATTCATTTCTCCTAAAGCACCTCATGAGGTTAACACTTTACATTTGAATGTTGCAGAAAAGTCAATTATACATTAGTTGATTTTAGTTAAATCTTACATGCTTTCAAGACCCTCACTTAATTGCAAACACTAATATTGATAACAATCATTCTAAAAGAGATTTATCTAATCATTTTTCAAGATGGAATGGTTGAATTGTTAATGAGTGCAATTTCTGAGTTATCTTTTTGCAGATTCTACTTAGTTTTCTAGTTCAACAGGTGTAATTAGTTACCTAACACTATCTCAAGAAGATCACTCTTCACAATTGAATATTGGAAGTAACTAAACATACCTTATACGTTTTCATTCCTTGGTTACTATTTTAGGACATTAATAGATTAAAAGTAGAAACAATTTCTTAACACCATCTCAATAAGGTCATACCTAATCATTGAATGTTGAAATAACCATAGGTACAATAGTTGTTTCACTTTCTACTTTCACTTAAGATAGGAATTTCAATTTTCAATCTTAGTCTTAGAATTAGATCCATCGATTAGGAATCATGATTAGATAAGATATATTCTTTGTTTTCCAAATTAGGTCTTAAATAACGGAATTTTTTTTGTTTGTTTTTATGAAAATTAGATTAGTTTAGGAACACTTATTTTTCTTCCTTCTAAAGTTCATTAGATTCACTTAAATCTTCCCGTCTTTTTATATTAACCATTCTTATATATCGAAGAACAAAAACCCCCCTAAAAACAACATAAAACACAACACAAAGAATCAAGAAATAGGCTTCTAGCATATATAGTGCACCACACTTCATAAGATTACTAGCCTCAAGAGATAATTTATGTAATCAATTTAAGACATTAATTTGACCAAACATTTTGGCACCGTTTCCAGGGAAGTGTAAATATTAGCCTTTTTCTTTTCATTAAAAAAAAGAAAAAAGAAAAAAAATTCAATCACCTATCACACGCACTATATCATGTGGTGCAATAAGAACCACACATCCACCTCAAGAAGCCACAAATACACATCATGAATTCTTATTTTTGCAGGTAGAAGAAGAGGTGACAAAGGAGGTTGAAGAAATGGATGAAGACAATGACAATGAGGAAGATACTTTTGGATTTCCCATTCAAGAAACTGATATCAACATTCAAATGAAGAACATCCATCCATCTGTACTTCCTAAATTCAAAGGTATGAGATCAAAATACTTAGAAACCTTTCTTTTTGAAGTTGAAATAATTTGTAGATCTTATCGCTACTCATTTCACATTCACAAATTGAATTTGTTTCTGGCAACATTGAAGGATAGATCTCTTACATGGTTCATGACTTTAGGAACAAATTCTATAAGGACATGGGATGATATGAAAAGATTATTTTTGGAAAAATATAAATATTATTGCATGCACCGTTACCTTAGAAATTAAGTCTTTAATATGAACGAAAAAGAGAATAAAATCCTAAAAGATTTAGTGGAGAGATTTACTTATAATATAAAAAGATCTAAATTGCATATTTTAGGATCAGATGCATTAAAAACTCTCCTACTAAATGCTATAAAGGATGAATGTACTGATCTTCTTAGTCTTGTGGGAAAATGGTATGGCTATCAATTTCCATTTCAAGAAATTTCTAAACTATGCTGTTGTGAAACCAACTCCAAAAAATAGAAGAAAAGAGATATCAACGCCTTATAAATAAGTCACTTCGAGGGGCCAACCTCTAATATATTACATGAATGAACAATTCTTCGATGATACAAATGACAAAACCTCCCTTCTATATATAGGAGTCCATGGGGCCACAATGTAATCCTAGTGGGGCCATAATGTAATCATCGCCAACCTAACAATAATAATGTAAGGGCACAATAATAACAATATGGGGGTTACAGGGGTACAACAATAAAAATAAGGGGGGCTACAATAACATAATAATGGACTAAACTATTAATATAGGGACTTAACATGCCCCTCTCCTTCAAACAAGTGTTTTCCTCAACGCTTGTTTATTTCTTGATGTTTCTGTATAAAATTCACATCCTCCCATGTCGACTCTTCTACAGGAAAGTTCTTCCACTTGCTGAGATACTCTGAAATTGATCGTACTTGTCGATTTCTTATTTCTGTGACTGATTCAGAACTTCTTTCGATGTGATGTTGATCTTCATGTTGTTTTATTAGATTCTTCACCAAAGTTAGGTTATCCTTTGAGAGTGGGAGAACTTGTTGTTAATGCTCGATGTGATCTTCCACTAATTTGTCATCCATATTAGCTATTATTTGATCCTTCAAACCATACAAATTAGCCTCCATTTCTGCTTTTAAACCATCTATGTCATCTCCATTTGCTCTTCGTAAGATCGAAATTTGTTGCACTTGGTATCGTAATTTTGATATCTCATACTGCAATTCTTCCTCTTCATGCGTCATAGTATAGATTGTTGAGGGCTTAATGGGTATGGAATTATTTTTTGGAGGCATTATAGAACCAAATACTAATAAAAATTCTAAAATATACCCTTGGAGTCACTTCAAACTGATTTTTCAAACAAACGTTATGCAATGTTAAAAACCAAATACACACCTTTTTCTTGCTTTTGCAAAGATCTATATTGAAATTGAATTATCTCTATAACTGCAGATCCTCAATATCTGAAATTTGGCCCTCTAGTAGTTCTCTGAAGCTTCTTTCAAATGCCACAGGTCTGACTTGTTTTGGATTCTTCAAGACAAAGGTATGCCCAATGTTCCACAATGACCTAATTATGGACTGGTTTAGTAGAGCAAACTTTTACGACTTGCCACATGTCACTGTTTTCTCCTTTGACTCTAAAATTTATAGACAAGAAACTAAATTTTGTGTAATTCCAGTAAATTTTTACAGAATTCCAATCTGATGCTCAGAGAGAGAGTTATGAAGATTTTCCCACGATCACCTCTTTGAGATGAAATTTGGGAGCCTGAAAAAGACCTAACTTCCACAGATCATATCTTCAAAAATGTTGCGAACCAAGATCTGAAATTTTGCGACGAGGTTATTCAGGATCTTGGCTTTGCACTCTAAATATTTCAACTTCTTAACCTTCACAGAAAAATTTTTATAGCACAAATGCTGCGATGACCTTTTTAAGTGAAATTCAGGATCCTGCAAAAAACCCTACCCTCCACAGATCATATCTCCGAAAATATGGCGAACGAAGATCTAAAATTTTGCAACGATGTTCCTGAGGATTTTCGCTTCACACCCTAAAAATTTCAGCTTTTGAACCTTCATAGAAAAATAGTTATAACAAAAAATTCCATGATGACCAGTTTGGAGTAGCGAAACCCTAGAATCCAAAGCTCTAATACCAAATGTTGTGAAACTAGCTCCAAAAAATATAAGAAAAGAGATATCAACACCTTAGAAATAAGCCACTTCGAGGGGGCAACCTCCAACACATTACATGAATGAACAATTCTTCGATGATACAAATGACAAAACCTCCCTTCTATATATAGGAGTCCATGTGGCCACAATGTAATCCTAACCGACCTAGCAATAATAATGTAAGGGCACAATAATAACAATATGGGGGTTATAGGGGTAGAAAAATAAAAATAAGGGGGGCTACACTAACATAATAAGGGACTAAACTATTAATATAGGGACTTAACATATGCAAGAACATATCAAGAGGAAAAGAAAAGTATGTAAGATCCCCTCGAGATCCATTTATGGCAAGTGTAAGTAATTCGGCATCAGGATTGGTATGTCAAACTGAACCTAACAATTTGCTAAACATTCTTGGTAATTTAAATGAACAAACTGACATGCTAAGAATGCAAAACAAGAAAAAATTTTCTTCATTTATATTTTTTCCTAAATGTAGAAAGAAACATGCTTTTCATGAATGTCCACTTGATAACATTAAAATGTGCAAAATTTGTGCAGTATCACATACTAATGAAGATTTCCAATCATTACCAGGGTTGAAGGAAATTTACCAGAAAGATAATGGAGCAAATCAAGCAGAAGAGAAACTTTTTTATGTAGCTCCAAGAGGACTATGGTAGCCTTACCAACCCAATATGATGCAATATCCTTATGCACAATTTCAAGGTTATGCATAAAAATCTCAAGGTAATTGGAAAATACCCTTGCCTTGGAAACCTTGGGCATCTTAATCCCAACATCAAAACCAACCTTGGAAACCTTGGTGATCTCAATCCCAACCTAAAAACCAATCTTAGCAACAAATTTGGCAAAGGCCCTACAAATGAAATCCACCATATCCTCAATATTTCCCTCTCTATCCTCAATGTCATCGTCAATGTTATCCATACCATTCACCTCCACCACAACATCAATATCACCCTCATTTGACCTCAATTCAACCTTTCCCATTATCATCCACACAAGAAACCCAAAGATCCATTCCCACTCTACTACCTGCACAACCATTTCATATCCCCAATAATAAAATGCCTCAATCAACTTACAAATTTGAGGTATTGAAAAATGATTCACCAGCTATCATTGAAGAACAACAACCAAAAGAAGAAGACTCAGATAAGGTCCAAGAATCATGGATGCCTATCGATAAAGAGAAGTTATTGGAACTAGAGATTGAAAATTTTCATTCCTGCCTATCACCAGATTCTATAAATGAAGATCACATCTCTGAAGACTTGCATTGCATGATAGAGGAAAGCCAAGGAACACAAGATTACATTGAATTTTGGTTCAAGTTAGTCATCGGATTCCAATGATCAATTCTTCAATATCTTCTAACATCATCTAAATCAAGACGTTTGGTATCTCATATATTGGTACATATCAAAGAGTATCTTTCAAACATGCATATGCGTTTATCTATCATCCTGTTACAAACATGGTTCCATTGGAAGTATTCATATACTTGAATAAGATTTCTTTTACAAGTAGAGTAGGACATATATAAAAAAAAAAAATTAAGAGAAAAATAAGTCCTATTGTGAAAACCAGCTTGTTGGCGCAATTGGACATGAGCTTTGCTTGAAAACCATGCAACTAGCAAGCAAAGTTAACAATAAGTTCTGAAATTTCATGGTGGTTTCAATATTTTAGTATGGTTATTCAAATCATTTTTGGTTCTATGCTCGAGTTGGGTGATGTGGAATTCCTTAAGATCCACCTTCCAACAAATCTTGTCCCATCTACCTCAACACCTTATCTAGGATCAAGATCAGAGATTATTTGGAGTGCTTTGGAACTTGCATACATCAATGACAAGCCTCCTCATTGATAACAATGGGAATACAACAATGTCTCTTGATTTTCAACTCTTTCAGGCGACTCAACTTCGACACATTCAATCGTCCTTGTCAAGATGCACTCAAGTACCTTGACACTCATTTAAATTATCGGTTAGTGGTCTCGCATTGGTTAATGATTTTCATCATTAATCGGTAATCCAATGATTTCTTCCCATGCTCAACTTCGACACATTCATTCGCATGGTAAGAATTGTACCATGAATTTTGGATTCGATGAAGACTAATGGTTTTATGGAATCAACAAAAACTTGCAGTAGTACATTTTATTGGTTTCTTTTAACAGCATGTTCATCTTTTTGTCATTCAACAGTAGCATGATAGCACCATTACAATTTTTTTTCATTCATTTCATTTTCAAGAAAAACTATAAATTTGGGCCTATTTCAGCCAATATGCATGGTTTATACTTCAGTAGCAAGTACAAAATTCAAATTAGTAGTTCAAAATCAAAGAAAAGTAATTTTCTACAAAAACATTTGATAGTTGCAGAAAGTGGCAGTTTCTACAACTATTGCTGTAGTAGCCTGTTTTTTTGTTGCAACTTTTTCCAGAGGTAGTTTTGGCGCAAATATTGCAAGATATTGGAGTAGAAATAAACAATTCTAAGCTTCTGGGTTTTCTCATAATATGATAGATTGAGTAATACAAAAACACAATTAAAAAATAAGCAATTTTGAAGGGCATTTAAAAGTGGGTTTCTAAGGCAAATTTTCATTTTTCACCATTATGGACAGATTAGGACATATTTTTGTATTTTTGCACAGTAGTGCCTTTTCTTCATCAAAATGAAATTCTAAAAGCATGTGGCAGTAGAAAAGGTAAAAATAGACATTTTCCCATTTGAATCACTCAATTTGGCCTTAAAATGAGTTCGTGGCATATTTTTTTTGTTGCAACATTGAGCAGCGTGAAGGGTGAAACAGGGCAGAAATGAATTTGATCATAACTTTCAAAACGTGGATCCATTGGACCTAAAATTTTTATGGTAAATGAATTGAGGTAGGGTAAATGAACTTAGAAAATTTCAAAAAATTCCAGTGTTTATTTTTCAAGAAATTGGCCATTTTCATCTACAGCCATTTCTCATTTTTCATGAGAACTGTGCAACCATTGGCTGAGATTTTTTGTAGGGGAATGCATAATGTTTATGGTAGAAATGGAAGAAAATTTCAGGAGAATCAGATGGACAATTTGAGAGAAATGGAAAAATTCATTTCATTTTACACTTTCACTCCATCTCACTCCACTTTCACTCGAGCTCACACCACTTTCATTCCATTTCACAAGTCATATTCCACTTTCATTCCATTTCTTTTCACATCCATATCTCATAGCCATACTTAATTTATTTTTACATATTTCATTCTCCAGCCACATCTTATTCAACAATACTGACACAACTGTACAACCTACAAACAAATTATGATTACAAGAAATTGAAGGATTTTTTTTTGAAGAAGAACATGCTAAAAGGGTACCTAAGGATCAACACCAAAGAAAGAAACAAACGAAAAGGTTAAGTTCTAAAAGGTAAAGTGAAAAAAATTATTTTAAATAGCAAGGTTAAAACATTAAGCATGTATAATATGGATATCATATGTTTCCTTGACAAATCATCATTTGATTTGATTGCAATATCTATCATACCACATATCAGCCATATCCTTTTCATCCCCAATACCATCTCCTACCAAGATTTCTTCTCCACACAGTCCTCAAAATCCTCCATTTCATAATTTTGAAGATAGCCCTAGCAGAAGATCTCCAGGCATAGACTCAGTGCAACAAAAAATATATGATTATGTAGAATCACCGGAGAAAAGAAGTGCATCAATGAATCTAGAACCTTCTATCAATCCACAAGAACCTCTAGTTGATGCTCTCAAGAAAGATATCTATGAACTAGAGATATTGAATATACATATCAAACAAAATAATGAGACCTTTGAGTAAAACAAATCGGACAAGGAAATTTATGATAATACTATTTTTCAACTAGGACTATCATATAATAAAAGTAGGAAATTGAAGAGGAAGAACAAGTTATTGAATAGAGAATTCATTAACCTCAATTTCCAGCTTCTTATGAGAAGCCCAGAATGACAGTCACTTCAAACAAGAACAAAAGAATAAAGTTAGATGTGCTAGCAGAGGTATCAGAGAAAATGCAGTAGGAGAGAATAACTCACATTTTTGGCAAATTGCATAAGGACATGCAGTGATTTTGCAGAGGGGGTATCTTTAACCTCAGATTTACCCTCTCTTTGATAATTTTTCTCACACCTTTCCATCACTTTCCCATAAGATCACAAACCCCAATCAATGAAAAATGCAATGTTTTGTCTCAACGATGCATTAAAATGATTGTCATATTATATTTTCATGCTCTTACTATTTGGATAGTTTTTTACAATTTAGCTACAGAATGCATCTTGTTTTGCAACTAACTGTGTGTTCCGTAGCCACTCTCATGGTTTACCAGGTTCCAGTTGGAAACTGAGGAATTGGACCACATGTGTGTTTCTAAAATGATGTCTACATGGATTCTATCCTACTCACTCGATTTAGATTGACAAAAAAGCGAGCCTAAACTCATGGTCAAATATGGAGTCAAAGTATGTCATCCAAAAGTAGTAGGACCGTTGATTTGGTATATAAAGAGTCTAATAGTCCTTTTGCAATTCTAAATTTGAACTAGCTAGAGTCTAACAGTCCTATTGCAAGCCAAATTCGAATTAGCCAGCTATAGAAAATATGTCTGATAAACAATTATGTATTTTCCTTTAAATATCAGTTCTATAAGACTAAGAAGACATTTCAGATTTCAACTGTAAACTCAGGCTTTTTGCTGATACTCTGTAATCAGTCTTAATTTTAATCGTAATGCAAAGTTGATGTTGCAAATGAGTGTTTGAGTGCATTTAAGAAGTTAGTAGTCCAGCCACATCAGTTGCAGAGGGCCCCTGCTTCTGAAGGAGTTTTTTTCATTTATGTTTCTAGTTACATTTCCTTTACTCTATTTCAGCAATTCAGTTCCTAAGTAGGCTTATGCTTCATTCCAGTTTTCAATAGATCTTAGCTTAGTGATAAATCACAATTGTGCAGACTTATTCTTCTAAGGTATTTCATGGAAATAGAAAGCTTTGTTTTCAAACTAAATTAAAGTTTGAAGTGTTAAGATACCACAGTTGTTTAGTTTTACCATTTTTCATTTATTTCCTTTAGAATAGAATTATCAAATAGTGTGTCCAAATTTTTTTTCTAAAAGCCATTACAATATGCCAGTCATAAATTAAATGGTTAAATGTCTCATACATACAGTGGTTGAATTTACCTTTCACAGTGTCATTTTCTTTTCAAAGACTAAGGCATAACTGATTTCTCCTAAAGCATCTCAAGAGGTTAACACTTTACATTTGAATGTTGCAGAAAAGTCAATGATACATTAGTTGATTTTAGTTAAATCCTATATGATTTCAAGACCCTCACTTAATTGCAAACACTAATATTCCTAAAAATAATTCTAAAAGAGATTGATCTAATCATTTTTCAAGATGGAATGGTTGAATGATTAATGAGTGCAATTTCTGAGTTATCTTTCTGCAAATTTTACTTATTTTTCTAGTTCAACAGGTGTAATTAGTTACCTAACACTATCTCAAGAAGAGCACTCTTCAAAATTGAATATTGGAAGTAACTAAACATACCTTAGATGTTTTCATTCCATTCCTTTGTTACTGTTTTAGGACATTAGCAGATTAAAAGTACAAACAGTTGCTTAACACCATCTCAATAAGGTCATAACTAATAATTGAATGTTGAAGTAACCAGAGGTACACTAGTTGTTTCACTTTCTACTTTCACTTAAGATAGGCATTGAAATTTTCAATCTTAGTCTTAGAATTAGATCCATGGATTAGGACTCATGATCAGATAAGATAGATGTTTTTTTTTTCCAAATTAGGTCTTAAATAGCCACAGTTTTTGGTTTTTTTTTATGAAAATTAGATTACTTTAGGAACACTTCCTTTTCTTCCTTCTAAAATTCATTATATTCACTTAAATATTTCCATATTTTTAGATTAACCATTCTTAGATATCAAAGAACAAAACCCCCCCTAAAAAAACATAAAACACAATACAACAAATCAAGAAATAGGTTTCTAGCATATATAGTGCACCACACTTCACAAGACTACTAACCTCGGTCAATAATTTATGTAATCAATTTAAGACATTAAATTGAAAAAACAACTGCATCCTTTAGTTTACATTAAATTTAGAAATCACATAATTTACAAATTTCCATTTAATTATAATTTTTTTTCTAAATCGACTAATTCTATTTATGTAAGTATAATGATACAAAGCGCCTCGGCTAATTTGGACTTCTTTGAGAGCTGGGCTTGAAAACCAAAAATAGTTAAGTTGTTTGCCCATATGGGAAACATTAAGAGCAACTTACCGCGTAATGTAGGGGGAAGCTAGGTGGATTATAAGTGTTTGTTATATCACAATAGCAAAAAACTAACATTGACATAAACAGAAGCCAGAGAACTGTAATGTACTGTAAAAAACCAACATTGCTAACAGGAAAAACGGGTTGAACGAGCCTACTTCGTCCAGACATTGCAAATTCAGATGGAGTAGGAAGGCGATGGCTGCTCCTCCACTATCGGGCAGCTGTAAGCAGCTCCAGGATCTTCTTCAACGCTTTGCTTGTTGTGCTCATCCGCAGCCTGTTCAGCTTCAGTGTTGCCCTGCGAAGGTGAGGGAAGCGCTACACCGGAGGGTGGTGTGGCAAAGGTTGTAGGTTCAGGGAAGGCTGCATTATGAGAGGGAGCAGGGGAGGGGCGAGGCTCGCTAGGAAGGGGGGCACGAGGAGACAGAGGAGCATCATTCCAGGAGGGTGGATTAAGTGTGGCTTCCTCACGCAATGTGATGGTGATGTACGCAGTGATAGTTGGCCGATTGAAGGCGCTATCGAACCTCAATTCTGCTCTTTGAGTGGTTTTCCGAATAAGGCGACTACTGGCAGATGGAGTTGCAGGGGAGGTGGTGCGTTGAGGAGCAATGGGTGTATGAGAGGCAGGGGGAGGGCCATAGTCACAAGCCGGGGGAATTTCAGAAAAGAGCATGCTGGAAGAGGGGTTATCGCTTGTCGAGCTGCCTCTGGAGCTTCCGCGCCTCGCTGTCATGCGTGGCCTGAGTCGAGGCATTGCAATGTTGCGAGGCTGGGAAAGCTGGAGTGAGTCGATAGCAGTGATAGAACCCGGACCAATCTGCAAAGGAGCGCAGGGAGGATGCTGAGTAGCACTGTGCACACCCGAACAGAAATCACTGTGGGAGAAATGAGCGCCCGATTCAAACTCAATGCAACTGTAAATTGAGCATCTCCTGCCCGTGCTTGTGCGTGCGTTCGGCTCTGCGCAGTGAGGCGGGCAAGCACTATTCAAAGGCACCATATATACACTCAGAACACAGAGCAAGGTCACCATGCGAGCATGTCGAGAGACGGTGGTCTCGTTCAACCAGAGAGGGAGAGGTATAATGCTCACGCCAGACAGCACAGAAGGCTTGTAATGCCGGCTTTGGAGCGAGTAAATGCAGCCTGCAACCATAGTAAATGCAAAGGTTGTGGCGTCGTGGAGGCCCATGTGGCTACCACGCGCCGAACGCCTTGGGAATTGGCCAGAGCCAACGAGCGCCATTTTCTTACTGTACATCCGCATCCGGAGTGTTTTGATCATTTTGCACCAAGCTGATGCAGTTCTGGAGAAGAACCCTGTCATTGATAATATGGATAGGGCCATGATTGAGAGTATCTGCGCTTTCGACTCCTAGATTGGCTAGGAGGTCCGCAACTTTGTTGCCTTCTCTTCTGGTGTGAACGAAGGAAATAGCTTGATTGTTGCTTACCCATCTGCTAAGTTGGTCGAGGCGAGAGGCCATTCTCCAGCTGTTCACAACTTTGTGGGTTCTGGTGCCTTGAAGAAGTTGTGTTGCTATGGTTATGAGGATCTTAGAGTCTCCTTCTACTATGATGGGAGATAGATTGTAGAGGTGAGAAAGGGTTAGTCCCTGCCAGAGACCTTCCAATTCCGCCGAGTTGTTAGTGTCCCATCCTATTGAACCATAGTAGATAGCAATAGTGTTTCCTTGCGAATTTCTGAAGATGCCTCCGAAACCTGCTGGGCCTGGATTCCCCTTGGAAGCGCCATCGAAGTTTAATTTGTATATGCCTGGAGGGGGTGGCGTCCAGTGGTCGGAGGTGTCCGGAGTCTTTTGCTTGGAGGAGCTAGATCTGGTCTTTATCTGCAGTTGCCAATTTTGCCAAACAGCTACTTCCTTAGGTTGCTTGGGGAGATCCTCTTCCTGCCATGTTTGGAGAGCAAGGGTCTCTTGGAGATTTTTGCTGAAGGTGTCCCAGATGATATCCAAAGGAGTTATTTGGTGTTTGAATATCCTTCTGTTGCGCTCCTTCCAGAGAGTCCAGAAAAGGAGGCCTGGGATTAATTGCCAGAGGTGGTTGAGTAATGGACTGTTGTAAGGTTGCTTAGGCCAATTGCGCATGATGTTGACGAGATCTCCTTGTGGCTTATTGCGTTGACCTCTGAAACAAATTTTTTCCCATAGTTTGTGGGCATAGTGGCAGGTTAGCATGAGGTGCTGTGAAGTTTCTTCCTCTTGTTTGCAATTTGGGCATTGGGAAGGGCCATTGAAGCCGCGCCTGAGTAAGTTGTCCCAAGTTAAGATTCTTCTGTGACTGAGAAGCCAAAGAAAGGTAGAGATTTTGGGCCATGTACCTGGAGCCCAGACAAATTGCCAAAGTCTGTCTTGTGGAAGCTGGATCGGGTGCATGATGGCGAAAGCTTCTTTCGTTGTGAACAGGCCTTTGGGAGAGTAACCCCAGCGGAGGATGTCCGGTTCCTCTGAGAATCTTATTTTCCTTCTTTGTAGTTCCTGCTGCAGAGTTTCTTGTATATGATTGGGAGCATTGGGCAGGATGGAGGTCGGGTGCTTCCATTGTCTATAATCACTGGAAATAGTTGGGATCCAACTTTGGTAGACTGTGATTTCTTCCATATGAATGGGTTGATCATTGTTGGAGAGACTGAGAGTGTCAGTGAGTTGAGGATGTTGCTGCCAAGAGTCGGTCCAAACTCTGGCTGTGTGCCCATTTCTTATTTCCCAGAAGCTGTGCTGCTGTATGAGGGAGAAGTGCTGTTTGGCGGCATTCCAAATGAGTGAGCCAGTTGCTCCAGGGTGAAGTCTGATCAGGTCTTCCGGCGGCCTATTATTGGCATATTTAGCATTCCATATTCTGGCCCAGGGTTTCTGAGGATTGGAGAGCCAATTCCACCAAAGTCTTGCCCCCATAACTTCATTGCTGTGTATGGGATTTCGAAGCCCCAGACCTCCGACTGCTTTGGGAGAGCATACCGTGCTCCAATGGACAAGAGCCCATTTACGTTTTTGTTCTGAGGAGCCCCATAGGAATCGGCGTTGAAGATTTCTGATTTGGTTGAGCACCCATTTGGGAGCTGCTAGCACAGAGAACAAATAAAGAGGCATGGATTGAAGGACAGCTTTTATGAGGATAAGTCTGCTAGGAAGATTGAGAGCTCTATGAGTCCAAGTGGAGAGTCTTGTTTCCAGTTTTTCCAGCAAAAGATTCCACGTGGAGTGCTTGATAGCAGTGTCAATAAGAGGGGCCCCTAGATATTTGGAGGGAAGATGGGCTTGAGAGAAGCTTAGAATTCTGGTGATGCTGGCTTGAATGATTGCAGGGGTGTTGAAAAAGAAGAGCTGTGATTTGGAGACATTTACAGTCATGCCAGAGGTTGTGGAGAAGAGGTTAAGAATCTTTTTGAAGGATCTTGCTTCTTGGACTGAAGGGAACCCGAAGAGCATGTTGTCGTCTACAAATTGTTGGTGGGTGGTGAGAGAGCCATGAAGATTGAGACCACGCAGCTGATGAGAGAGTACGGCATTATGGATGAGTTTGCTGAGACCTTCGGACATGAGAACAAAGATGAAGGGCGATAGAGGGTCGCCTTGTCGAATACCTCTTGACGGTTTGAAAGGCTTAGAGGGTATGCCATTGATAAGAATGGAGTTCAAAGGTGTGGAGATGAGAGACAAAATCCATCTTATCCACATTCTGTCAAAACCAAAAGCTAGAAGGATGCTTTGAATGTACTGCCAGCTTAACTTATCAAAGGCTTTGGATAAATCGATTTTTAGGAGCATACCTGGCTTCTTGGTGGATTTGAGAGAGTGAATGACTTCATGTGTGAGGATGATGCCGTCCATTATTTGTCGTCCTTCTACGTAACCCGTTTGTTCTGGCGAAATGAGGAGAGGAAGCAAAGGCTTGAGACGGTTGGCAATGACCTTGGAGATGATTTTGTAGATTACATTGCAGAGAGCTATGGGCCTGAATTTCTCTGGAGTGCTAGGCTGCTTTTCCTTCGGTACCAGTGCAATGAAGGTTGCATTTAAGGAGGGCAGAAGCCAATGAGCAGCTCTGGACTCTTCAACTAGCTGCCATACTTCTTCTTTAATGAGTTCCAAAAAATTGTGGAAAAAATTAGAGGTGAAACCATCTGGCGCAGGTGCCTTCCCTTCTTTCATTTGAGTTGCTGCCAATTCAACTTCTGAAAGAGTGACCGGGCGTAGCAACATTTTGTTGTGCTCCTCAGTGATTAGTTTAGGGATGAGCTGAGAGATGTGGTCTATTGCCGGCTGTCGGTCTACTGAGTGATCCTCCTGCTGTATGCTCTGGAAGTGATCTAGGAGGACTTGTTCGATTTCCTCTTGCTGTTCCACTTTTTCCCCCTGTGGATTGATTATATGAGGAATGCGATTTTGCATCCTTCTCTGAATGGTTGACCGGTGGAAAAACTTCGTATTCCTTTCCCCCTCCTTTAGCCATGTTATCCTAGATTTCTGCCGCCATAGGAGTTCTTCTTGTTTACGCCTCTCCTCTAGCTGCTTGTGTAGGTCCTTTTCCTGAGTGGCCAGCTCTTCAGTTCTTCCTTCATTAATGATTTTGTGCTGAGTAGCTTCCATTTTGTTCTCAAGTGCTCTGATATCTTGAAGGATGTTTCCGAAAATAGAGATATTCCAGTTCTTGATGATCGTTTTGAGGTGCTTGAGTTTTTGTTGAAATTGGTACATCTTCGAGCCTGGGGGAGGGGTGTGGCTTTGCCAAGCTTGTGTGACCATGTCTTTAAAAGAGGCATGAGTGAGCCAAAATGCTTCGAACTTGAAGGGCTTTCTGTAGTGAAGACCAACATTCTGCCAATGGAGCAGAATAGGCCAGTGGTCCGACCCAATCTGCGGTAAGATTGAAGCCATAAGATCCCCTCCTAAGTGGATTGCATTGTCAGAGATGAGGAAACGATCAAGTTTTGAAGCAATCTGCTGATTTCCAGTTCTCTTATTGCTCCAAGTGAATGTGCCATTGGAGAAAGGAATGTCTATGAGCCAGCTGTTGGCTATGAAGTCTCTGAAGTAGGCGCTGTCCTGGTCTGCTCTCAGTCTTCCACCTCTTCTTTCTCCCATTCTGGTAATCATGTTGAAGTCCCCTGCCACAACCCAAAGAGGAAAAGTCCTGTTTGCATTCAGATCTGTTATGGTGTTAAGCAAGGCCCGTTTCTGCGCAGAGTCCTGTGGGAAGTAAACATTGGATAAATGCCCATGAATGTTGGTTCCGATAGGATGGAACGTAGCCTGTATTATGTGTTGAGCGGCATGATAGTTGTCCAGATCTATGTATTGAGTGTCCCAAATTATTGCAAGCCCTCCTGAGGCTCCTGAGGCATCCACTGCTATTGAGTTACAACTAGGCCAAACCTTTGTCAGGAATGTTTCTAGAGTTTCACTGCTGCATTTAGTTTCTTGAAGAAAGAGTATATTTGGTCTTTCTTTCTGTATCATATTTTAAAGTATTTTGTGCTTTCCGGGGCTGTTGAGCCCTCTAATATTCCATGAGATCAACTTCATTGAGAACTGTTTGTCAGAGGTTTAAAGAACCTTGTAAGCTTAGGATACCGGCCTGAGTCGACCAATATTTGTCCTATGGTAATGGTGCGTTGCCAATCTGGCTTTCGCCCTCTTTTCCTTGAATCCTTTGTGATTTTGAGCCTATCCCAGTGGCTGCCAGGTTGGATGCCGAGCTTCTTTTGCTGATGTGCATTTGAGAAGACTTTTTCTAATTTGTCAATATGGTGAGGATTTATGGTGTCGAAGTTCTGATTTAAGCAGGCTTCCTCTAGCTCTGATATGTCCTGTTCGCCTAGATCCAGGCCTTCAGATTCCTCTTCCATGTAAGTCTCTTGGCTTCCGCTAATCATGGCTTGAATTGAGGGGTTAGGCTGGGTAGGAGGGTTGTCTACTTCCATTGTGGCGGGATGCCAGGGTAGAAGTTTGATCTCAGCAGAGAGTTTGTCGGGATGGGTTTCGGTTGGAGCTTTTTGGTCTGGAGAATGCATCGTGGTGGGCTTGGTCACAGGCTTGGGTTGACTCGAGGGCTGAGTAGGGACAGCATTCTGGCTAGGATCAATCTCAGGAGTAACATCAGGGTTGGCCAGAGCAGCGAAACTATTACTGGTGGAAGGAGTATCAGTGGGGAGAGAGGGTTTCTTACCTGGTACTGGAGGTTTTTTGCCATGTCTTCTTCTTTGCGTGACCTTGGTGAAGCCATCTGCCTCCTGCGTTGCCTCCGTTTCTTTTTTTGCCTGAGCTTGTGTGGTGAGGGGACAATCTCTGAAGAGATGCCCTAGTGCATGGCATCTTCGACATCTGAAAGGGACATGCTCGTAGTCTAGCGGCTGGATCCACTCAAAATCATCATGATATATGCTGATTGCATCTGGTAGGGGCTTGTCCAGATGCAGTTGGACACAGATACGTGCATATGAGGTGTACCGATGAAGCTTTGTTTCTTCTGCTGTTTTGATGAACTCCCCCAGGCCTTGTCCTATTGCTTGAAGAGATTCCTCGTCCCAGTACTCTATTGGTAATGAGTATAGGCGTATCCAGACAGGTGCCCAATTGAATTTTTCTTTGTCTGGGTTGAATCTTTCTACCCAGTTGCGGAGATACAACCCTGCTGAGTTGAAGAAGTAAGGCCCTACATCCATTACTCTATTGCGATCTTCTAGGCAGTTGAAAATCGCTGTAAAGAACCCCTTTGCGCCTAGCTGGAGCGTAACTTGCCCTTTGGGTTTCCATTTGGAGGCAACCCAGCCGTATAGGGCTTTCTCAGTCGGCCAGAAGCCGATGAACTTGCCAATGAGAGCGTGGTCCTTCATGTACTAGATTCGTGCATTGATCCGTTGGCTGGGCAGTTCTATTTTCGGTCTTTCCGTTGCTATGGGTTTGCAGGTGGAGGATTTGGGCGCCTCTGCCTCTGGCTGAGTATGCGTAGTCGTATCCTTTTGAGTTTGCGTTTCCTGGCTTTTGCCGGGCGATTCATTGCTTTGTACGGAGCTTGCGTGGGTTCCGTCTTTGGTATTAGGGGAGGTTTCCCAGATACGGAAGCCATGAACCGGTGTTCGGGCAGCACGAGGTGCTTGGGAGCCGTCCAGAATCGTTGGGGCGAGTCGGCAGACGGACTAGGTCCATGTGACAGGTTTTGAGCGCAGACCCGTCGGCAGAGGTTATGGTTTGGTAGAATAATAACCACTCATTATTTAGAAAAAAGACTCTCGCATCATCAATCTAGCCCTATATGTTTTTGCTTATTTGAATAAAAAATAAGAATAGAAAAAATGAAACCCCCTAACTTGAAGGGAAACCAACCCTTTTAGCCTAAAGAGGGAGGATTCATATCCTCATTGAATATCCTCTTAGATTGTTTTTTTTCACCAGAACGATTTGGGAGCCAACATTTTTCTAGCGCCATTGAAGGGGAGCGAAGTCTAAATATTATGTTTCCCTAGCAATTGAAAAATTATTAAGTCAATGTGATGTGAATGAAAAATATCATAGTAGCTTGCGCTTTAGAAATTTTAAGTAAATATTTATTGTTTAATAATCTGAAAATGATTGTTAGTTTTTGATGTGCTAATATCATTTTTAGATTTAAATAAACTTTGCTTTGGTTTTATTATCCATGAGCATGTGATTGTCTAACCATTAAACTTGGTTAAATTTAGTGTTTTTCATGAAGTCAAAAGCATAGAAACTAATAGCTGAACAATAGAAAATAAGTACAAAACAAGCACAAATAACAAAGCTCAATAAACAAGCTTTTGATGAAGGAGTTCTCCCCTCCTAGGCTACATCTCCTTAGTATAGCTTCATAGTGTGGGCCTTTGTATTAGATTCAAATGTAAAAAATTCTTGTTTACAATATCCTGTTGCCTCTACAACCTGCCCAAATGGCTTAAAAACATCAAAATCTACTAGAAATGACTCTTTCTGAGCTCATTTTGATCGAAAATTGCATGAGTTATGGAAAAAAAAAAATTTCCTAGTTTTTCTCCTCTAAATTTTGATTCCGCTAGTTACAATTCTAAATTTATCTCTTCCGTTGCATTTGGCATGCTCTGCCAAGTTAACTGCCACCTTAACTGCACATAAATTAGAGGATAAGTGCATCTTAAGTCTTAATATAAGCGCAGTTTTATGTCATAAGCACGTTTAGTGCTAATGTGTATTATTCTAGCTTAACCACAGTTTAGTGGCGAAGAAAACATCATTAATATTTCCACCACATTTCCGTCAGAGCTCTCGGTCTTCAGGTGTTGATTACATGGGAGGGGGTTGGCCCCCTCCAAACCCTCATTTTATGGCATATTAAACTTCAAGTAGAAGTGGTAATGTATATGGGTAAGACCCATGGTATAGATAGAGTGGTAAGGCATGAGGTTGGTGTTGAGAATTTCGAGGGTTGTAGATTAATTCAAATTCTCTTCCTGATAATTACTTGTGAGCTTACTTGAGTTACTTATGTCTTCTCTTTGTTAGCTTATTTAGTCTTTCATCAAGTCAATTTTGAAAATACAAAAGACACAAAGTTAGGCTCCTCGAGCCAGGGAAAAACCTCTCCCTCTTAGAGAGGAAAACCCATGAGAAATTATTCTTATAGAGTTTCAGATGACAATTACCATGACCAAGACTTATACCCTTGACCCATGAATGCCTCCAAGACCTTGTCACTCCTTTCTTTCCCTTCAAACTGATTCTTCTTTTCTGCACCAATCTGCATTGTTCTGCACCACCACTAGAGATCTCGGTCCCTATGTCTATCTTTCTCAAAGCTTTCTTGTTGCTCTAGAATGTCTATTTACCTTGCATAGTGATGTATTTTCCACTTCTCATAACCCTGAATCTTCTTCACTTGAGGAGTAATTCACACTATAGAGTACGAAGGTAAATCACATATTTACATTCCTTCCTTTCTCACACTACAATTTAGGGTTTACTTTTATTATAACCCTTGCATCATAGAATACACATCAATATTAGTCTTATTATATTACATAATACTATCTGACTGCTTCCATACTCTAGACTAGTCACAATACTTGTTGCATATAGATTACACTCTTCATTCCACATTTAGTGCAGGTTTGTATATATATATATATATATATATATATATATATATATATATATATATATATATTCACCACAGTTTTGACTACTATTTACTTCAGTCTTGATCGCAACTATTTCTTACTAATCCACACCTTTTGACCACTATGAAATTGCAGAGAATCTGCACTTTTGGACCACTATAACACTGCAAATAATCCTCACTTTTTGAGCCACTGTAACACCATAGAGAACCTGCACTTTTTCACTATGTTCAACCCATACTGGTTCTTGTAATCTGCATTCAAACACATATTCATGCTTTCAGTCTACTTCAAGTTAATCTGTCTTATATTCTAGACTTATTCGTTCTCCCTTCTATGGTCCAAATACCTCAGATTCATTACCAAATTGCTTACTTAAATGACTGCAAATGTTCATGTATATATAGTCATTATTACCATGATTTAGGTTGACCCTTCAAACTGCATGATTTAGGTTGACCCTACATGAGTCATTTCTTCACGGTTTCATGACAAGTGTCTCAGAGAATTCTATCTCGTCTAGACACATCATATACATGACACTTAATTACATTTATACCTATAAGACAAAACCCTAATAGACATCAAGAAGAAGTATATTGACCTATAATAAAAATATTTCTCATGAAACCCATGAAGAAAGTACAACAAAATACATTTTATTATATTTTTCTTATTCTTTACATAAATACATAATTACATAGTCAATATGAAGATTGACCTAGTTACACTTTTCAAATATTGGTGGGTGATAGGTCTAGGGTTCGAACTCGACCCCTGCCATAACATTTCTCATAAACCATATTTGGAAACCCCACCAATATAGTTCGACGTTACATTAGATAATACCTCCCGCTAACCTATTATAGAGCACCTCCAAATGTAGTGAAGCCCACCGATATATATGGTTTAATACTAAGGTCACACACACAAACACACACACACACACACAGATATATATATATATATATATATATATATATATATATATATATATATATATATATATATATATATATATATATATATATATATATATATATATATATATATATATGCATCAATCACCATAATGTACAACAATAATATATAACTTGCAATCCCACTTGCCATGCCATGAGAGGGGGGGGGGGGGGTACATGGCATGCTATGTGGCCCTTCCCCATTGGCTCCAAAAATCCTCCATATAATAAAATAATTAGCCATTAAAATAAATTTTCCAACATAAGAAATGGAGGACAAATTCAACTTCCCATGGAAACCTTAGAAAATCTGAAGATGACACTTGTCACACTATTAGTGACTAAAACTGGAGAATATACCCTGTGAAGCTAACTAGTCTTGCCACATCATTCCTGTACATGTTCTACTAATTTTTTGGTTGTTTGGGAAAATGAACAATAGGCCATAAATTCCCTCATACAAACTCTGAATTTGATGAAATGAGTTGTGTTGGAATCTTGGGGACGAGCTCTATCTAGGTGCTTAGGTTCGAAGCATTTATGAGCACTTTCAATTTTGAGCTAAAAACTAAGCCTTAGATCATTCCTCCCCACTATAAGCCTTTTGGACCCCAAAATATACTATCAATTGTTCAGCAAGTGATGGTAAAAATCCCTCACTTTTCCAATTTCCAACCATTTGGCCTTTGAAGGAGTTTGACCCTTTAGTCCCACACCGAGGTATTCAAAATTCCCTCTTCTTGAAGTTCTAATTCTTCTGTCAAGTATGAGATTTGTTGAATTTCATCAAGATATTCTGGCGAGAAATCATCTATTGATGGAAACTAAATATGCTCACCTTGATCATCAATCAAAGGAGGCTCAAACAATCTCAAATTCTCAACATTAAAGACATAACAAATTTGCATATAAGAAGGAAAATCTAGCTTGAATGCATTTGTACCAATATTTTCTATAATTTTCAATGGACCATGACAGATTGTTTGATTTTTTTACCTCCCCCTTGCAATATTTCTCTTCTTATGTACAACCTAACTTCATCACCAACTTGGAATTTGTGATCAACGCAGTGTTTCTCATGCCTTGCCTTGTAGCTACTTTGACTCTTTTCAAGTTGCTCTTACACGGTCTGGTGTATCAACTAAATTTTCTAAATTAACTTCCTTGCGTTATCTATGCCACTATGTACATCTATAGTGACATCTTTCTCAAAGATGGAGTCCAATGTAAATCTTGGAAAATAACCATAACATGCCTCAAGTGATGACATGTTTGTGGAAGAATGTTTTTCCCTATTGTATGCATGTTGAATGTAGTGTAACTTCTCATCCCACAACTTGGGATGCTTGTTGCAATAACCTCTAAGAAGATGAATAATGGTCCTATTCACCAACTCTGTTTTCGTATGAAATGTTGTACTCTTCTTCAACTTTGTGTCCATCATGTTGCATAATTTTGACCAAAAGTTCTGAACAAATCAAAAATCTCGATCACTTACAATAGAATTAGGAAGACCAAAGTGGACCCAAACATTTCGAAAGAAAATATTAGCGGTTTGTTCAACTGTAATATTTTTCTTACTTGACATCAAAATGCACATTTTGCTAAACCTATCTACCACAACAAACAAATAATTGTGACCTTTCCTTGACATATGAAGACCACATACAAAATAGATTAATGTACTCTCCGAAGGATGTGAAGGAGCCGGAAGTGGAGTGTACAATCCATGCTTCCTATTGCTAGGCTTACTTGTTGCACATAAATAACATCCTCTAATAAAATGAGATACATTTTCAATCATGTGTGGCCAATAAAAATACCTTTGGAGATTCGTTATTGTCTTTCCTACACCGAAATGTATTGCAATCAATGATGTGTGTGCCTCCCTTATGATATTGTTTCTTTCTCCCTGTGGAATACATAACTTGCTCAAGTGATACAGCCATCTATTATACACATCATAATCCAACTCTTCATTTTGGTTTCCTTGACTCAAACTCTCACACACATCTTGAAAATCACTATCATTTGCATATTGTTCAGTATAAATTTCATGCATAATGGAGTTGTGTTTGAATATAATAGCTGAATTTAAAATAGGCCTACAGAGCATATCAGCTGCCTTATTTTAGATTCCATTTTTTTACCTGATAACCAAATGAATTTTTTGTAGAAAATCCATCAATCTGAAATGTCTTGATTGCTAAAACTTTGGTTGTGATTGTAAGTATTTTAATGGCTAATGGTAGGTATGGATAATGGTCTCTTTCCCCATCAAGTAATCCTTCCATTTCTTTATACTTTGTACCAATTCATATAAATATTTATCATAGGTGGGATATTTAGTCACAGCTCCATTAAAAATTTAAGAGTGAAATGAGATAGGCTTACCATGCTACATGAGCACTACTCCCATAGCATAATCACTTGCATGTGTTTGGATCTGAAATGGTTGTCTAAGATCTGGAATTGTTAAAACCAGTGTTGAACTTATATTTTTCTTCAAAGCATCAAATGATTTATACTGTAAATATCCCCAATGGAATACTTTCTTCACACTTGACAGTGCATGTAATAGAGCTACAATGAAAGAAAAATTAGAAATAAAATTCATCCAATACTGTGCTACCCCTAAGAAGCTTCTTATCTTTGTAACTGTATTGGGCTTTAGCTAATTCATAATGACCTCTACTTTGGAAGGATCGATATTCAACTCACCTCCTGCAACAATGTGTCCCAAATACACCAATGAAGTCTTCCCAAACTCACACTTCGACGTATTTAAAAATAATTTCTCTTTTTTCAAGAGATCAAGTACCTTGTTCACATGCATGACATGTTCTTCTCTTGACTTGTTGAATATGAGTATTTCATCTAAGTAAAAAATGAAAAATTCATCTAAAAATTGTCTAAGTACATCATTCATGACTCTCATGAAAGTAGCTGGTGCATTTTCTAAGCCAAATGGCATAACTAACCACTCATACAATCCTTGTATAGTTTTGCAAGCAGTTTTCCAAATGTCCTCTTCAACTATTCTAACTTGATGATAACCACTTTGTAATTATAACTTAGTGAATTAATTTGCATGCTTTAACTGATCAAGAAAATCATCAATGTGTGGGAGTGGGTAGCAATTCTTTACCATGATTTTATTCAGTGCATGGAAATCGATACACATGCGCCAAGTGTTGTCCTTCTTTGGAACCAAAACAATTGGTGAACCACACGACAAAGTATATGGGTGCATGATAACTTTGTTCCACAGTTCTTGGATTTGCTTCTTGATTTCCAAACTCTCCATAATTGACATGCGATACATACCAATGTTTGGAAGTGGAATATCCTACTACAGCTGAATCTCATGTTGAATTCCCCTCTTGGGTGGTAACCCCTTTAGTTCTTGAAAGATCTCGCCATGCTCACCTTCCACATCAAACAAATTAGATTTCAATTTGTCATCACATCCTTCAAAAGATTCATTGTGAACATCATCCTTTTTATTGATCATGAGAAGCACAAAAGTTTTAGTTACATTTACTAGCCTCTTCATTTGCCCTGCATTAACTAAAGAAATGTTTAGTTTCTTACGATGAGCTCTCACAATATACTGCACCCCATCCTTGATCAAATGATATTTTTTCTCGTGGTGATAAAACACCACTTCATTGTCATACAAATATGGAATTTCCAAGATAATCTCGGAAATGTCAAGTGGAACCACATCTAACTCGACTTCATCAACAAAGTTTACATTAATAGAAAATATAAATATGCATTTCCTTGTAACTTGTGAATTGGCATTCTTAAGTATTCAACCCAAAGGGTATGGTTTATGATGTGGTACAGTTTCAAGGTTAGGATGTTTGACTAAGTCTTCTGAAATCAAGTTTTCTTGTGACCCCGTATTAAATAATGCATCAATATTTTTATGACTTGAAATCACTCTAACATGGAACAATTATATTGTTGTGTCTTGATTTGGAGTGTTTTTGTGACATTTTGAAGAACTATAACTTACTATGGTTTCCTTTCCTTTGTTAACCATGGAGACTGTCTTGGTTTCATCTCTTGAATCGGATCCAAGATCTTGTTGTGTAGTGGTGGTTGTCTTTAGTTTTATTTTATTATTTGGTTTCTTTGACCTTAATCCGAGATGTAATTTCCAACAATGGGCTTCATCATGCCCCTCTTTGGAACAATTTTTTTCATGTATTTTTATCCCCTTCTTTCTTGATACTTGCATTCTTCTTTCCCTTCCATTTTCCTCCCTTCTCTTTTCCCTTACGCTTTAATGGATTATTCTTACTACCCTCTTCAGGAATGTTTTTTTCCTGTTGCTTCAAGATGTGTGGCTTGCACACATACTTCATCTAAGTTGTTTGGGTTAAGCACAAGGATAGTATGTTTCAAGTAGGAATGTAAACCTCCTATATATTTCAAGAGTGTATCTTGTGAATTCAAGTTTATTCATAGCAAAAAAGCCGTGTTTCTAAACTACCGAGTGTACTCTTAAACAGTTTGGCCTTTGAGATGCCTAAAGTTTTTCCAACTCATAATTTCTTTTTGCATATAGGTTACTAGATAAAACTGTCTTTTAATGGAAGAAATGAATTAAACCCAAGAAAGGGAAATCTTACCATGGATTTGCATTTCCTCTTGTGTCTTTTCCTCCCACCAAAATAGTGTTGCTCCTTCTAGCCTTAATGAAGCCAAATAGATCTTGATATCATCCTCTTGTATATTTTAAATTCTGTAATATACTTCCAATTGAAAAATCCAATTGTCTAGCTTTTCAGCATTAACCTCTCCATTGTATGTGGGAAGTTCAAACCTGATGTCAACCTTCAGTAATGGAGTCTTTCCTTTTGGGATCTTGGAATGAGTTTGGGTATTATTTTTTGTGGTGGATGTGGAAGATGAAGATGTTGATGAGGATGAGGAAGATTAGGATGGTGGATGTGGAGGTGGATTTCCTCCACTACCTTTTGAGTTCTTCTCTTCATCCTTCTTAGTGTTTGAGCATCCTTCTCCATGTGGAGGCTTTGAACCTTATCCATCTTTCTCTCCAATGAAAGATTCATACATGAATTTAACCATTCTTTGCATATCTTTGAAGTCTCTCTTAACATCCACTTATTCATAATGTTCATTGGTCTCTTCATAGCCTCACATTTTGACTTTGGATTCAAGCTCAACCTATGCAGCTTGTACCTCTTCAATCACTTCAGCCTCTTGTGCCATTTGTACCTCTTCAATATCAACTGATGGATATGGAATTTGAGGTGCTTCAGGTGTTTCTTTGAGTGGTTCTTTTGATATGGATGATGTATTATCAGCCCTCTTCCTTCTTGTCCTAATCTCAGGACTAGCTACCAATAGCTTCCCTTATCCTCTTTACAAGATCAACCTTGTAAGCATCACCAAAATTGCAACTATTAAATCCCTTCAAGAAAAACAAGAAAGCAACCTTGCACTCTGATACCAACATAATCTAAAAATGATTGTTAGTTTTTGATGTGCTAATATCAATTTTAGATTTATATAAACTTTTCTTTTGTTTTCTTATCAAGTAAGATTTTATCCATGAGCATGTGATTGTCTAACCATTAAATGGTGAAATTTAGTGTTTTTCATGAAGTCAAAAGCATAGAAAATAATAGTTGAACAACATAAAATAATTAAAAAGAAAGAAAAAATAACAGAGGTCAACACACAAGTTTTTGATGAAGGATTTCACCCCTCGTGGGCTACATCTCCTTGCTCCAACTTCATAGTCTGGCCATTTATATTAGCTACAAATCTGAAAAATTCTTGTTTACGGTCTCTTGTTGCCTCTGCAAGCTACTCCAATGGCTTCAAAACATAAAAATCTACCTGAAATGACTCAATATGAGCTCATTTTGGTCTAAAATTGCATGAGTTATGGAAAAAACAAGCTTTCCTAGTTTGTCTCCTCTAAAACTAGGATTCCGCCAATTAAAATTCTAAATTTAGCTCTTCCAACGCATTTGGCGTGCTCCGCAAAGTTAAACGCCACCTTAACTTCACATTAATTAGAGGATAAGTGCATCTTAAGTCTTAAGATACGCATAGTTTTATGTCATAAGCGCGTTTAGCACTAATGCGTATTATTGTGGCTTAACCACGGTTTACTAGCTAATAAAACATCATTATTTTGTCAGAGCTCTCGGTCTTCAAGTTTGGATCAGATGGTAGGGGGTTGACCCCCATTCGATGGCATATAGGGTTCGACACCGTCCCCTGCCACAACATTTTTCATAAACCATATTTGTCAACACCGCCAATATAGTTGGTCGCTCTAGCAGATAAGCCCTCCCGATAACCTATTGTAGTGCACCTCCAAATGTAGTGAAGCCCATCGGTGTATATGGTTTAAGTCTTAGGTTATATATATATATATATATATATATATACATGCACCAATAACCATAATTTCCAACATTAATATATAACTTTCCATCCCACTTTCCATGCCACGGGGGGGTACATGGCATGCCATGTGATCGTTCCCTATTGGCTCCAAAAATCCTCCATACAATCAAGTAATGAGCCATTAAAATAAATTTTGCAACTTAAGAAATGGAGGAAAAATTGAACTTCCCATGGCAGCCTCAGAAAACCTAAAGATGACACTTGCATTAGTGTCACTGGGTGAAACTGGAGAATATACCCTATGAAGGTAACTAGACTTGCCACATCATCCCTGTACCTGTTCTACTATTTTTTTTCCTGTTTGAGAAAACAAACAACATGACATAATTCCCTCATATGAACTCAGAATTTGATGAAATGAGTTGCGTTGGAATCCTAGAGATGAGCTCTATCCAGAAGTTAGGTTCCTAAAATTTTAGAGAACTTTCAATTTTGAGCTAAAAACTTAGCCTTATATCATTTAATTTTTTACCTGGTGACTCCGTCATTTTTTAAAAGGATTACTCTTGGTCTTCTTTAATATCCAAAAAAATTTCTCCACTCAAATTCTCTAATATAATAGGTTTTCCTAATGAAATTCCATACATATATTTATGGGATGCCTACCTCCCTCCCTTTCGAGGAAATGAAAAATATGATCTAATTCAACATCTAATCAAATTCTATGATTTCATTCCCAATATTGGGGTCTACCATGAATAATTAGTCATGAAATTTTTCATGACGTCATTGGAAGGTAACACCCGACAATGGTATGAGAGACTTCCTCCTGGTACTATTTCATCCTTCAAGCATTATTTGAATTTTTCATGAGCACTATGAAATTATGTATCCCTCTAAATTACTTCTTGAATATGGTTGTTATTCAAATTAAAATTGTAATAAATATGATTTAGGGTTTCAAGAAAGAGAATATTATGCTAACGATGAATCTATAAGTGAAAAGGATGAATTTGATAATACTATTGAAATATGCTTACCCTCTCTTGCTTCACATAGTGAATGTTTAACTAGACATGGAATTTTACCTTGTTTTGATTGCCAAGATAACCCTAAATAATATAATTATTTAATGGTAGATGATGTACGTGATTTTTCTTTATTTGATTCCTATGGTCATAATATTGATAAAGTTTGTGAAGTGACCAATGTTAAGGAATAAATTATTTCAATGGCAACATCAAAATTATCCAATCATGATTATGCAGATCAACCATCAACTATGGAAGACCTTTTTCAGACAAAATATAAGGTATGTGATGGTATTCTCAGTAATTCTAAAATCAATTCATTTCACATTTATTTTTATTATGCTAAACTGCCAATATATGATGAATATGATGATGAGAAATTAATCCTCTTCGAGAATATTCAAAATATGAGATGATTTTGATACAAGTTATGGTTAACAATCATTGTGTAATTATTACCCTTTCCATACTAATAAACATGAGGATATAGATGATTCAACACCTTTCCATCTTCCTTATATTGAATTAGTTTGTGATAACTACATTATACAATGGACATATTATGCATTCAACCTTAGGGATATTAATGTGTTGAAATTTATGTTTTTTGTTTTATTTTCGAAATATTTAATGGATAAAACTATGACGATATACAATATCCATGAGGAAAAAGCATATATTTTTTTTCATGAACAAGTTACTTAAATTTTAAGGGTTTATCCATAAAAATTTCATATAGGTCCATATGATTTGGTTGAAGCGTGGATGAGTAAATTATTGAGAAAAATTGTTTATGTTATCAATTAAGCATATTTCGTGAAGGCTTGGTGAACGATTTTTTTTTCTTCTTGTTTCAACATTTTAGCATATTGTTATTTTTTATAAGTGCGAAGCCTAGAGATAATAACCTTGCATGTGATAAGCTTTTGAACTAGTTTTGTTGCATTTACGTTTTCTTTGAAAAACGTTGCTATTAAAACATACATGTATATGAATTATGTGCATAAATAAACTACATATGCTTTAAGGCTGTTAAACTTAGAATGAATTAAATATGAAATCATCACATATTAAATACCTTAGGTGATCACTGCAAAAATGAGTTATGGATTGATCTTTCCCCAGTATATACTTTACTGATGATTTGTGATAATATCATTAAATATTTTGTTCATACCAGTAAGTTTAAGCGTAATTAATTTTTTTAGAAGGCTTAGACATCATCCATATACTTGTCTGAAAACTAATGTCAAGCATTTTTGGGCCACATCCTCATTTTTGTACTTCTTTCACATCGATATCATGAAAGATTATTTTGAATTAGGAGTAATAAATCTATAAACACAATATCTTATATTCATGAAGAATATAATGATATTGAGGCCACATTTTGTAATAGTTATTTATAAATATACTCCATGCATGTGAGGTTCCTAATCATTCTACTATTCTCGACTAATTGAAACTAGTCCTTCTTCAGTAGAGGAAGCAGGTAACTTTGTTGGGGCTATGGATGCTCACTGGAAACTAAGAAATATAAATGGTACTATGTTATATTATTTTGTAATCATCCCATTAATATTGAAGTTTCTTCAAATGGGGCATGTTGATATCTCCATCGGGGCTTTAAATTCTCACTGGCAATGGAGCAAGCTTAGTCTTATTAGGTCAAATTTGAGTGTATAATCATCCCATGAATGATTTAATGATAGAAAAATGAAGCTTATACAACAAATTATTATATGTGAATGAAAAAGTGATGAAATGTATTTAGTCTCCATTGGGGCTATGGATGCCCACTAGAAATGGAGGAATATCTGATTCTGGAAACTCATCTACTAGAAGAAAAAATGGGAAACAAAAACCCTTAATAACTAGTATAAATAGTCTTATTTGAACTCTATTTTGAAAAGAATGTCATAATTGGGCTCTTAAAACTAGTGTTGAGTAATTTAATTGTTAGTTAAATTACTTGTCATTCAATTTTCAAACCAAGTGTTCGTGAACTCATGAAGTGTATGTGTATTGTATATGCTAGGAATCTTATTTCAGATAAAGATGATCTAAGTATACATGATTGTTATATTTTATCAAATTGTTTTTATGCACATGTTATTTTAATTAAATCTACATTGACAAAAATTGAAACCCAAATACTTAATTGAATTGAAATTTAATCTCGGAATTGAAATCACAACTTATTCTAATTACAGAATTGAAGGTCTATTTCTAATTTACATAAAATAAATCTTAATTCTATTTGCAAGAAATAAATATTAATACTATTTTCAAAAAGGAAATATTAACACTAATTTCATAAATAAAATATTAAAAATAATTACAGAAGTAAAATGATAATGTTAATTATAGAAAGGAAATGACTTGCAGAAAATAAATCAAATTAAATTGCAACTTCAAATGATTTACTGATGTGCACAAATAAAATATGAAAAACATCTATTCATTATCTATGAGATTTAATTGAGTTATGAAATTGAATTTTTGAATGAATTTAATTCTGAAAAGAAAACTTTTTGGTGTTTTTATGAGCACTCTATTAACATAAGAAACATGAAAGTAGTGGATAAATGAGTGAATGTATTGATAGAAAGAAAAAGCTATGAGAAATTGAAGTATAAATGAAACTATCTACCCTTAAAATGGTTAGGTCCCTATAATACTAGTGTATCCCCTTATTGTTGTTAGTATAGCCCCATTATTGTTATTGTTGTACCCGTGTAGCCCCCATATTGTCATTATTGTGCCCTTACATTATTATTGTTAGGTTGGCTAGGATTAGATTGTGACCCCATGGACTCGTATATATAAAAAGGCGGTTGTGTCATTTGTATCATCAAATAATTATTCATTTATGTAATGTGAAGGAGGTTTCCCTCTCGAAGTGGCTTATTTCTAAGGTGTTGATCTCTCTTTTCTTCTATTTTTGGATTTGGTTTGATAACATTTGGTATCAGAGATTTGGATTCTATGGTTTCGCTGCTCCAAACAGGTCATCATGGAAATTTCGCTACAATTTTTTCTTTCTACCAAGGTTAAGAAGAAATTTTACAGAGAAAATCCAAAATCCTGAGGAACTTCATGTAAAAATTTCAGATCTTGGTTTGCAATATTTTCAGAGATATGATCTGTGGAAGTTAGGATTTTTTCAGGCTCCCTAATTTCACCTAAAAGAAGTCATGATGGAATTTGCGCTATAAATTTTTTTCTCCGAAGGGTCAGAAGCTGAAATTTTTACAGAGAGAAGTTGAAATCCTAAGGAAATTTATGTAAACATTTCAGATCTTGGTTTACAATATTTTCATAGATATGATCTGTGGAAGTTATTGTTTTTTCAGGCTCCCAAATTTCATCTCAAAGAGGTGACCGTGGGAAACTCATCATAACTATCTCTTTGAGCGTCAGATTGGAATTCTCTAGAAATTTGTCACAAGTAAATAGACTATAGATTTCTGTGTATCAATTTCGGAGCTGAAGGAGGAAACACTGACACATGGCACACCATACAATTTCGCTCTATTGAACTAGTCCATAATTAGGTCATTGTGGGAGATTGTGCATAACTTTGCCTTGATGAATCCAAATCAGGTCAAACCTATGGCATTCAAAAGAATATTCAGAGGGCTATTACATGAATAAATTTCAAGCATTGAAGATCCTGAATCACATAGATAATTCTGTTTCAATATCGTGCTCCTCAAAAGCAATAAAATAGTGTGTATTTTTTTTCTTCCAAATTGCATAAGTCTTGTTTGAAGAATCAGTTTGAATTGATTCGAAGGGCATATTGTAGAATAGATATCAATATTGGGTTCTAAAATTCATCCTAAAAATAATTCCATGCTTGTTAAGCCCTGATAAAGCTATAATATGATGCATGAAGAGGACGAATTGCAGTATGAGATATCAAAATTACAATACCAAGTGCAAAAAAAATCGATCTTACAAAGAGCAATAAAATATGACATAGATGGTTTAAAAGAAAAAATGGAGGCTAAATTGGATGGTTTTAAGGATCAAATGAGAGCTAATATGGATGATAAAGTAGTGAAAGATCACATTTAGCATCAACAACAAGTTCTGCAACTCTTAATGGATAACTCAACTTTGGTGCAGAATCAAATGAAACAAGAACTTGACAACTACCAAGTCGATCAATTTTAGAGTATCACAACAAGTGGAAGAACTTACCCATTGAAGACTCCACATGGGAGGATGAGTATTTTATACAAAAGCATCTATAAATAATCAAGTTTTTAGGGAAACACTTGTTTGAAGGAGAGGGGGATGTTAGGTCCCCATAATACTAGTGCATCCCCTTATTGTTCTTAGTGTAGCCCCCTTATTGTTATTGCTGTACCCCTATAGCCGCCATATTGTTATTATTGTGCCCTTAAATTATTATTGTTAGGTCGGATAGGATTATATTATGACCCTATCGACTCGTATATATAGAAAGGAGGTTTTTTCATTTGTATCCTCCAACAATTGTTCATTTATATAATGTAAAGAAGGTTGCCCAGTTGAAGTGGCTTTTTTCTAAGGAGTTGATCTCTCTTTTATTCTATTTTGTAGCTGCTTTCATAACAGAAAATATCCAGGGGACCTCTTGTTGAGTTTAAGTTCATTATTGATTCAATTAACTTGCTTAGCCATGAATTGATTCAAAACAATTTATTATATTTATCACATAAGTGTTTAACAAAACTTGCAGATAATTAACGATAATAACTAATGTCTTTTGAGTTTCGCCTCAATGTTTTTATACAATTATTATAAAAAATGATCTAAGATTCCTATGTCGATAGGAAAAATAACTAATCTACCAACTAAGAAGTAATATTAAGTTGAAACTCTATCTTCACATGACTTTCTACTGAAAGAGAAAATCAAGAGGGATTATGGTTGAACACATCAACTCCTAAATCGAACAAATAATTTCCATGCTTTCTTGCTCTTGCCATGATACCTTGTCTAAATTTCCTTGACCATTGGAACATCATAGCCAGAGTTGACTTCTAGTTTGACTTCTAGTTTGACTTCTAGATCTGTAAACCTCTATATCTTACTAGATCATGAAGATAGGTTGACATCCATCTATGGAACAATTTTTATCTACTAGTATGTTTTAGTCATTCTCTAGTGTATTGAAAGATGTCTAATCATGGAGATATCTGTAGAATTATAATTTAGTTACAGAATGAGAACGATTATGTAGTTGTATGTTGTGAAACCAGCTTCAAAAATATAAGAAAAGATATATCAATGCCTTAGAAATAAGACACTTCGAGGGGGCAACCTCCAATACATTACATCAATGAACAATTCTTGGATGATACAAATGACAAAGCCTCCTTTCTATATATAGGAGTCCATGGGGCCACAATGTAATTGTAGCCGACCTAACAATAACAATGTAAGGGAACAATAATAACAATATTGGGGTTAGAGGGGGCTACAATAATAATAATAAGGGGGCTACACTAATAACAATAAGGGGCTAAACTAGTAATATAGGGACCTAACAGACCCCTCACCTTCAAAAAGATGTTTCCCTCAACGCTTGAGTAGCTCTAGGTGCTTCTGTATAAAATTCTCATCCGCCCATGTAGAATCTTCAGTGGGTAAGTTCTTCCACTTGATGAGATACGTTGAAATTGATTGATTTCGTAGCTGTCGAGTTCTTGTTTCTGTGACCGCTTCAAGTTCCAATATGATTTTTCCTTCCTCCTCAAGTTCTGGAAATATTGTTTGAACTAGAATATTTTCACCTATAACCTTCTTTAAGCATGAAACATGGAACATTAGATGCACTCACGAAGAAGCAAGAAGCTCCAATTCATATGCCATAGTACCAATATTTTGCAACACCTTGTAAGGACCATAGTACTGTGGTGATAATTTATTATCTTTCTTAGCTTTCTTGAGGGACATTTGTTTGTATGGTTGTAGCCGTAAAAATACCCAGTCTCCTACATCAAAACTTCTCTTCTTGTGATGTTGATTTTCCTGTTGTTTCATTCAATTTTGTGGAAAATTTAGGTTATCCTTTAAGAGTTGGAGAACTTCTTGTTGATGCTCGATGTGATCTTCCAATGGTTGAACCCTAGAATTTTCTCTTAAATATGATGTGATGGAAGGTGGATGATATCCATAAAGTGCCATAAATGGGGTCATTTTTGCTACAGTATGGAAGGAAGTATTATACCACCATTCAGTAAGAGGTAACCACATGACCCATTGTGTTTGTTTATTACATACAAAACAACGAAGATATCCTTCCAAACATTTATTCACTATCTCAGTTTGACCATCGGATTGAGGATGATAAGATGATCTATGAGCTAATTGAGTACCCAAACAAGAAAGTAACTCCGTCCAAAAATTTCCAATAAAAATGGGATCTCTGTCACTCACAATAACCTTTGGGTTTCCATGTAGATTTTGAATTGTTTCCATAAATGTAGTAGCAACTGTACTTGCTTTAAATGGATGAGATAATGCACAAAAGTGTGCATACTTGGTAAGTCTATCAACTACCACCATGATGACACTCTTTCCTTCGGACTTAGGTAAACCTGTGATAAAATCCATTGAAATCTCCTCCCAACGTTGACTTGGAATGGATAAAGGTTGTAGAAGTCCCGGGGTCTTAATTGTCTCCACTTTATTCTGCTGGCAAACCAAACATTCTACCACAAACTTTTGAATATCAGATTTAAGGCCATCCCAAAAAAATTCTTTCTTCACCCTGTGGTAAGTTTTTAAAAATCCCGAGTGTCCTCCTAAAGAAGAAGTGTGCAATTCCAGAAGAATCTTTTGTTTTAGTTGGGAATTCTTACAAAGATATAAGCGATCTTTGTACCATAAGGAATCATTTTTCCAATTAAATGTATCAGATGTACTAGGATCTTGCTGCAACTTTTGAATGAGTGTCCATACATCTTTTTCCTTCTTCCATTCATCTCTTGCTTCGGTTATCCAATCTGGTTGGATAATAGAAATGGCACAAAGCAATGCTTCCACCTCTTCATTTTTTCTTGAGAGTGCATCTGCAACAACATTTAGCTTCCCTTTTTTGTAGATTATTTCAAAGTCATAACCCAACATCTTTGTGACCCATTTTTGCTGCTCTTCTGAAGATAGTCTTTGTTCCAAAAAGTGTTTAAGACTATCATGATCAGTTTTACCTTGAAGTGTCTTCCCATTAGGTAAGTTCACCATTTCTTTAGTGCATGCAGTATTGCTAACATTTCCTTCTCATAAATAGGTTTCTGTAAATACTTTCCTTTGATTGGACGACTTTCAAAAGCAATGGGTCTTCCTTCCTGCATTAAAACTGCACCAATTCCATTTCCTGAGGCATCACATTCCACAATAAAGGTTTTGTGAAGTCTGGCGTAGCTAAGACCGGTGCTAGGCACATTGCCTCTTTAAGATGTTCAAAGGCCTTAGTTGCTTCAGGAGTCCATGAAAATGCATCTTTCTTCAATAATGTTATTAGAGGTGCTGCTATTCTCCCATAATTCTTAACAAACTTGCGATAATACCCTGTTAACCCGAGAAATCCTCGCAACTTCTTTATGGTTGTGGGGACTTTCCATTCCTTAATGGCTTTAATTTTGTTAGGGTCTACGTTAACACCCTCGTGAGATACAATATGACCTGGATATTCCACCTCTTGTACTCCAAAGAAACATTTGGATGTTTTTGCATATAATTGTTTCTCCTGCAATAGTTTGAGCACCCTGTCAACATGTTGAACATGATCCTTCCAAGACCTATTGTAGATTATTATATCATCAAAAAATACTAGCACAAATTTTCTAAGGAAGGGTTTGAAAATGGAATTCATCAACCCTTGAAATGTAGAAGGTGCATTGGTAAGGCCAAAAGGCATGACCAAAAATTCATAATGACCCTTATGAGTTCGAAATGTTGTTTTCGAAATATCTTCAATCTTCATTCTAATTTGATGATATCCTGAACGAAGATCCAACTTGGTAAAATAAATTGCTCCATGTAATTCATCCAATAATTCATCAATCACAGGAATGGGAAATTTATCTTTAATGGTGAGCTTATTGAGCTCCCTATAATCCGGACACATGCGCCATGATCCATCCTTCTTGTCCACCAATACTACTGGAGCAGACTAGGAACTTTGACTAGGTTGAATTATACCAGCCTCTAACATTTCTGCACTCATACGTTGAATTTCGCTCTTTCAGAAATAAGGATATCTATAAGGCCTAATGTTTGGAGGAACACTTCGTGGAATAAAATGAATATCATCATCATGATCATGAATAGGTGGGAGTCCTTTGGGAGTTTCAAACACCTTGGAATGATTTTCCAAGACTTTTTGGAGATTTGCAGAAATAGATGATTTTGATGTTAACTTCTAGTGAGCATAATTGTGCAATTACAACTCATTGTTCTTTGTTTAGAAGCTTTGTCATGACATTAGAGTTTATTATCTTTCATGGCTTCCCTGCAGTGCCCTGTAATTCAAATTCCTTTCCTTCTACAAAAAATTTCAAGAAAACTTATTAAAAATTAAAAGCTACCATCCCCAGAGATTGTAACCATTGTACTCCTAGTACAACATCATCACCTCCCATAGGAATGGAAAGCATTGGACTATTCAATACATATTCCCCCATGGTTAGCTTGATATTATGGCATTTTCTAGATCAATTTATAGTTCCTCCATTTGCAACCATCACTTGACATTCTAGTGCTTGGTATAGGAAACAATTTAATTCCTTCGCTACCTTACAATGAATAAAATTATGGGTACTACCTAAATCAATCAACACTATTACCTTTTCTTCTTGATATTTCCTTCTATCTTAAGAGTTTTAGGAGTGGTAATTCTTGCCAATGCATTACACGATATGGTCGGACTCATTTCTTCCTCTTCTAGGGTTGGTTCTTGGTGTATATCCTCTTCTTTTTCATTTTCTTCTTCCTCTTCACAATCTATGTAAAATGATTTCTTCTCAACACACTTATGACCTTTAGTGTATTTGCTATCACAACTGTAGAAAATCCCTTTTGATCTTTTTTCTTCCAATTATTGTGGTGTCAACCTTGTAGGTTGTGGAAATCTAGGAGTAGCAACACTTCCCTCTTTATAGAAGTGAGTGGTAGGCTTCCTTGTCGCCATAATTTTACATTCAATTTTTCTTGCCAACCTGAATGCCTTCTCCAATGAATCAGGTTCCAAAACATGAACTTCATGTTGGATGTTATATTTTAAAGTACCTATGAAGAGTTTCAATCCTGTGTTCTTCTGGTATATCAGTTACCCTTATATTCAATTTTTGGAAGTCCACAATGTACTCCCCCACTAAACCCTTTTGTTTTAGATTTATCAATTGGCTAAAGAAGGTGTTCTGCTTTGTATCCTCGTAATGTGATATCATTTCCTCCGAAAAAATTGACCAAGTGACAATTTTTTTATGGGAGCAAAGCCATCGATACCATACAAATGTATTTTGTTCTAAATGTAAAGCTGCAATGCGTACATTTTGTGTGTTTTTCACATTATTGAGATCAAAATATTTCTCCATTTGTAGTATCCATGTTAAGGGATCCTTGCCATCAAAATTCCACATATCCATCTTTGGAATATGGTGGTTCTTCCGTCCAACATTAGAGTTTATGAAATCATGATTAACATTTATTTTGTTCTCATCATGAGTTTCCTCTACTATCTTTTCTCCATTAGGAAACATTTCTTGTATCAACTTTGCTAAACCTTTGATGTCTACTTTATTTTTTCCATTTTTTCATCGGTCTTAGCTTCCATGACATCCATATTAGTTCCATGTCATCCATATTAGCTTCCATGCCCACTTCCATGGCTTCCATATTAGCTTCCAAAACATTCATCTTAGCTTCCACGCCTTTCTTCAAACCATCCATCTTAGTTTCCACGCGTTTCTTCAAAACTTCCATTTCATTTTTTGTTTCTCTTTGCGATAGCGAAATTTGGTTCACTTGCTCTTGTAATTTTAATATCTCATGTTGTGTTTCTTCATCTTCATGATTCATAATAGAGCATTCTAAAGGCTTAATGGGTGTTGAATTATTTTTAGGGGTCATTTTAGAACCTAATACTGATAACTATTCTTCAACATTCCCTTGGAATAAATTCCAACTAATTTGTTTCAAAGGAGGCTTATGTAATTCGAAAAAAAATACACACCTTTTTCTTGCTTTTGAAGACCATGATATTGAAACTGAATTATCTCTATGATTTTGGATCTTCAATATCTGAAATTTGGTACTGAGGTATCCCTCTGAAGCCTCTTTTGAATGCCACAAGTCTAACCTCATTTGGATTCTTGAAGACAAATTTGCGCCCAATCTCCTACGATGACCTAATTATGGACTGGTTCATTAGAGCGAACTTGTATGACTTTCCACGTGTCACTTCTTCCTCCTTTGGATCCAAACTTGATAGATAGGAAACTACATTCCATGTGCCTACATCCACTTTTTCAAAATTCCAATCCGGTGCTTAGAGAGAGAGTTATGAATATTTTCCCATGATCACCTCTTTGAGATGAAATTCATGAGCCTGAACAAGTCCTAACTTCCATAGACCATATCTCTAAAAATGTTGGGAACAAAGATCTAAAATTTTTCGACGATGTTCCTCAGGAGTTCAGCTTCATGTTCTAACAATTTCAGATTCTGAACCTTCATAGAAAAACAGTTATAGCAAACATTTCACGATGACCTGTTTAGGTTAAATTAAGGAGCCTACAAAATGACCTAACTTCTACAGATCATATCTCCGAAAATAGTCTGAACCAAGCTCTAAAATTTTGCGAAGATGTTCCTCCAGATTTTTTCTTCGTACTCTAAAAATTTCAGCTTCTGAACCTTAGTAAAAAAAAAAAAGTTACAGCAAAAATGCCACGGTGACACCTTTGGAGCAGCGAAACCCTACCATCCAAAGCTCTAATACCAAATGTTGTGAAACCAGCTTCAAAAATAGAAGAAAATATATGTCAACGCCTTAGAAATAAGCCACTTCTAGGGGGGAACCTTCAATACATTACATGGATGAACAATTCTTGGATGATACAAATGACAAAACCTCCTTTCTATATATAAGAGTCCATGGGGCCACAATGTAATCCTAGTGGGGCCACAATGTAAGCCTAGCCGGCCTAATAATAACAATTTAAGGGCACAATAATAACAATATTGGGGTTAGAGGGGGCTACAATAATAACAATAAGGGGGCTACACTAATAACAATAAGGGGCTAAACTAGTAATATAGGGACCTAACATTGTATGAATTTTTTAAATATATTTCAGAAAGAAATAATAGATTCTAAAATATGGATGACAAATACCTTTCAAATGCTTTATTCTATCGATGATGACCTCGTTTAAACTGAAACTACAACAAAATGGTCTTAAAAAGGTAAAGGAGATGAAAAAGGGTTGTCAAAAAGAGAACAATTTTTAGTTTCAACATTATCCCACAAAAAATGTTTTCATGTCCTCGTGCATCAAAAAATAAAAATTGATTTCTTCTTTCCTTCAGTGTATAATCTCGTAATCATGTGAAATCACAGACAGAGTAGTGCTCTTACTTCTCTTTTCGATGCCAAATATTTCCCTTTATTTATTCATTAGAATTTCTCTTTATAACCCCCTAATTATTTTTTTGAGGAATTTATTATTTTCTTTGACTTTATTTTTATTCTTGTACCAATGGAATAGATGAAAACGTATATTGTCATTGTGAGTCTTTAATATTTCATTTTTTATTTTTGTTTCCTCTTGTTCATGTTTGAGATGTTTATTGAGAACTTATAACTCATATATATCTTGCTTTTGGGCATCCTCAATTCTATAATTTTTTTCAGAAATATGGTGTGGCAAAGGGGTTTATTTATTGAATGTATCTTCTTGATTCTGAGAAAAAAAATTTACCTGTTTTGCGATTTTTTCTCTAAGGGATATACATAATCATATATTTCTATTGGGAAAAATACTAGGGGGGTGGGGGTGAATCAATATTTAGAACTCAAATTAATAAATTTAACTTTCTCTTTTGAAGAATTCCATACACGGCTTTTATGAACCGAACTCGCATATACACACATATATGCTGAAAGAAGCTAGCGTATACCGATATAGATTTTCCTTTTAGAAAAATTCTCAGAAACAGTCTTTAAATCAGATTTATAAATTATGAATTAGTTTAGCTAATCAGTAAATATTGGCAGTAACAGTAGTATAAAACATCACATAGGTAGAACACATATGAACACCAATATTTAAGGTGGAAACCCAATTCGGGAGAAAACCACCGTTGTTGTCGTCTCTCTCTTCAATATTTATTATATGGAAAATTGTTTACAACAATGCACTGATGCAGACTCATATTAGTACACAGGCTTCTACCTGCATAAGGCTGCAACCTTTACTCGTTTACCAGCTGCTATTGGAAGGAAGCTCCAACCCCCTTTCTTATTATTTACTAGCCACTCCTAGAAGGGAGCTTCAACCCCCTGAGCATAACACTAGCTTCTACTGGCAGGAAGCTTCTTCTTCCAAACTGAAGGCTTCAACCGTCAGACCCACTAGAGACCACGTTTCATCAATTTTCATACTGGATCAAATAGCATCAACACAACCCTTTATCAACAATAATAAACTTTGCCGAATACTTCAATTAGAATAGTGTAAACGCTGTAACCAGAACTGCAGAAATAACCCAGACTTCAGAATAGATATGTAGATACAAACTTATCCCTCAACAGTCATTAATTTAATTAGCATACAATACTTTTCTGAACTGAATCTGCATACATACGCGCTTTCCTGCACACCAACCCGTGTATACTTCTGTGTATACTATTATTTAGATTTTCTTCCATACGCAATTTTCATGAAGTGAACTCGCGTATATACACACCTTTATTGAAACCAACTAGCATATAGATCTGTAAAAATAAATTTTGCAGAACGGACCAGATCTATAAAACTTACCCAGCTTTATTCATTTTCTTCAGCAGACTTGCGCCAGTTCTTCTACCTTTCTTCAGTAGGTGATTCTAGAGATTCATCATCATCACATCTAGAGATCTAGAACCATCACTATATCCATGGGTGCATCATAGATTCAAATCTATCAATTAAAAAAAGAGCTCATCCATGCAGATATTCCTTAGATAAATTTATTCATTAACAACCCTTACACATGCACACTTTGCACTATGATCTTCTTTTCCTTATATAGATTTATCTTTTACCAATACCTTGAGTCAAAACCACACAACTTCCAATGCTATTCTTGGATGGAATCAAATAGAAAATGTAACGCTCAATACTGTGGGCTAATACCATGGGAATGCCCCTTGGTATCATAATTTTAGAGTGCAAAAGGCATACGCGACTTGGAGCATTTGTTTCCGCATGTATACGCAACTTCCCTTCATAAAAATTGAGTATATGCTAACCATGAATGTATACACAGGTTCCCTTCACAAAAGTAGCGTATACATTGCATCCATACATAGGTTTCCTTCACAAAAGTAGCATATACATTGTGACATATTATATTTATCATTTCTCTGACACTTACTGGAATTATTTTCTCTGTCACTTCTGAACTGATCTGTAGATACATCATCCTTACATCTTTAAGACATAGGTTTCTTACCATAGGAAACTCATCAAGTAGGTTTCCATCAAGGAGAAATTCGTCAAGTAGGTTTCCATCAAGGACAGCACATTACATCATATTGCCAACAATCTCCCCATTTGGACTTGATGGCAAACATGATGTTGTTTGATCACCACAATAGATAGATACATTAATAATAACCATTATTCAAACACCATGATATTACTCTCCCCCTTTGACATCAAGGGAAAAGGGTGGATCAAAACCAAAACAAGGTTTCTCTTCCCTTGTAGAAAGATGAGCTCTGTATATCTGAAGTGCACTGAATTTACGATGCTCCTCCTGAGTTCATGCTGAATCTTTAGATAGATTTCTCAATGAAGTACATGAATCTATAACTCCATCGAGTATGACTTTTCTTATCACCAAGGACTCATACTTATATCAATGAGCCAACCAATTGGAATTACATATTTACTGAACTACCCAACTAAGTGGGTTTACAAATTTGAACAAGTCCTTACATGATTGAATATAACAATTTACATCATATATCTCAACACAAATTTTTATAAAGAAGACCAATGAATCTCAATCATGAGATCCAACACTTAAAATTCCAACAACGCATCCTTTCTCACAAGACAAGTGCTCCCCTTTAGGTTGTGCACCCTGAACACATTCAACAACAAATCATAAAGGCATATTCATTTAGAGAATGAAATAGGAACATCACCAGAGATACCCAACAAGACCACAATAGTTATGAAAATGCTGACCTAGAAAATTGTGCCAGCAAAAACCCATACGTGGTTTTATGTATATCAACTCGCGTATATATGCAACTGTCCTATATGGAATCCACATATCCAATTTAATCTTTTGAATTAAGCAAATCTGATCTTCTGAGCGGCAGAGACAACTCCTAGCTTTTGTATGAGATATTTGAATGCTTCCCTAGGAAGAGGCTTAGTAAATATATCAGAAACTTGTTCTTTGGAGGAAACATACTCCAATTTCACCTTTTTTTCAAGCACTTGTTCACATAAGAAGTGATACTTAATAGGAATGTGCTTGGTATTGGAATGCATTACAGGATTCTTTGAGATGCTGATAGCACTTATATTGTCACACATAATGGATATTGGAGGTGAAAATTTGATTTGAATGTCTTGTAAAGTCGGCATCATCCAAACAAGTTGTGTGCAACATGATGCGGTAGCCACATATTCCGCTTCTGCTGTAGATAAGGCAATAGAGCTTTACTTATTTCTGAACCAAGATACTAATCGGGGCCCCGTATAGAATGCACCACCACTAGTGCTCTTTCGATCATCAACATTTCTAGCCAAATCTGCATCTGTGTAAGCATGAAGAGTGAGATTAGTATTGTTTGGATACCATAGTCCAAAGTCTTGAGTTCCTTGTAGATATATGAATATTATTTTTACGGTCTGAAGGTGAGACTCTTTTGGATTAGCTTGGAATCGTCCAACAATCCCAACTACATGCATAATGTCTGGTCTTGTCCTACTGAGATAAAGTAGACTTCCAATCATGGATCTATATTCAGGTTGATTCACCATGGAGGAATCATCATGAGAACTGAGGTTACACTCGGTTATCATTGGTGTACTTACAGGTTCGCAATCTTCCATCCCATACTTCTTTAGAATTTTCTTAAGATATTTTGTTTGTGATAAGAATATGCCATCTGTTGCTTGTTGTACTTGTAAGCCAAGAAAGAATGTTAGTTCCCCAAGTAAATACATTTCAAATTCTTGTTGCATAAAAAAAGAAATTTTTTGACTCATGGACTCTTCATTACTTCCAAAAATGATGTCATCAACATATACAACTACAATCAATAGTTTATCATTTTCAGTTTTTGTGTATAAGTTGCTATAAGTGGATACCTTCAGAAAACCTTGTTGATGAAGATATTTTTCAAGATGATAATACCATGCCCTTGGAGCTTGTTTGAGACCATATAAAGCCTTTTTAAGTTTACACACAAGTTTTTCATCATTGCCCAAAATGAATCCTTCTGGTTGTTCTATATAAACTTTTTCTTCTAGATGACCATTGAGGAAAGTAGATTTAAGATCGATTTGATAAACTTTGATTTGTTGAAAACTTGAAAAAGCAACAAACATTCTGATGGCTTCAAGTCTAGCTACAGGAGAAAATGTTTCTTCAAATTCTATACCTTCTTGTTGAGCATATCCTTCACAAACAAGTCTAGATTTGTTTCTAATAACATCTCCATTTTCATTTAACTTGTTTTTGAATATCCATTTTGTTCTGATAACGTTTTTGTCATGAGGTCTTGGAACTAGTTCCCAAGTATGATTATTTTCAATTTGATCAAGTTCTTCATTCATGGCTTGAATCCAACATTCATCTTTGCTATCTTTATTGACATTCTGTGGTTCAATAGTGGATAAAAATGCTAGATAGCTGGTAGGCCCTACAAGAGTTCTTCTTGTTTGGACACCTGATCACTTTTCTCCCAAAATTTGAGATTCTAGATGATTCTTTTGAACATACCTGGATGGAGCCTTTTCAAATAGATCTTCTTCTGCTAATTCATTGGGTTCACCTTCTATATTATCTCTATTAGATGCAGGAAGATATACAACATTATCATATTCATTTTTTGTTTGAATTTACCCTTTTGCAGCTGAGAGAGATTCATCAATTACAACGTCAATGCATTCAACAATCTTCCGAAATCTTTTATTGTAGCATCTATATGCTTTAATTCTAGAAGAGTAACCAAGAAATATCCCTTCATCTGCTCTAGGTTCAAACTTGCCAATTTTTTCATCATTTTTCTTGATAAAACATTTTCTTCCAAAAACTTTAAAATGCTTCAGAGTGGGAATATTACCATACCAGAGCTCATATGGAGTTTTATCATTGTTTACATGGACATGTGCTTTGTTAATAATATTTACTGCAGTATGTGCTGCTTCTCCCCAAATTGTGTCAGGTGTTCCTGAATTGTCAAGCATAGCCCGAGCCATCTGTTGAACTGTTCTATTCATTCTTTCTGCTATGCCATTTTGCTGTGGGATACTGGCTATAGAAAACTGTCTTTTTATGCCACGTTTTTCACAAAAATAAAAGAATTCATCTGATATATATTCACCTCCTCGATCAGATCTAAGACACTTGATTTTTAGATCTAATTCATTTTCAACCAAAGCTTTGAAGATCTGAAATTTTTCTAATGCTTCATCTTTGTGTTTTAGCAACCCAATCCAACACATTCTAGAGAAATCATCAATAAACAGAATATAGTATTGTTCTCCACGGGGTGACCTTCTTCTCATGGGTCCACATATATCAATATGAATGAGTTCAAGAGGCTTACATGCTGATCCTTCTTTGGCATTAAATTGCACTCTAGTTTTCTTACCGAATTGGCAAGATTTGCATATGGTACTCTCAGGCAGAGTAATATTGGGAAGATCATGAACAACTTTAAGTCTGCTAGATTTTTTGATTTGAGAGAAGCTCAAATGCCCCAATATTTTATGCCATAACCAATTTTCTGAAGATTTACCCAAGTAACATTGTTGTTTACAACTTTTAAATACATATAAATTGCTTAGTGTTCTATTTCCTTTTATGATTGTTTTACCTGTATCAAGATCGTGAACCATACATTCTTTTGAGCTAAAAACAACTTCAGTTCCTTGATCGCACATTTGAATTACATTTAACAGGTTATGCTTAATCCATCCACTTAAATCACATTGTTAGCTTTCACCTTTTCTTTTAGAAAAAAATAACCTTTTCCCTTAATGATAGCAGGAGTATCATTTCCAAAAGTGACATTCTTTTTTATTTCTAGAGCATTGTATGCAAGAATTTTATTTTTGTCACCTGTCATGTGTTTTGAGCATCCACTATCAATGTACCATCGATTTTCTTCTCCTTCTGCAAATAGAGCTATGCCACAGTTCTCAACCTGTAATTCCTTCTTTCTCCATACTTTGGAAATTGAAGGTATATGCTCTTTTGGCTGAAGTTTACTCCTGCATTTATATTCTTCATGACCAAAGTTATTGCAATAAGCACATTCAATTTAATTTTGAAGAGGAGAAAATATTTTATATGTATTCTTCTTTATTCCAGTATCAATTATTTTCTTTCTTGCTTCTCTAGTCATGATGGTTTTGTATGCAACACATTGAAGAACTTTATGACCAAAATTATGACATGAGAAATATTGTCCATTGAAGAAGAAATTTCTGCGATCTTTGAACCTTCTATTGGTTTTTACCTATTGGTTGGTATTTCTCTGAAAGGCATTTCTGTTAGTGTTCTTTGTATTGAGGTGGTCATGCTTTACTTGTAAAATTTCTTTGTTTCCTTGCTGAGTGGCAGAATGTTGTAGGCTGGCTGTAGCTTCTTTTATATAGTTTGGTGCTAAAGATTGAGAATATTCTCCGACATATCCAAAACCTATCTTTATGAGAGGAGAACGTTGTACCTTGATAATTTCATCTAAGGTTTCAGATCCTTTAGCAAATCTAAGATTCAAAATCTTTACTTTGTGTATAAAATCTTTCAGTAAAAATCACATTCGAACAGAGTTTTTCAACGCGTTTCAAACCAGCTATTGTGGTTCATCTTTACTTTCTCAATTTCTTTTCTTAGACATACTACTTCACATTCTAATTTCTCATTGTGTTTCTCCTTTTCTTCAAGCTGATTTCTTAGAGTTTCTATGGATATTTTGTTTTCTTCCAAACATATTTTGAGCTGATTGATTTCTTCAATAAAATCATTATCTTCTAGAGCATCTATAAAAGTATCTTTTTCTTCTCTAGACTCTCTTTCAAATTCCATGAGAAGTCTAAGATCTTGATCAAATTCTTCCTCACTATCTGATAACCCATCACTATCTTCATGAGTATAATAACTTTTTCTAGTGCTAAACCAATTCTTATTTCTTCTTGCTACTTCCTTTCCTTTTTCATGTGTTTCTTTATCAGGACACTTAGCAGCATAATGACCAAATCTTCCACAAGAAAAACATTTTAAAGGAAGCTTACCTCTGAACCTTCCAGTGCCAAGTTGGAGCTTCTTTACAAAATTTACCTCATATTATTCTGAAATATACCCTGATCCTTCCATTTATTGTACTTATTTTCCTTTTGTAGAAGCTCTAAAGACTAATTCTTTGACTTCAAATGATCCTCCTTTTCTCATTTCACATGTAGTTAGAATGCCATGAATTTGAACAATAGTAAGACTTTGAAGATCCTGCTTCTCTTCAATAGCAGACACTTTTGACTCAAATTTTGAAGTTAGGGATCTTAAAATTTTTTCAACCAGATTAGTGTCAGTTATGGTTTCACCCAAGTTTCTCATACGATTTACAATATCATCTAGACGTAAAAAGAAACTGGCAATGCCCTCCTCATTATGCATTCTTAGATTTTCATATTGAATTCTGAGAGTTTGGAGTTTAGCACTTTTTACCTTTGTATCACCTTCATAGCTTAGCATGATTTTGTCCCATATTTCCTTTGCTATATTCAACTACATGACCTTGAAAAATTTTGATTCAGTTAGACTCCCCAATAGTGCATTGACCACCTTTGCATTTTTTCCATAGTTTTTTCTTGCCGTTGCATTAGTTGGAACTGAGGCTAGATATTGATAACCTCCTTCAACAATAGCCCATACATCTGCTCCAAGAGACTAAATATAGGATCTTTTCCATGTTTTACAGAAGATTAAATTGTTTCCATTGAAGAGTGGAGGTCTAATAGATGCTGTCCCATCTTGATTACTCATCTTGGTTGATCTTCCTTCTAGCAGCTAAGCTTCTTCAAAAGGACCTGCTCTGATACCAATTTTTGGGAAAAATAATGAGAGGGGGAGGTGAATCAGTATTTAGAACTCAAATTAATAAATTTAACGTTCTCTTTTGCATAATTCCATACGTGGCTTTTACGAACCAAACTCGCGTATACACACGGATATGCTAAAAGAAACTAGCGTATATTGATATAAAATTCCAGTTTAGAAAACTTCTCAGAAACAGTCTTTAAATCAGATTTATCAGTTATCCATCAGTTTAGATAATCAGTAAATATGTGTAGTAAGAGCAGTATAAAACATCACACAAGTAGAACACACATGAACACCAATATTTAAGGTGGAAACTCAATTTGAGAGAAAACCACCGCTGCTATTGTCTCTGTCTTTAATATTTATTATATGGAAAAGTGTTTACAAAAATGTAATGATGCAGACTCATATTAGTATGCAAGATTCTACCTGCAGAAGGCTACAACCTTCACTCATTTACCAGCTGCTACTAAAAGGGAGCTCCAACCCCCTTTCCTCTTATTTACCATCCACTCCTGGAAGGGAGCTTCAACCCCCTGGACATAACACCAGCTTCTACTAGCAAGAAGCTTCTACTTCCAAACTAAAGGCTTCAACCCTCAGACCCACTGCAGACCACGTTTCATCAATTTTCATACTAGATCAAACAACATCAACACAACCCTTTATCAACAATCATAAACTTTTCCCAATACTTCAATTAGAATAGTGTAAACATTGTAACTAGAACTGCAAAAATAACCCATACTTTAGAATAGATATACAGATATAAACTTATCCCTGAACTGTCATTATTTTAATTAGCATATGCTACTTTTCTTAACTAAAGCCGTGTACATATGCGCTTTCCTGTACACCAACCCACGCATAATTTTGTGTATATTATTCTTCAGATTTTCTGCGATACGTGCTTTTCATGAAGCGAACCCACGTATATACGTGTATTTATTGAAACCAACTAGCGTATAGATCTATAATATTAAATTTTGTAGAACATACCAGATCTATAAAACTTACCCATCTTTATTCATTTTCTTCAGCAGACTTGCGCCAGTTCTTCATCCTTTCTTCAGTAGGTCATTCTAGAGATTCATCATCATCAGATCTAGAGATCTAGAACCTTCACTATATCCATGGGTGTATCATAGATTCCAATCTATCAATTAAAAACAGAGTTCATCCACGCAGATATTCCTTAGAGAAATTTATTCATTAACAACCCTTACACATGCACACTTTGCACTATGATCCTCTTTTCCTTATATATATTTAGCTTTTACGAATACCATGAGTCAAAACCATAAAACCTTTGATGGTATTCTTGGACAGAATCAAATAGACAATACAACGCTCAATACTGTGGGCTGATACCATGGTAATTCCCCTTGGTATCGTAATTTTAGAGCACAAAATGCATACGTGACTTGGAGCGTTCGTTTCCGTGTGTATATGTAACTTCCCTTCATAAAAACTGCATATATGCTAACCCTGAATGTATACGTGAGTTCCCTTCACAAAATTAGTATAGATATTGCATCCATACGTAGGTTTCCTTCACAAAAGTAGCGTATACATTGTGACATATTATATTTATCATTTCTCTGGCACTTACTGTAATTATTTTCTCTGTCACATCTAAACTGATTTGTAGATACATCATTCTTACATGTTTAACACATAGGTTTCTTATCATAGGCAACTCATCAAGTAGGTTTCCATCAGGGACAACTTCATCAGGTAGGTTGCCATCAGGGACAACACATTACTTCATATTGCCAACAATTTCCTATTGTATTAGATCAATTTCTACTGTCTTCCTTGTCGAACTCTGTGTCTGAGTTTCTGTCCTATAAATTTTTTCTTCGAGATCAAGAATTTATAGAGATTGCACATTGAGAGTTTAAATATTCTTCTGCTTCTTCTTAATTTTACCCTTGTTTCTTCAATGTTATGGATTCTTTTTAATTTTTTTTTTTGTTCATGTTTCTTATTTTCTGGCTCCTCGTTTTCTTTAGCCATTTTGGTATTTTAGTGAGCTTTCATTCCTCTAACATTTTCTTTTACATTTTTTTGTTTACATTTTCAAAATAACTAATAAAGAGGAGTATCATCTTCAAGAGTGCCTTATAATGCCTCTATTTCATTTTGAGCCAAACCCTCCTCATTTTATACTTCAGGGTTGTGGTTTGAAAGTGATCCGTGTCAACTTCTTTTATCCTTTTTACTAGTTTCTTATTCCCGAGCTTCTACAAAATTATTGCGGACTACAAAATCTTTCCAATTATCTCTTTTGGCTTCTAGGTGTTCTTTTATGAGGATTTTAATGAGTTTTTGATGATAGAGGGAACTATCAAGGGTTTTTTGTTATTGCTACACAGTAGAGGCCATATTCCCAAGACTACAGAGAAAGAAATATGAAAAATTTATTTCATTCACATCCATAAAATGAATCGGAATTAGAGGATGATGAAATAACATGGTTCCAAACCTTCCTTGACAGGTTTAATTTTTTTGAATACCTAACAATAATTTTTTCCATTTTCCTTTCAATGTTGTGATTGCAATTCCATTTTTAAAGAAAGAAATATTCATACCTTGATCTCTAAGGAATTTCACCCAATATTTCTCTTTGATTTTCCTATTCTTAAACTGAATCTCTCTATTTATGGGTAATTCCATAGCTTCTTCCTTGATGGAGTCGATTAGTATAAGTTTGATGTTGTGAATTTCTACCTCTATTCCATCAAAAGCTTGAGCAAAAGCTTTAGTCACCTCTGTTTCATGCCCAATTTTTTTTTCAAAGAACATGAACCAATCTACTTGCTGCAATTGTTCTTTGACCCATTGGCCTGATTGAAGGAAATTTCATTAGGGGAATTTTAAGGTCTAAAATGGGCCTTCTAAGGAAATTATAAAATAATAGTGGAAATATTAAAGTAAGATTTGATTACATCATCAAATTTTAGAGGGAAAAAAGAAAAAACTACTTTTTCAACTCATATTTTCAACTTATCTTCATATGGGTTTACTCAATTTTCGAATGGGAACACTCGTTGGATGCCAAATTTGATTCCTCATCCAAGGAATACCCATGTTGCATACTTTTGATGGACCCTGCTTCACAAAATATGAGACATACATGAAGAACGTGATTGCAGTCACGTTTTTTCATGTATTTCTTATTTATCGTGTAGCAGGGTCCTTCGAAAGTATGAAACATGGGTACTCCTTAGATGAGGAGTCAAATTATTCATCCAATGAGTGTTCCCACTCGAAATTTGAGTAAACCCATACAGAGATAAGTTGAAAATACGAGTTGAAAAAGTAGTTTTATTATTTTATTATTTCTTAATATTTTTACATTTCTACCCCAAAAATGGTGAATCATCCCCCATGGTTGACATCATCATCTTAAATCCTATTGATTCTTATAAAGTTTAATTTGGTTGTACATTTTTCTTAGGGGGCCCATTTTAGACCTCAAAAGTTCTCTAATGAATCCATTAGGTTCTTATCAAACAATGATTCCCATGGTGGATAGAAAGCTCAGTGTTGAACTGTTTCTTTCTTCACAAAGGTCATGGAGGGTTGAAAAGAGGAAATGTAGGTAGGTTGGATGACAAGGGGAATGAAACGGAGTGAAATGATAATATAATGATATTCTCATGGGGTGTTTTACCTATAATGGTACTAAACCATTTCTCATGACTCTTGCAATTTTTAGATCAGATTTCATAGGGTCAATAAGATTCATGTGATTTCAAATGGATTTGATGTTACAAATTAATCCATAATGATGGAATAGGGATATAAAGGTTAGGATAGTGGGCTATAATGTCAAGTAGCTCGTAAGGTCTTTTATTTTCCCAAGCCCTATAATGAAATCATCCAATGAACCAAAATATAACTCCCTTATATTAAAATAATTTATCATCCTACACACCTCATTATGATATTCCTTTGCTACATGTTCTCTAAATATAAATTGTTGGCCTGTTATGGTTGTAAAATTTGGAATCAATTGTTTGATTGAAGAGTATATGCATAATGACAATGATTCCATTATCTTTTATTTCTTATGATTTTCTTCTCGATCATAGGAGAATTCCTTCTTACTACTGCCTTATGGAAGAATTTTGGTCTTAATTTTTTCTTTTCCGCATGTAGACTTATTATAAAAAGAGGAATAAAAAGAAATGGGGAAAATATAGGAAAATTATGAAAATATAAACTTCCAAAAATTCTTGGTTTTTAGTTAAGATTTTATGTATAACAATGCCAAAATTATTGGTTTTGATGATTATATATATATATATATATATATATATATATATATATATATATATATATATATATATATATATATATATATATATATATGAAAAAATAAAATTATGTTGGAAGATGGGGAGAAAAACCTCTCACCTTAACCAACTAGAATTCATAATTTTTGGAAAACATTTTTCAAATTCTTCCTTTGTTATTTCTTTATGGTAGAATCTTAATATGTGACCATTACGAATGTTAGGTGCCTATATTAATAGTTTATTCCCTTATTATTATTAGTGTAGCCCCCTTATTGTTATTATTGTACCCCTGTAACCCCAATATTACTATTATTGTGTCGTTACATTGTTATTGTTAGGTCAGTTAGGATTATATTGTGGGCCCATGGACTCCTCTATATAGAAGGAGGTTTTGGTAATTTATGTCATCGAAGAATTATTCATTTATTTAATGTATTGAATGTTTCCCCCTTGAAGTGGTTGATTTCTAAGGCGTTGGTCTCTCTTTTCTTCTATTTTTGGAGCTAGTTTCATAATAGTTGGTATCAGAGCTTTGGATTCTAGAGTTTCGTTGCTCCAAACAGGTCATCGTGGACTTTTTGTAATAAAATTTTTTCTACGAAGGTTCAAAAGCTGAAATTTCTACAGCGTGAAGAGGAGATCCTAAGGAACCTCCTGTAAAAATGTTAGATCTTGGTTTGCAAAAGTTTTGAAGATATGATCTGGGGAAGTTAGGGTTTGTTCAGGCTTCCAAATTTCAACTAAAATAGGTCATTGTGGTATTTTTTCTATAATGTTTCGTATACAAAGTTTCAGAAGCTGAAATTTTTACAGTACGAAGATGAAATCCTAATGAACCTCTTGTAAAAAATTCATATCTTGGTTCTAGATATGATCTGTGGAAGTTAGGATTGTTTCAGGCTCTCGAATTTCATCTGAAAGAGGTGACCATGGGAAAAACGTCATAACTCTCTTTGAGCATTGGATTGGGATTCTGTAAAAAGTGGCCACAATTACATAGACTATAGTTTTTTTTTATATCAATTTCAGAGCTGAAGGAGGAAACAGTGAAACGTGGCAAGTCATACAAGTTCGCTCTACTGAACTAGTCCATAATTAGGTCATCGTGGGAGACTGGGCATAACTTTGTCTTGAAGAATCCAAATCAGGTCATACCTATGGCATTCGAAAGACGATTCAGAGGGATACTTCAGGGCTAAATTTTAGATATTGAAGATCCAAAATCATAAAGATAATTCCGTTTCAATATCAATCTCCTCAAAAGCAAGATAAAGGTGTGTATTTTTCAAATTACATAAGTCTCGTTTGAAAAAAAAAATAGTTTGGGCATATTGAAGAATAGATATCAGTATTGGGTTCTAAAATTCCTCCTAAGAAGAATTCAACACCCATTAAGCCTTCAGAAGGCTCTACTATGACTCATGAAGACAAAGAAATACAACATGAGATATCAAAATTACAAGAGCAAGTGCACCGAATTTCACTATCGCAAAGAGAAACAAAAAATGAAATGAAAGTTTTAAGAAAGGCATGGAAACTAAGATCGATGGTTTGAAGAAAGGCATGGAAGCTAAGATGAGTGGTTTGGAAGCTAAGATGGATGGCATGGAAGCTAAGATGGATAACATGGAAGCTAAGATCAGTGAAAAAATGAAGGACAACATGGAAAACGTGAAGACTATCATTTGGAAAAGTTGATACAATAAATTCTTCCTAATGGCGAAAATTTAGTAGAGGAATCTCATGATGAGAACAAAATAAATGTTAATCGTGATTTCATAAACTCTAATGTTGGATGGAAGAACCACCATATTCCAAATGTTGATATGAGGAATTTTGATGGAAAGGATCCCGTAACATGGATACTACAAATGGAGCAATATTTTGATCTCAATAAAGTGCAAAACACACAAAAGGTACGCATTGCAACTTTACATTTAGAAAAAAATACATTTGTATCATATCGATGGCTTTGCTCCAATAAAAAAATTGTCACTTGGTCAATTTTTATTCAGGAAATAGTAACACATTATGAGGATACAAAAAGCAACACCTTCTTTAGCCAATTGATAAATCTCAAACAAAAGGGTTCAATGGTGGATCACATTGAGGACTTTCAAAAATTGAATATAAGGGTAACTGATATTCTAGAGGAACATAAGATTGATGTCTTCATAGGGACATTAAAGGATAATATTCAACATGAATTTCACATTTGGGAACCTGATTCATTGGAAAAGGCATTCAGGTTGGCAAGAAAAATTGAATGTAAAATTATGGCAACAAGGAAGTCTACCACTCACATATATAAATATGGAAGTGTTGCTACTCCTAGACTTCCACAACCTACAAGGTTGACACCACAACAATTGGAAGAAAAAAGAGCAAAAGAGCTTTGCTACAGCTGTGATAGAAAATACACTAAAGGTCACAAGTTTTCTAAGAAGAAATTATTTTACATATATTGTGAAGAGGAAGAAGAAAATGAACAATATTCTTCAAAATAAGAGGATATACACCAAGAACCAATCCTAGAAGAGGAAGAAATGAGTCTGGTCATATTATGTAATGTATTGGTAGGAATTACCACTCCTCAAACTCTCAAGATAGAAGGACATATCAAGAAGAAAAAGGTAATAGTGTTGATGGATTTTGGTAGTACCCATAATTTTATTCATTGTAAGGTAGCCAAGGAATTGAATTGTTTCCTATACCTGGCACCAGAATGTCAAGTGATGGTTAAAAATGGAGGAACTATAAATTTCACTATAAAATGCCATAATATCAAGCTAACCATGGGGGAATATGCATTGAATAGTCCAATGCTTTCCGTTCCTATGGGAGGTGTTGATGTTGTACTAGGAGTACAGTGGTTACAATCTTTGGGGATGGTAGCTTTTAATTTTCAAGAAATTTTCTTGAAATTTTTTTCAGAAGGAAAGGAAGTTGAATTATGGGGTATCATAGGGAAGTAGGGAAAGACAATAAGCTCTAATGTCATGAAATATATTATGAAGAACGAAAAACAAGGCATAATTACACAATTATGCTCACTAGAAGTTCCAACATCAAAATCATCTATTTCTGCAGATCTCCAAAAAGTCTTGGAAAATCATTCCAAGGCTTTTGAAACTCCCAAAGGACTCCCACCTATTCATGACCATGATCACGCTATTCATTTGATCTCAAGAAGTGTTCATCCAAACATCGGGCCTTATAGATATCCTTATGTCCAAAAGAGCAAAATTGAACATATGATTGCAAAATTGTTGGAGGCTGGTATAAGTCAACCTAGTCAAAGTTATTTCTTTGCTGTAGTAGTATTGGTGCACAAGAAGGATGGATTATGGCACATGTGTCTGGATTATAGGGAGCTCAATAAGCTCACCATTAAAGATAAATTTCCCATTCCTATGGTTGATGAATCATTGGAGGAATTACATGGAGAGATTTATTTTACCAAGTTGGATCTTCGTTCAGGATATCATCAAATTAGAATGAAGAATAATATATTCCCAAAAACAACATTTAAAACTCATGAAGGTCATTATGAATTTTGGTCATGCCTTTTGGCCTTACCAATGCACCTTCTACATTTCAAGGGTTGATGAATTCCATTTTCAAACCCTTCCTTAGAAAATTTGTGCTAGTATTTTTTGATGATATACTAATATACAACAGGTCTTGGAAGGATCATGTTCAACATGTTGAGAGGGCGCTCAAACTATTGCAGGAGAAACAGTTATATGCAAAAGCATCCAAATGTTTCTTTGGACTATAAGAGGTGGAATATCTGGGTCATATTGTATCTCACGAGGGTGTTAAGGTAGACCCTAACAAAATTAAAGCCATCAAGGAATGGAAAGTCCCCACAATGATAAAGTAGTTGCAAAGATTTCTTGGGTTAACAGGGTATTATCACAAGTTTTTTAAGAATTATGGGAAAATAGTAGCACCTCTAACAACATTATTGAAGAAAGATGCATTTTCATGGACTCCTGAAGCAACTAAGGCCTTTGAACATCTTAAAGAGGCAATGTGCCTAGCACCAGTCTTAGCTACACCAAAATTCACAAAAACCTTTATTGTGGAATGTGATGCCTCAGGAAATGGAATTTGTGTTGTTTTAATGCAAGAAGGAAGACCCATTACTTTTAAAAGTCATCCAATAAAAGGAAAGTATTTACAGAAAGCTATTTATGAGAAGGAAATGTTAGAAATACTACATGAATTAAAGAAATGGCGACCTTACCTAATGGGAATACACCTCAAGATAAAAACTGATCATGATAGTATTAAACACTTTTTGGAACACAAAATATCATTAGAAGAGCGACAAAAATGGGTCACAAAGATGTTGGGTTATGACTTTGAAATAATCTACAAAAAAGGGAAGCTAAATGTTGTTGCAGATGCACACTCAAGAAAGAATGAAGAGGTGGAAGCATTGTTTTGTGCCATTTCTATTATCCAACCATATTGGATAACCAAAGAAAGGGATGAATGGAAGAAGGACAAAGAAGTGTGGATACTCATTCAATAGTTGCAGCAAGATCCTAGTACATATGATCCATTTATTTGGAAAAACAATTCCTTATGGTACAAAGATCTCTTATATCTTTGTAAGAATTCCCAACTAAAACAAAAGATTCTTTTTCAAGTGCACACTTCTCCTTTAGGAGGACACTTAATATTTTTAAAAACTTACCACAGGGTGAAGAAAGATGTCGTTAAATCTGATATTCACAAGTTTGTGGCAGAATTTTTGGCTTGCCAGCAAAATAAAGTTGAGACAATTAAGACACCCAGTCTTCTACAACTTTTATCCATTCCAAGTCAACGTTGGGAGGAGATTTGAATGGATTTTATCACAGTTTTACCTAATTCATAAGGAAAGAGTGTCATCATGGTGGTAGTTGATAGACTTACCAAGTATGCACACTTTTGTGCATTAGCTCATGCATTTAAAGCAAGTACAGTTTCTACTACATTTATGGAGACAATTCAAAAACTACATGGAAACCCAAAGGTTATTGTGAGTGACAGATCCCATTTTTACTGGAAATTTTTTGACAGAGTTATTTTCTTGTTTGGGTACTCAATTAGCTCATAGCTCATCTTATCATCCTTAATCTGATGGTCAAAGTAAGGATAGTGGATAAATATTTGAAGGATATCTTCGTTGTTGTAGTGTCCCTTCTTAGTGAGATATTTTTTATGACACTTAGAGATGGTGATTCACTGAATGGTGGTATTACACTTCCTTCCATACTGTAGCAAAAATGACCCCATTTATGGCACTTTATGGATATCATCCACCATCCATCACATCATCTTTAGGAGAAAATTCTAAGGTTCAAGTAGTGTAAGATCACATCGAGCATCAACAAGAAGTTCTCCAACGCCTAAAGGATAACCTAAATTTGGCACAAAATCGAATGAAACAACAGACAGATCAACATCGTAGTGAGAGAAGTTTTGATGTAGGAGACTAGGTATTTTTACAACTATAACCATACAAGAAAATGGCCCTCAAGAAATCTAAGAAGGCTAATAAATTATCACCAAAGTACTATGGTCCTTACAAGGTGTTTCAAAATACTGGTACTATGACATACAAATTGGAACTTCCTGCTTCTTCGCGAGTGCATCCAATTTTCCATGTTTCATGCTTAAATAAGGTTATAGGTGATAATATTCCAGTTCAAACAATATTGCCAGAACTTGATGAGGAAGGAAAAATCATATCAAAACCTGAAGCGGTTACGGAAATAAGAACTCGACAGCTATGAAATCGATCAGTTTCAGAGTATCTCATCAAGTGGAAGAACTTACCCACTGAAGATTCTACATGGGAGGATGAGAATTTTATACAGAAGCACCCAGAGCTACTCAAGCATTGAGGACAACACTTTTTTGAAGGAGAGGGGCATGTTAGGTCCCTATATTACTAGCTTAGTCCCTTATTATTATTAGTGTAACCCCCTTATTGTTATTATTTTACCCCTGTAACCACAATATTGTTATTATTGTGCCCTTACATTGCTATTGTTAGGTCGGCTAGGATTATATTGTGGACCCGTGGAATCCTCTATATAGAAGGAGGTTTTATTCATTTGTATCATCGAACAATTGCTCATTTATGTAATGTATTGGAGGTTTCCCCCTCGAAGTGGCTGATTTCTAAGGCGTTTGTCTCTCTTTTCTTCTATTTTTGGATCTAGTTTCATAACAACCAAGGAAAGTAACTTTTTCCTCATCAATATTTTTTATCTTGACTGCTCCATTATCAAAACAAATATCTATCTCATAACGACCAATCTAATGAGTTTTAAATTTCCCTTGAAAATATTTGAATTTGGAATATAAAAGAAGAGCCCACTCACATGGATTGAAATTTTTAGCTTTGATAATTTTTTCATGACATATTGATCATTTTTGTGAATTATGTTGGCTCTATAGATATCATATTTTTGAATCCCATCTAGCTCATTCAATTGGGCTAGTATTTGTTTCTAAGCTTCAAATACATCAAGGCCTAATTTATTTGTTGTCCTAGAGGTTTCCACTTGGAACTCAATTAAAAGCAAAACTTTCTTCCCATAGACAATTTGATAAGGATTATTTCTAGTTGTGTTTCTCCATGTGGTTTCAAATGCCAATATCTTCTATGCATATGCATAGTTTTGGTTAGAATTACTTCAAGTAACTTATTGGTGGACTCCACTTGTCCACTAGCTTGTGGAGGATATGAAGTATACATTTGATGATTTGTTTTATATTTCTCCATAATATTTTTCACCAACTTGGATGTGAATTAAGTACCTTGATTTGTTACAATTTGTCTTAAAATAAAACCTAAAAAAGAAATGTAACTACAACATTTTCAGTTGCAAATAAAATATATTTGTCTTCCACCCATTTTGTAAAATAATATACATATTTTCTATTTAGATGGATGATTTATTGGTACAACAAAATCTAGAGCCCATTTTTCAAAAGGTTCTACAACTACCTATGGTTGTAGGGGCATATCTTCTAGTGGAATAGGATTCCCCATTATTTGACAACTATCGAATCTTTGGACATATTACTTGGAATATTTAGAATGAGATGGCTAATAATATCCCAAAATAAGGATCTTGTAATTAGTTACTATGTTAGAAAATTTTCCTCCACATGGCTCATCATGACAACGTTTCAATATTTTTGGTACTTTATCTTCTCGAACACACATTCGAATGATAAAATCAGGTCTAGTTTTTTATAATTCTCCATCTACCCAAGAATAAGGCGAATTGGTTTTGATAACTTTTAGCTTTCCCCTGGCTCATAGTTGTGGAGGTAACTTTCCAGTAACTAGATAATTATCAATATATGAAAACCAAGGTGTTTTAGTAGATCCTATGAAAATATATTCATAAGGAAAATTCTCTCTTACAAGAACATCATCATTATTATTCTTCATTCTAGAAAGAAAATCAGTAACCGTGTTTTCTTTTCCTAGTCTATCGAGAATGGTAATGTTGAATTCTTGCAATAATAACAAAAATATTATAATTCTATCATTAGTAATTGGTTTGAGTCATTATATATATAATAATATAATGTTCTATATGAATGAAAGTTGCATAACCAGTGATATTCTGACGAAACTTATTAATGCCGTGTACAAAATTTAAGAACTCCTTTTATGATACAGTGTAATTTAACTCCGTTGGAGTCAAATTTTTTCTTGTGTAATAAATAGCATAAGAAGTTAGATACTTTTGTCCCAACACAACTCCTAAATTTGTATCTGAAGCATCAGCATAAATGTTAAAAGGAAGAGACCAATTAGGTCCTCTTAAAATCGTCGCTTCAGTGATCTTTTGCTTCAATGACCCATTATTTTTGGCAGTCATAATCCCAAACAAATTTACAATATTTTTTAAGAAGTTTTAAAGGTAGAGAGGTTATTTTTGTGAAATTTTCTATGAAGTTTCTATAATAACTAGTGAATCCAATAAAACATCTAACATTCATTTGGTAAACATGAATTAAAATTTTATATATTACTTCTATTTCATATGTATCCACTTTAATCCCATCACTTGAAATATGGTGGCCTAGAACAATCCCTTCATTGAACATCATAAAAAAATTCTCATGGCTTAATGCAAGGTTTGCTTCTTTACATGTGATAAGAAATTTTTCCAATTTTTTAAGAGCTTCTTCTAAAGTGTTTCCATATTCAGTAAATTCATCCATGTAAACCTCCAGAAAATCATGAATTAGATTAGAAAATATACCTAAAATTTCTCTTTGATGTGTTTTTAGTGCATTACATAATCGAAAGGGAAGTACTCTATAGGAATATGTTTTCCATAGACATGTGAAAATAGTTTTATCCTGATCTTTCAGTGCTAGTTGGATTTGGTTATATCCACTAAAACCATCAAGAAATGAAAAAAACTTTTTCCATGCCAAAGTATATAATAATTGATCTATAAAATGTAGTGGAAAATGATATTTCAATGTAGGATTTTTTCAATTCCCTGTCATCAATACACACTCTCCATTTCCAATTTTCTTTTGGAACAATAACCAAAGGTGACACCCACTAACTATCTAATATTTTATAGATGAAATTAACATTAAGTAACTTTTGTAATTCCTCAACAATTTATCTTAGATTACGATTCATCCTTCTCTGAGGTTGTCTAGCTGGTTTGGCATTTTCGTGGATATAAATATGATGCATACAAGTTTTAGGATCAATTCATTTCATATCAATATACTCCCATTCATAAGAATAATGATGATTTTGAAGCATATTTATCAATTTCATCTTTTGAAATTATTTCAAGTTATTATTAATACTTACTTTTATTTTTGGAAATATTTCTACTTAATATTTTCCAAACTTTTCCATAGAATATAAAGCTGTTTGGTAACATGATAAATATTCAATACTACATTTTTCCTAAAAAAATTGATCTTGATCAGAGTATGAAGAAGATTCATTAGTATTCATTCAATTTACCAATTGATCTTCTTTGTCTACTTTCTAAAGAGTAAATATTGTTTGAAGGTCATCAAAGTATTTGCTATCATCATCTATCCAAGTTTCACATTCTACTTCAGTCATTGTTTTTGAAGGTGAATATAATGTGAATTTCTTAGTGGAGTTTCCACTAGAAACATACATATCACTAGATATACAACCTATGAATGCACTAGTTGTAGCTACCAAGGTATACAAAGGATCAATGGATGGCCTCCTATATTATTCTTGGGAGTTAAAATCATAAAATCAACATGATATTCCCATGAATCTAAAGAAATGTATACCATCTCATTTGATAACATATCTATTTGTTTATGGCAACAATGTAGGAGTATATTAAAGGTTAGGAAGCATTGACTAATTCATAGTTTTTTTACTCATGATATTGATGGATGCTCCTAAATAAATCCAAATGTTTGGAATCTTCATACCCTTGATGTGAATTTTTACAATACGGATACCTGGATCTAGATATTTTTGAACAATTGGTTTCGCCATCACATTATCAACAATTTTTCCTACGAGTTGGATTTTCCTGACATCATTTCTTTTTTGTTATAGTTTTATAATGAAAATATCCTTAATAGTTTTTTAAAATAATTGTATTTCCTTTATTTCTTGAAGAAAATGAATTTCGATGCAAATATTTTTAAGTTCATCTAGCATATCATAATATGGTAAAATAATTTTCATTTATATTCCTTTATCAATTTTGATCCTTTTAGGAAAAGGTGGATCCTATAGGAATATAGAAGGTTGTTCAACTAGAGGAAGTATAGGATATTGTTGTATTTTCTCATCTTTCAATTGAATAGGAACAACTTCCTTTGGAAGATACTTTTCCTGATCAAAATTTGTGTCTTTTTCATGAACTTCATCCTCTTTAGATTTTTGGATGGAAAAAATTGGTGACTTCTTTTGCAAAACACTACCATATTTAAGTCAACATCATTTATACCTAATGGGGTTATCATACAAGAATGAAAATTTTGGACTTTAATATTATAGACAGCTTGTTTATTTTTATTATTTGGATTTGGGAGGGGTTGAACATGTACTTGATTGGATTTTTCTAGGAAATTATGTGAGTGGTAATGCAATTTTTTGATTTGATGTTTGAACTTAGAATTGAGTGTGTTGATTTGGTTGAGGAGGATAATATTGTTGAAATTGAGGATATTGAAGATTTTTTCCATAAGGTTTTTTCCAACCTTGTGCCCAAAATGGATTTTGTGGTTGCGGAGGCTAAGGTTTCCAAGGCATAGGTGCAGTCCAATTATTATATGGTTGTGCATATGAAAGATATTAAGTATTGAAACCTTGAGTTATATTTTCTTATTGATTTTTCCATGGTCCCTTAGCAGCAGATAAGACTGATTCAACTTGGGTTGTTCCATCCTCATATTGGAAAAAAAAATTAAGACAACATATTGAGGAGCATTCCCTTGTATCATGATTTTCAGCACATATGAGAATAATTTTTATACTATAAAGGGGGTAATCTCTCAAGGAATCTTTATTTCTACATCTGGGACATAAAATAGATAATGTGACATTCTCATCTTTTTTCTTGTTTTGTATATTGAGAGTATGTAATTTCTCACTAAGATTCCCATGGATATTTGTTTTGAATCTATCAAGAAAATTACCGATTTCATCTCTACTTATTTCTCTAGTTGCATATTTTCTAATTCTTGACATGACAATATCTCTTATATTTTTACCAGTTCTAAGGTTGTCTCTTGAAATTTTTTTACACAAATCACATATTTCACTAAATGAAAGTTGAGAAATGTATCCTTTTCCCATTAAGTTTAGAATATCAATCCACTCATCTCTTATATATTTTAAGAAAAGAGATTTTAATGTCTCATCATAAGGCTCATGCATTTTAACCCTTTTAACATTATAGGAAAAAATTTCAAGTAGGTCCTGAAGGTTTTCATCCTCTTTTTGCATAATATTAAAGAATTCATCCTTGAGGTTATGGGGAATACAATAATCCTTATATTTTTCTAAGAAAACTTTTTTTGTTTCTTCCCATGTTTTGATAGTATGTGTTCCTAGTCTCATGAACCCTTTAACTTCTCCATCCTTAATAGTGGTTGGAAATAATTTTATTTTTTGAGTATCAAGTAAGTAGTAATAATACCTACATGAGAATTCAAACTGCAAAATAAATATTTCTAGATCCTCAGTCCTTGAGCCATAGAAATTAGGGAGAACATAGGGTGAAATATTCTTCATTTTCCCTAAGGTATCTTCATCAATGATATGGGTCTCCCATACCTCCTCTTCCACCTCCTTCTCTCTTTCCTCCTCTTCCTCTTCCACCTCCTCCTCTATTTCCTCCTTTTCCTCTTCCACCTCCAATACTAAGTTCACCATTTATTGACACAAGAAATAAGAAATTTGGTTCACCATTTACAGAAAGAAAAAAATGAGAAATTGTAGTATAAATGAGATAATTTACCCTTAAAACTCTCCAGGGGGACCTCTTGTTGAGCGTAAGTTAATTGCTAATTCATTTAACTTGCTTAGCCACACATTGATGAAAAAAGAGTATTATATTGATCGAAAAATTCTTTAAAAAAACCTGCATATAATTAAAAATAAAAACTATTGTCCTTTTTGGTTCAACTCAAGGTTTTTATACACTTCTTATTAAAACTGATGTAATATTATTATGTCGAGAGGAAATTTAACTAATTTGACAACTAGGAAGTAATATTAAATTTAAAGTCTATATCCTTATTATTTTGTAATGAAAGAGAAAATTATGATGGATTGTGATCAAACACATCAGCTCCTTAATTGAAAAAACCCATGCTTGCTTGATATCATGATGATCTCTTTCCAAAATCTACTTGAATGCTGGAATGTCATAGCCGGAGTTAACTTGTGGTTTGAATTATAGATATTTTAACCTTTTTATACTTCTAGATCATGAATACACATGGAAATACATGCGTGGAAAATATTTCATCTACTCGTACCTTTCATTCATTCTATGGTGCATTAAAACTTGTCTAATCATGGAGATAGTTGGAGAATTCTACATTAGTTTTGGAATGAGAAAGATTTTGTAGTTGTAGGGATGTTATAATTATATTTCATAGATAAAAAATAGATTATAAAACATGTATGATCAATACCTTTTGCATGCTTAAGTATATCTATGGTTACCTTGTTTAAACCGAAACTGCAACAAAATGGTCATAAAAAGGTAAAGGAGAGGAAAAAGGGTTGTTAAAAAGAGAACAATTTTGGAACTCAATAATTAGTAGCATAACTTCTACAATCACTTACAAATAAATTTTAACAGCGCATTATTTATATATGGTTTTGGAATTCCCCCATTAAAGATGAGACACACATTAAATTGTGATTGTTGAGACCTAATTCATTACCATTATGACCCTAGTAGACTGGAAGGTTTGAAAATTGTCTGATATATTAATAATGATTGCCCTCATAAACCTTTATACTGGGAATATATATCACTAATCATAATATCATTATTGTTTTTGGCTACACAAAATATTAAGATATGAAGGATTTTCACTTATTCTAGGATAGATTAGGATTTCTTGGAAAAACATTTGGAACATTGTAGACCCAGGGTTTGGCCTGATATTGGCAAAAAATTAATATCGTATTCTACCTTATCACTAACATTTTCACTCCCTCTGGAAAAAAGGATCATCTACATCTCACACAATGCATGCCAAAATAGAGAATGATAAGAGGATCTCGATGAGCGGCAGCAAATAAAAACTACCATCACATTATTCATTTGTTTTAAACATATTACTAACCAATGCAGCCTAGTCTATTTAGAAATCGCCCATTCATAGATTAAACAATAAAGATTCATGCATCCATAGTTAAAAATTAAAAAGGGGCCACACATTCATCAAATCATATAACACAAATCATTCTAGCAACTCCTTTTATTAATAAGGAAATCATTAAAATAAATATCTACACAGTTTTGTGCAGCCACATATCCTCAGATCAAATTTACATAAAATAAAAAAATACAGTACATAGAGAAAATACTCAGGATTCAGAACATGTTATAGACTATCAACACACTGAACACTAGCAACAGATCCAAATACTAGCTCTAACTCTAGCTTACTAATTTTCCCATCTTTGGCTTCTTTTATAGACTATCTCGCTTGATCTGGTCATGCAGATCAAGTCCACTTTGACAAAATTTTGTTCCTTTGTCCATATCCTTCTTGATATTTTCAAAATTGAGCATGCATTTCCTTATTTTGAGGTTGTTATTTCTTTCTTTTACGACTAACAATGACCCAAAATAAGTTACTTATCTGCCCGTTTTTGTTTTCTAGTGGTCCACTTCCGGAAGATCTATCCATTCTTTTCTTCATGGATTATTTACAAACTTGTTTCCCAAAATAGAATAAAAAATTGAATGACTGAACAGTCCCCGAGCATGACCTTGAAACTTGAATAAGTAAGTAGGATGATGATTTTCGAGGAAGAAGTTTTTGGTATGGAGGAAACATATTGATAACAGGAAAGCGATATGAACATTAATATGGGGATATTTCATTTCCAAAAGAATCAAGTCCATAGGAAAGCCCAGGAGAAACTATAGAGCATTGATAAAAATTTAGAGGTGAAGATCTTATACATAAAGTAATAATGATATCACGAAGGTACTCTACTCACAATAGGACCACATGAAGATTGATTAATAATTCTAGAGCACTAGTAGGAAACCATTTCCCTTGGCCATTAATGTCAAAGGGGGATATAATACATGCATTGTTAAGGAATACATTGAAGTACTAGAACAACACTAAGAATAAAGAATATATCGAAGGAAAATAAGCATGATCAAGAAATAATAATATTTCTAGCTAATGAGGGAGAGTCCCCCACAACATATAAGGGGGAGTTTGGTCCATTTCGATTAATGATCATCAATATCTAGTGGTGTTTCCATCAATTAAAAATGGGGGATATTGTTGCATATAGCATTGCCATGGATGAAAATTGGTGTAATTTATGTGAAAATGGATTCCCATGGAAGCAACAATATAAGTCATGAACTAAATGAAGAGGTATGATAGCTTAATCTGTTGCATGCCCTCATCAATTGAATTTGAATATTTTTGAAATTTATTGAGTTTTTTTGTAGTTGTCATCTCTTAATGAATCTATGTATGGAATGTTTGGATAGTATTGTTAGATACCTTTCAGACAATATGTCAGACCTGCAAAAACACCAACTATATGAAAAGTTATAATTGTTTAAAGGTGACAGCTATAATGAGGATCGAAAACATCAAATTTATTAAAAAACACCAATTTCTTTTAACAACAAGAGTTTTTTGGCTGGATATGTGGTTCTCTGGTGAAATATATGGTGGATGTGACAGAAACAGACACATTTTTTAATAAATTGAAGTTGAAACATCTTCTGCAGTTTCTAGTCATTTAAATTCCCATGTATGACGGGTGATATGTCAAACATGATCAATGTTTAACATGGGTCCACCCTTCCTCTCTTGTTGAGTATTTCTGCAACAGATGGCCATTATATGTTGGCCCAAGGTGACATGATTGAATATCAATGATGTGGCAAGAGAATTATGACTTTGAATCCTATCATTGTGCCATGCGGCTTGTTGATATCGGAATTTTTAGTCGAACAATAGGTGGGATTCATGTGACACATGGCCCACTTTGAATGTGTGGCCAGTGTGATGTAATGATGATGTCAGCACTTGGGCACCTAATGATCCTTAGATCATGTTCATTTGACATGGTCTCATGTGTGTTTAAATTTTTTCCCGTTCCCTAAAGTCAAGTCATCATCATGTATATATAGAAGCATGGTTCATGATTGAAATACATCTATTAGTAATGAGAACTATGGTGGATACTTAACCCTAATTTCTAGTGTGAATCAATCTGGTCTGGATGGTCACAAGGTCAAAACCCTAAAGTTTAAAGGCTTGGAATGGTATTGTTGAATTTTTCTTGTGATGTGGCTTAGCTTGAAGACTTGACACTATTTTTTCGGCTCATTCTTGCAGCTCATTCTTGTGATGTGGTTCAATCCAAAGAATTCAGACTAATTTATTGTCTCATTCATGTGATGTGGTCTAGTCATAATACCTCTAACTATTTCTTGTATTGTTCTTGTGATGTGTCTCAATCCAAAGGCTTGGCACTATTTTGTTTGCTCACTCTTGTGATGTGTTTTAGTCTGAATATTTGACACTACCCTATTCGATTGTTCTTGTGATATGGTTTAGTACGATGGCTTGGAATTTTTTTTTTGGATTTTTCTTATGATGTGGCTCAGCGAAAAGACTTTACACTCTTTTGATGACTCATTCTTGTGATATGGTTTAGTTGGAAGACTTGTAACTATTTTATTGGCTTGTTGTTGTTATATCGTTTACTCCAAAGACTTGGTGTTATTTTTGTGGCTCATTCTTTTGATGTGGCTTAGTATGAATACTTGGCACTATTTTTTTAGTTCATTCACTAGTAGAAAATGAAGAAATTAATGACTAGGTGACTAAAAATGTTAGTCACCGTAATTATTTCAAGTGAATTACTACTAAACTTGAGAAATTTTAAGTGATTGAACTAAAAATGACTAACTTAAATGACTAATTTATTCTAGGCATAAAATATATGACTAGATAATAAGTGACTAACCTAAATTACTAATTTTGTCCATGAGTAAAATATATGACTGGATATTAAGTGAAAAAATTAATAATGATAAACGTGATTGACTATTATAGTTCAAGAATAAAAATATGGCCAAATAAAAAGTACAACAAGTATATGAATTAATCATTTACGTTATTAATTTTTAATTGTGGTCCCTTTTCTTTAATGTCCTTCTTTGGCCATAAAAAAGGCCATGTACCCATTCTTATTATGCAAAACATACTAAATACCCATATTCTAAGCTAGAGGTCTTGTTCATGGAAACTGAGAATAAGAAAGTTTAATTTAGAGACTAAGGCCCTTGTATTCCTCTAATAACCATAACATAAACACTAACTCTGATATGCGGTGAGAAATAATCCTATGGTGCCCATATCCCAAATTAAGACCAAATATTTATTAAATAAGATCTAGGTGGTTTTAAAGTCTAGCACATTGTCCTTGAGACTAAATATATTCTTGCAAGCCCTAATGCCATTTTTTACTTCCCCGACCCAAAGTAAATTTCTTAAATCCCATACATGGTGTGAAAAAATTCATAATTTAATTGATATCTGATATACTTCGAAGTTCATTTAGAGAGGATATATGTGGTTGTTCAATGCAAAATTCATGGCCCCTGAGCATGAAAAACTTCATTCTAGAAATAAAGGCATTTTTCTCCTTCCCTCACACTAATTCTTATCATACAAAGAATAATAATGGTTCCCATATTCCTATTCTAAGGCCCTTTTCATGTCCATTGGTGAAGGCCTTGAGAGTTATTCGTAGTGTGCGATATGTGGTAATGTTGTGCAAATATTAGTAAAGATAAAAGCCCTAATAGAAATTCCTCCATTGGTCATAACCCCTCATAATGCTAAATTTGGTCAATTTGCCTCATTGTGATAGGTAGAATCTTAGTCCAAAAATACTAATAATTGTCAAGCCTTAGGAGAGGGCATGTTATCATACTTTTTATATCTATATTAAAACAAGAAGAAGCCACATAATTTTAATTTTCAGTCTTTTAATTTTTCTCAATACATTAGAAAATATGACCACATAAATAACTAAACTTCAATAAAATTATACTCTTAACAAACATAAATATCACTTCATAAAACTAATAATTATGTTTATAAGTTTTACATATTAAATAATTTATATACAACTTAATATCTTATTTATTTATATTGAATACTATATATAAATTTTTTTGTTTTAAATATTATTATTAGAATTTGATTTTTAATTTTTAATTTTTAATTTAGATTAATTCCAATTCCCCTCCAAAAAATTCCACCCTTGAACCCGGCCTCCAAATTCACGCCTATAAAAAATCCACCTTTCACCCTTTGAATCCCTCGGCCGGGCGTCATTCAAAAAATCCAACCCGAGCAACAGGAGGGAAGTCTATCCTCCATCCTTGCCGAACAAGAATTTCCATTGTGAAACCTTCAAGTTTTGTCGATTTGTGGTCTCCTAGGCTGTTATGGTTGTGGGTTATGCACAAAATGGCTAGGTTGAGGAGGCATTGAAGCTATTTCAGAAAATTCCTGAAGGAAATTTGGGTCTTGGAATGATATGATAGTAGGATATGCGCATAGAGGGTGTGTTGATGATTCCATGAAGTTATTTGTAGAAATGACAAGAATAGATGTGGATTCCCATAAATATTACCATGAGCACGTATTACCACATTACACATGAAATGGAGCACTATTGTTTTATGGTTGACCTTCTTGGTCGAACCGAGTGCCTCGATGAAGCACATGATTTTACCAATAAAATTCCAATAAAATCTGACACTTTTGTGTGGACGTATTTGTTGAGTTCTTGTACAGTCCATGCCTATGTGGAACTAGGAGAGATAATGGCAGAACACATTTTTCTAAAATTGGTCCGCCTTTTTAAATTTAACCCTATGATTATTGGATCTTGTGCTACATTCAAACATATACGGTCCAGCTGGTTGGTGGGACGATATTGAAAATGTATGAAAATAATTGAAACCAAAAAGATGCATGGATGCAACTGGATTGGGATGAATAAGTAGACATATACTTTTGTTGTGGGAGAAAGGTTATATATCTATCAGATAAAATTTCTGAAGAGCTAGAAATATTGTTTTGGATGATGAAAGGTAGCAGGGTATGCTTCTCACATGATTTACTCTAATTTTGTGAAGGACTAGCCTAAGAAAAATAATATTGTCAACACGGTGAGAAGATACCATTTTCAATTGGTATTTTAAACACAACCCTAGGACATCTGTATGGGTCATCATAACCATTGAGTATGTGGTGATTTCCACTCTACAATATTGCAGAGAAAAATTCAGTGTCAAGGTGCCAATCCTTTCCAACATTTCAAAGATGGACAGTGCTACTATGATGATTATTGGAAATAATAAGTGAACTATGACATCCACATATGCATAATTTTTCCTTTTTAAACAACGTTCATCTCATATAATATTTTGGATATGGTGAGATGAATATAACAAACCAATATATACAATGTGTATGACAATCGTTGATTCATAGCTAGTAATCCAAGTGCCTAACAAATATCTGGTATATGTCATAGCATCTTAACCCTTTAATCTTTAGAATAACCTAGGCATAAACAATGTTTGCAATGAATTACATTGGTTCCGTTAATGCATTGTTAAACAATATTTGCATAAACAACTAATTAATTGGTGCTAGTTGAAATGCGTCATTGAGCAAAAAATACTCCCTTTTTCTTTCTTTTTTGAAAAAATTGGCAAATGCAGCAAAAAAATAACATTTGTTTGTTTAGGTTTTCTAGTTCATTTTTTTTTTATTGTTCAACTATTTTTTGTTGATTCATATTTTATATCCTCACTGATTTTTTTCCAAATTTGTTTCCTGCAACATTGTTGCTAAGTGTAATTAATGCCAATTTTTTTTAAATAAACTTTATATGAATTTTAGATGTCAATGGATTCTATGAAAACTGTTTCTGTATTCACTAGTAAAAAATCATGAAATAATTGACTAGGTGACTAAAAATGTTGGTCACAACAATTATTTCAAGTGAATTACTACTAAATTTGAGAAATTTTAAATGACCGAACTAAAATGACTAATCTAGTCTACGAATAAAATATATGACTATATAATAAGTGACTAAACTAAAAGCGACTAACTTAAATAACTGATTTAGTCTAGGTATAAAATATATGACTAGATAATAAGTGACTAAACTAAAAACGACTAACTCAAATGACTAATTTAGTCTAGGATTAAAATATATGACTAGATAATAAGTGAGAAAATTAATAATGATTAATGTAAATTACTATTATAGTACAAGAATAAAAATACGACCAAATAACAAGTTCATAAAGTATATAAATTAGTCATTTATGTTAGTGATTTTTAATTGTGTCACTCCATAAATGGAAAATTGTAATTTTGGTACTGAAGTGTTAGATTTCACTATTGGTGTCTTTGAATCTATCTCTAGCGTTAAAATTTGGAGACAAAGGGGTCTTTCGATTTACAGTGTTAAAATTTTGTATACCCTTTTGTCTCTAAAGTTTAACATTGCAGATGGATTCATCTACAATTAAAATAAGTGCATGTATCGTCTATCTCCTTTACACTAATTCCTTCATTGTAATTTTAATAAAGGTAATATTTAGATAGTCAAATTAATATTTATATTTATATTTAATCTTTGGCCATAAAGTTTAATTTTGAAACTTCATCGATTTATGTTAAAAGTGTGATTTATTTTAAATCTAAGGTTAAATATTCATATTTACATTTAATAAATAGATAAATATAACATTGCTTATGTTAAATGGGTGAGTTCATTTAAATCTAGTATTAAATCATCATACTTATATTTGATAAATACTAAACAGATAAACCTAAAATATATATTTATAGACCTATTTAGTAAATAGGTATAAACCTTTATTAGTTTAAGTATGAGCCTTAATGAATTTTTTAATGATGTATCAACCTTTTTTTTGTAAGTCAGTTTTCTATTCATGTAGGAAAAAAGGAGTACATATAGCCACTTATAAAACATGTGGTCTCACTCCGACTGGGTTTTTTGACCAAAATTTGCACAAGATGACAAAAACACAAAAGAGAGACTAGGGACATTCTCCATAAATGGTTGGGCCAGAGGCACCAAAACACATATAAAACATAAAAAAAACACCAAATATCATACTAGTCATCAGACGTGATGGATGCAGATTTGTCTGAGGTTGTTCTTGGAGGCGGCCAAGGACAAAAGTCACACCGAATGTCCAAGTATCCAACTTTTCTACTTTCTTAGTGATTTGATTTTGGCCTCACCAAACAACTATTGGTCTCTCCCGAAATTAGCACTGTAAACAATGTCTGCATGCTCCTCACAACAAAATCTCTCAGTTGTGTGCACACTTTCCATCAGGCTATTGATAAGTGCATGACATTTCTCCGAGAAGAAATGCTGGATAACCTGCCCCTCATTTACCTTATATCATTCAGACCCACGATTCCCCTTGCTACCACAAGATCCTCTGCCCAGACGACTCTGCTTTTGAACCCTCGAACCCCCACCCTTGCTATCCCCCCACTTACCTCCTCCATGTCCACCATGTGCACCCACACTAGTGAGTCACACACACCCCACAACGTTGCCACCTTAGCGTGGAGCTCCCATGATTATTTCTGATTCTTCCACCCCCACAAGGCCATGGATGATAGGGGAGGGATAATTCACCAAGGTCAAGGAATCCCTTCATGTGCAGAGTCTAGAGACTAGATCCCCCACCATCGAAAAAAAACCCATGATAAAAGGAGAAAAATGTCATCACCCACCACCATAGGGAAGAAAAGAGCTACCTTCCACTACCAGGTAAAGCCCACCAACACTGGGAAAACCAAATAGCATCACCCACCAACAAAACAGGAAATTGAACAACAAATGATGACAAAGTAGTTGACGCTTGAGCGTAACTTCCCCTAGGGAAATTACCAACCTCCAAATTATCCACATAGATACCACACATCAATCCCCCAAACACCATCAAACCCATGATAGAGGGAAAAAATTGGGAAAAGAAGCTAATTTTCTACCACCAGCCTCGAGGTTTCCTGAGTGAAGATTCAAGCTTCCTCTCTTAGCATGAAAAAATAGGCTCGTTGAAATCCAAGAAAAATGGAAATGAGTGAGCTCACTTCCCTTCCACTTCCTATCCTCAACCCAGACAAAGATAATGGCTAAGAAACTGAGCAGCAAGGACCGGTTGAACACAATGCACCAAAAAATTCCCACCACAAGCACACAGAAGGCACTCCCTTCGTAAACCTTCCTGCAATGTTTACGCTTCCTCTCTGAAGGCCACTGCCAGGAACAAAACAAAACCAAAGTCAGGAGTCGAATGTCGAGCTCCATCATGTTCCCTCACCTTATCCTTTCACCACCTCCAAACACTAATGCACAATTATTTTTGATACAGATTCCCAACATGAAGCTAGTACCTCTCTTGCTGCATGTCTTATGATGAAGGGACTGGGAGTATCGTCCCTCACCCTTGTTCCACTTGTATTTACTCATGCGAGACACCTTCCAAGTGTTTCTCAGACCTCACCCCCATCAGGGACTATTGTATGACCCTTTGTTAATTTAAATGTGAACCTTAATAATTTTTTTAATGGTGTATGGACTTTTATATATTGTTTCATATGAACCTTCATTAATTTTTAATGGTATTATGAAAGTTTGTTAATTTTTTAGGTACTAACTTTATTAAATTTTTTAATAATATATAAACCTTTATTAATGACTATAAATATGTAATTCGAAATATTTAAGTATGGTTTATTGTTTAATAATGGATAAATGTGTTTACTTTTATCAATTTCTATGAGAATTGTATCAAAAAATATATTTATTTCATTTAATACATAATTTACATGATTATATCAAATTAATATTTGAATAAAACAATAGTATTGGTTTTATATTTTATTAATAATCAAAGTAGTAAATATCTTTTTGCAAAATAGATCCCCTGAAGTCATGCATAGTAGCGACTTTGAAGCCCTTTCCTTTAGCTATAATATATTCGCACATAACTTGGTAATAAGGTGAGTGAGAAACATTAAATGGGATATATGCATCATACCACCATCTAGCAATATATTGAAAAAAAGATTCTTTGCACAATTACAAGACATTCGATATAACCCTTGATGATGGAGAGCTTGAGCTTCACATTTTTGTTGACAACTTGGATTTCTAGATGGGGGAGATAGTGAAGGGGATTTATTAGCATATATGGTAGCACTAATGAACCCTATTTTGGAGGAAATAATGGAAAGAAGGCTCCTTTTGGAGGATCAAAGACTTCGATACATTGACGGAGGGAACCAAAGATTTATGATAACCAATATCTCCAGGATTCATTTTTATATTGAGATTTATTTGCCAAATACTGATAATTCCCCTTAACCAAATAGGGTGCCAGGTTTATGGACCAGTGCTCACATAGTGGATCAGAGACAAGATCAAAACTCTTATAATGTTACCATATTAGAGCTTGAAGGTGTGACCATGGATCAGATCAAAAACCCTACAACATCATCATATTGATGCTCGAAGGTGTGGCCTGCAATAATGAGAGGGTTTCAAGCTTAGTGTCATGGGATTTGGCCTCGATGAATCAATATTTCCTTTCATTTTCAACTGTAGCAATTTAGACTCCCTTGATTTATTGGAAAATTGTTTGACTGGGGAGATATAAATGAAGCTCCAATATCTTATCAATCTTGCAATATGATTCCCTTTTCATGATTCCTCTGCGCTTATCTAAATTTCAGAGATCTCCATGATAACAGGCTCACATGAAAAGGTGGCAGACTTTGGAATTTTGAAGACTGGACTGACTCTGGGACAAACTCATGTAAGTAATACAATAAAAGGTAGTTTTGGCCCTTAGGTACCTTGAACATGAATACTTGCATTATGTTCCTTTGCGCTTCCCACATCCTGAGACTTTATATACTAGCGTTATTATATGAGGTGTTGGTGGAAGTGATGATGATTTAGAAGATGCAACCACAAGTGTTGTGTTCTCACAATTGGTGAATCCTCATGGGAGGTGATCAAAAAACAAGAATCCTTTTCCATGTTCCAAATCTACTAAATTAGGACACGTAGAGAGAACATTGGTGAATGTGAAATGGTTAGGTTCGATACTTTTTTTTTGCATATCACATTAAAAATCTAGAGCCTCCTCATAAAATCATCACCTCGTATAATCGACCACCATTACAGATGATTACACCACATTTGGTTCAGACATTTACTTAGATAAGTAGGGTGCCGCTATCTCCCATCTCCCTATAGAGCAATTTGGTCAGATCTTTTTTCTTCTATGATACTGGTTCCTCTCTCTCAATTTGTCTCTCTCGTTCTTCCTCTCTCCCTCTCTCTCTCTCTCTCTCTCTCTCTCTCTCTCTCTCTCTCTCTCCCTCTCTCTCTCTCCCTCTCTCTCTCTCTACCCTCCAATCCTCTAAATATATCCCTCCCACTCTTCTTCTCTCTCTCCCCCTTCCATCTTTGTGTCACTCTCTCCCTCTCTCACCCTTCTCTACCTCTCTCACTCCTCTCCCTCCCTCTCTCTCTCCATTCCTTCTCTCCCCTCTCCTTCAGTTTATCCTTATCTCTCCCTTGTGACTCCCCCTATCTCTCCACCCCCTTCCCTCTATGTCTTTGTTCTTTATTTTCATATATATCTAGCATCAATATATATCATCATATATTAATATATATTATAATATAACAAATTGAATATTGTATTAATGAAAATTTATTAAGTTTAATAATAGTAATATTTTAATATATTAATATGAATATTGGAGTCAATAATAATAATAATAATAATAATAATATTTTAATATTGATATTAGGGTTAATAATGTTTTTTTTGCATGGTATTAATAATAATTTGGCCAATGGAATTTGGTTCATAGGCTTCACCTAAATAAAACCTTTTTTTTTAGTGGATTATGGAGTAAATATAAAAAGATGTTTTATTTATTTACCATATTTCTGATTTATTTATATTTTATTTATTTTCCATACCTCTATTAATTACCATGGAATTTGGCCCATAAACTTCGTATATGATTAGATGTTTATTTATAATCCTATTTGATATATTTTTATTTATTTACCATACTTCTTTATACCTCTTTTCTATTTATTTATTTATCGTACATATTTTATAAATATGGTATTTGTCCCGTGATATTTAGCCAATGGTATTGAAATGGTATTTTTCCGATAGGGTTCACCTAAATAAAACCTCTTGTTTGAGTTTCCTTAAATATAAAGAGGTTTTATTTACTTATCATACCTTTAGATTATTTATATTTTTATTTATTTTCCATAATTTTGCATTAAGTATTAAAATAGGTTCTATTTATTTACCATACCTCAATTTATTTATATTTTTATTTATTTACCATAACTCTTTTTCGAGTGTTCGTAAACCTATTTATATTTTAAATTTATAGTGTGTTTATACATAATAATAATTAGATTGATTTTTAAATAAGGCGACATTGATTAAAAATGTTAAATATTTATGTGTTTTAGTTTTTACTTGATATCTACCCCATACTCGACTAGAAACTCATAATCATGCTTGTTTAGTGAAATGCTTAATGCAAACCCTTACACATTTTATGAATGTACTTCCAATTTTAAAATCCTTATTTTCTATTATTTAAAAAATTGATAAATAGTTATTTATTCATTTTCCCTCCTAAAAATTTGGCGGAGCTATCAAAACACTAAAACCTCTTAACCCTCTTACTAAGCTTCTTCATTGTTTTGTGGAAATTGAATTTATTTTTTATTTCCATATCCAGTGGATGTTGGCAACTCTGAAGTCCATTAAATTTTTCTCACATCAACGTAGTTTTTATCCCTCACGAGCTCAACATAATCAACATTTTGTTATGTTTATCCACATACATGTAATATTATTTTGGCACATTTATGTATATGAACTTCTATTTTAATTTGTCTCTACTTCAAACCCCCAATATTTTACGTAGAACAGAAGATGATAATCCATTTTCTTGTCAGGATTTCAAAAAGAGAATGTGCATGACGATGCCTTGAGGTTTTGTTGTTGTATTTTTTGAAATGAGAGATATTAAATCATTGATTTAAGTAGAAATATTGAAGGAAATGGGATATCAAGGCTTGTAGAATGTCGAGGGGATATTTTGATAAAAATAACCTTTTGAAATTTGATATCCCCAATCAGGTTTCCTGCACAGGCCCTACATCTCAGATTGCAAGTTGATATCCCCACTAAGGTGTCAGGCACAAACCCTAGATCTTGGATTTTGTTACCTGTAGATAATTGTATTACATAATTTCTATAAAATCATTATTTTGTGGTCAGTAAAAAACCCTAGTTTATTTTTGCAAATTTGTTTACCCAAATTCTTGAGCAACATAATTTTTTGAGGGAAAGGAAAATATTTGCACACAAAATATTGTTTTGACATTATGCAAGAAGGAAATATTCCTTGTTGAATATATAATTATTTGAACATTAAGTTGGTTAAATCAGTATCGTTGATTTCTCACCCCAGATCCATATACCATAACAATGGTTTATAAGGTTGTCGCATAAAGTATTGAGAAATCACTGTATGCACCCAACATATCGTAAGCATATGATCAAATTTGGAGATAGCTCACTTTAATGATGCATTTATGGCCCATGGTTTGTTGAGTATTTTTCCATGATCATTAAACCCTCAATGTATTTTTTTTTTGTTTTTTTTTGTTTTGCTTATTAGGAGCATAATATCATAGCTTACAATTTGTCTTGTTTGTGTATTCTTCTCAAATACACAAAGTATACTGAGATTTCCGGATTTAAAAATATTTGATTTCTTTCAACTGAATATATAGGGAGATTTTTGGCTTATCACCTTTTTGTATTTTTTTTTTAATAACTTTTGAACTTTTCCCTTTATGGAGACATAGAAGCCTATTATTTTAAGTAATGGAACTTATTTTCCTACAACATGACATGTATGATTGAGGAGTGCTCATCCACTAAACAAGCTAACAAGTATATTATTGTTCTTGAACCTTGAGATTGTAAACCATGCCACAATCATTCACTCACGATATGGAAGCCCAAATCAAATACCTTTATTCACGAAAACACTAGTTTCTCTACATTGGTAGGAAACTTGGGAGCATCTATAAATTTTCCGTGATGGAAATATTCTATGAATGCATTGTTAAAAATTATAATAACATATTCTACAGTATAGATAAAATACTACTAAATTTTTTGTTCACCCATCTAATAAAATGGGTAACATTTAAATTTTTTAAATTTACTTCAAAGAAGTATATAGAAAAAATTCTTGAAACTATCGTTTCTGGTAATGCTTGACTAGTAGGTTTCTAGAAACAAAAAATGAGGGGAACATCTATAAGATGTTGCAGATATTTACTATAAATTCCAAAGCTATGGTCTCCCTACATATCCCTTGTTTTTGTGTAAATGGAAAAATGAAAGAAAGGTTGTAGTATATTGTGTAGAAGTTGTTCAACATGTTTTATCAACACATAATATATAATATCTCAATTTTTTTTTAAAGATTTGTTAAAGTTAAATTCAATATAAAAAACTATGAGTTAGAATGAAAGATATGTGGCACATAGTTGTTTATGTTTTTATTATGCTTTAGTTTCACTATGTGACTGTGTGGGGGATGGGGGGATGAGGAGTAATCTAGAATTCTTTATGTTCATCTTCATTTTCTTTTTATAATAAACTTATCATACTAATAGATCTATTTAGGAGGTAGGTGCATGATAGTAGGTGAAGATATGTAATAGACAACAAGAATTGGGATTACTTGAAAAAAATAGGTCAATATTCCCTAAGCCCTGAAAGAATTATTTTCTTCTGGAAATTTTCCAATAAAAGATCCAGTTTGGTCACCTATTACCCCTCTAAAACAATATTGTATCCATTTGGATAAGCTATCATGTCTCTCTTGGAAAATATATTACCTTAGTGTGTTAATCATGCTGGAGGTCTTAGTTGAAGAGATACTATTTTCATGTATGCACATGCAAGAACATTAATTGGAAAGTTCAATGGAGTGTAATTTCTGCCTTATGTGATGGAATGATGAGATGCATATCTACCTCAAAAAAGAGTTGTAAAGATAAGATTTCTCTTTGAACATAAATGTAAAGGCATTTTCATCTTGGAATTTCAACTACAAGAGTATCTTAAATGAGTACAATGGGGGTTCCATGGTTATTAAATAATAATGGTCTTTTTATGCAGCACCGGCTTCCCCTTTATACCCCCAATGAGCTAGGTTCTTAAAAACATATTGGCTGATAATATTGGGTTATTCTCTTGATGATTTTAAGGTTAAAGAAATATTGTCAAAGATACATGCGATGGATGAAGGAAATTATTTAAGTTACTAGATGATCTATTTAATATAATTAAATAAAAAACAATTGTATACCCTCAATTGGTTGGTTATTTCCTCAAATATTGGGCTAAGTGAAAGTCACCCACCAAATGACAATACCCATATCTAAAAGATACTCTCTAATGGTTAAGTTTATGAGTATAGGCTTTGTTTCCTCAAGGGTGATTTTTTTCCAACCAACTACATATATCCTTGACTTATTTTTCCCAACCAACTATATTTAGTGTATTAACACCATTCTCTGAAAAAGTTTATAAATTCATTATTGCATGTGATATGATTTTGTTTGTCCTTGATGAGAAGTATCATGACATTTTCTTTCATGTCTCTATCATTTCAATGGTTGGTAAATTCTACGTAAGTTTTTATTTCTTGTTTTTCTCCATTAAGGTAGACTGGGCTTCTGGAATTTTTGCTCACTTTTCTATCCATGTTTTGTAGTTATGCACTAGAACTATGCATGGTTGTCAGTTAAAGCCAATGGTTATCGAGAAACAGTATGAGATTTAAACACATTGCTCCACTAATGGGAAAGTGTCCAATCATAGTTCATTAGATTTGTGGCACTATGGATAGCTGAAAATTGACCAATCCAAAAATTGGCCAATGTCAATTTAATGTACTATGGATGACATCTTTGTTTAATGTACTTTAAATGTGTTCAAATTAGTATATTTTAATTGTTGGTTATTTTTTTCTTATCATATTTATTTTTTCCACTCTAATCCTATTCTCTATGGATATTTTTTTTATTCACCTAGATCTATTCTATAAAGGTACAAGGGGGATGAAGTGTGTTTTTTTAATGTGTAGCTTTTTTTTCTTTGTGGTTCTTGTCTTCACACCCCTTTGCTATTTGAAGTACTTGTGGGAGGACATAGTTATCATTAAGAGGAGGAGAGTGCTTTCCTTGCATCCATACAGTTACATCTTCGGATACTCATGCTTGGTGTAGATTTGGAAGTGTCTGAATGCCTCTTTGATATATTTATGGTGTAACATATCTTAACCAAACTTTTTACTTACAATTTTTAACATTTTTCTAGTGGTTACATTTTAGGATCACTGTTATTGATTGTTGTATTTTGACATCTTTAATTAATTAATAATGAGAGCCACTCCCAACTAGTTTTGTAGATACCATAACCAGTAGGATTCAGGCATGTAGCTCATTTTTTATAATTCCATCATATATACTCATTGTTTTTGGATTTTGGCTTGGAAATCAATCTTTTAGAGGCATATTTTTATGTCCTCACAAAATATTGACATGATTCACAAAGTGAGAAATAAATCTTTGGTATAATTTCATATCTCAAATTTGATAATTGTAGGTCATTTATAGGCTATCTATTTCCTTAAAGTTTCACGTCTAATTGACTATTTAACTAAAAATATTGAGTATATTTTACATGACTATTTTTTCTTGCACCCACTTTTCATAACTTCCATAACCATTAGGTACAAACTTTGATCCTATTTTTCTTGTTTAGTAAAATAATTTCCAATAATTTACAAAGTTTTATAATTTATTGAAAGTTGTAGAATTTACAATTTATACAGTTTCAAGATCTACCTTTCTAAAGTCTAATTCTTTAAAGGGTGTTAGCTCAATGGAAAAACACCTAATTTTCAAGAAGAATTTTGGTGGTTTGATTCCATCATGGAGTGATATTTATATGTAATGGAGATGACCAATATTTAGTGACATAGACTCTTTTGACCATCCCCAATGAACTGATAGTGACATTTTTATACCCTCACAAAAATATGAAATATGACAGTAAATGAATGCCACCATAGATATGCTCAATAGCGATGACCATCAAAGGTCCATCACCATAAATCGATGTTGTTCATATGAAATGGTGACAGTCACTATCCATCGTTATAATCATTATTTGTGATCCACCTTGAATGTCACCACAACACTTATACTTTTGGCGACGCCACATTCGGTGATGTTCACTTTTTTAGTGACGAAGGTTAAGTTCCATCAACATCTATGATATGAAATGGTGATGGTCACTATCCATCATTATAAACCATTCTTGGTGGTGAAACTTTAATTTCACCACAACACCTATACTTTTTGTGATGCCACATTTTGTGACGGAGACTCTTTTGACCATCACCAATGAGCTTATGGTGACATTTTCCGACTCTCACAAATGTCCTTTTTTCTCGTGTAATTGAGGATAAAACATTGGTGGTATTTTTGTAATATGTCAAATTCTTGTTTTTATTGAATCAAGTAATTTTTGTAAAATATCAATCAATGTGTTATATATTGGAAATTACAAGTATGGTAAATATCAGAAAACTATTGGTGATTTCCATGTAGATCTACAAAACATATCAAAACAACTCTTATTTTATCCTTCCATTATAATTATCACTAATGTTTTGAGTTTGAGTGATTGAGGATAACCACATGCGTTTCCTCAAATTTGAAGTTTGGTGTTGGAATTCAGTGTGGATTTTCCATTCAAGAATCATATAGCAATTGGAATATGAAATGTACATTCCAAAATAAACCATTTTTGGGTATTATTAGTGGTGATTGCTACATATTTTTATTTTGTAAATTTTCTCCAAATCATAGCTAATATATTGTACAAAATGTGAGGAACACAATGGGGAGGGAATTTTCTTTGAAAGTTATCCACTTATATTGTAGTGATCCATAAATATAAAAAAAAAAACATTAATAATCTAATATAGACTAGTTGGAATATTCATATGTGATAATGGGCCCAAATAGTAGTTCTTATCTGAGGAAATGCTCATCATACTTGGGAATTCTTGACATCATCGACCTCTAGCCCTAGAATTATTCACATACTATTCTACATTATTCGGTTATATACATATATACGAGGCTATCCTATTATTATATACTTTTCACTTCATTTCATTTTATTCTAGACTTATCTTTAGCATTTTGTAGGATCTTTGTTTGCACTCCCACATTGTATAATTAATCTACAACTTGATATTTTTAGCATGTAACTTAGCTTGCATGATTGTGCCTAATCTTTCCTTGAATGTTGAATACAAATGTTACTAAGGTGCTATTTTCTATGGTGAAATTTTATTTTCTTTGTTTATACGGGTCATTTTGTCACATAGAAGCCATTATTGCCCAAATGAAGAAAAATAGTTTGATTTTCTTGCTTTTATGGGGGAAAATGGCATCGACAATATTGCTGGTGTTGAGGTGTATATTGTACAAATCCTTTATAGTCTACTTCAGTTTATATTCCAGTTTTAATCATATTTCATGTCTTATACTATGCATTGTATCTTCTTTCTTTTTTAGAGAAGGAAATCATTATTGATGGTAAGAACCAGGAATTGAAGAAACAAGAGGACAATAACACTGAAGAGACAAAATGAAAATTAAGAGAGAGAAAGAATATAATTGGGCTAGTGCTACCTATATAGTCGATATCTCGCATAAGAGACACACATAGAGATTTATGGTAATGTCTTTAGAGTTTTTGAATTCACCTACAGAACCTTGGAAATACAATGATAATGTTTTGAAGTGATGAAACAATATTTCATGTGAAAATTGTACTCCAACCAATATTAAGGTGGAAACTCATATTGTAATACTTGATGTTTTATATAATATAATTTTTGTGGTTGAAATTATTTATAGTTGCACTTGATATTATTTAGTATTGTAATTAACATATGTAACTTTGTGTTTTAATAATAGATGAACATTTACATTATATGCCAATTTTTTTTAATTTAGTTGCAAATTCATACTAATTAATCTATGTTTATTTATAGAGAAAAAATAAAATCAATATAAAACTACTAAATTAGTAGTTTGTGTTTATTAATGAACACAGATAAAATGAATATACAACTAAATTAGTTGCTTATAATAGTTGCTAGTAAGAGTAAATGAAATGAATATAAACTACTAAAGTGGTCATTAATATAATGAATATGAAAATACCAAAAACGATAAATGACTACTACAAATGATAAATTTTTTATTACAAATGATTACTAAATTTTGCATATATAAAACTATTAGTAGATAATTTATAGTATCTGACAGCAACAAAACTGAAAGTCAGTCCCTAAGGAGAGCTGGTCTGCTATTGTCACTCTATCAGCATTTTCTCCTGCTTAACTCTGTTCACCTCCACATGGTATTCCACAACTTCTTCGGTTTTAATTATCAAATTCAAGGAATTTGACAAATAAACATAATCAACAAACTTTGAAAATTAAAGGAACCCAAGCTTTAATTATCTTGCCATCTTATGTTAAGGTTGTAACCCTTCAATATCTCACATTGATAACCCGATACTTTTTTAAATAAATGACTTTGGTCCTTGGGCCCACATGATGTGGATTTTAATTTATTATTCATGCCATACCTTAAGTTAACCTTCGAGCATCTTCCGAATACGACCACTGTCCGATGGCTTCCCTCCAGATCGATGGCGTTCAACGATATCGCACGGCCTCCCTAGTCGAACATTAGCACGTGATGGCACGCGAAAAGGCGATTTTCGGAATCCTGTCGTATTCCACGTCTCCATTGCTCTATGGAATCGCTCCCAAATGGAAAATACCACTCATCTCACAAAGGTGGTGCGATATGGCTGGGTTAGTTTCGCAAAACCACTCTCGGTTTTAGAAAAATGGTTGACCCCAGTTTAAGTCGGGTTACGCTGTCCCCTGTATTCACTAACTCAGGTCTAGCCTCGGGGCAGGATTCCGATTAACAGCAAAATGAATTTTATCTCTTTATTAAGTGGGATTTCCACTATCATTAAACGGAGTTCAACGACCACGATTTTACACAGACCTCGTCTACGATTGGGATTTAATTCAATAGAGCTTGTTGAATTGTTCAAGAGAAACAATAGACAGAGGGATGCGAAGACTGTACGACAGTTTGATTCAATAACTATACTCGCACAGAGTTCAATCGCCTCCCAATTAAACAAATTTCCTCACAAATATCAACTCGAGACAATTTGATAATCAACGGGAACTTAAATTTATTCAACTGGAAGCAATTATTTAACACAAAAATTTTATTGCAGAAATCTCCTCCTCAATACATCCGAGGGGTACCAATTATATACATTACAATGTGTCTCTTCGGTTCCTCAGTGAGGACCGTTTAGAAAATCAAAGGCCTAATTACAATTTATTCAAATAACTGAAACATGACAGATGGAATGAACCTAACTATTCAACATCTACTAATCCTAACTGATCTAAATGCAACAGGCATCTAAGGTATTGACACCTAGCTGTTACAATTCAAATGATTTCAAACCCTCCTTGCCACAACATGTGGACAAAAACTCCTACATTGCTGGCTAGTGTCTAATGCCCTTGCATCAGTCTCCTGAGGGCGATTTCCTTCATGGGCTCCTGTCCATGAGCTCCTCCACTGATCTGCCTATCTTCTGCGACATACCTTCAGTCATCCAAGTCGCGTCTTCCTCTGGCTTTTCCTTCCATTTGAATAAGTACTGAAATTACTCTTGTCCTCTGGTCTTCCTGAACACTCTTTTGTCCAATATATTCTCTGGTTGCAATGGTTGTGCTGGAGGTAGCTGCTTTTCCCACTCAATCTATTCCTTGTCTGCTCATCTTTCTTCTGCACCATCATCTTCATACTTGTACAAATCTGCAACATTAAAAATGGGAGATATTCCAACATCAGGAGGTAATTCAATCTCATAAGAATTGGCAGAAAACTTTCTAAGTATCTTGCATGGTTCAATATTTTTGAACTTCAGTTTGTTATACTTCTTCTTTGGGAATCTCTCCTTTCTCAAGTGTGCCAAAACCAAATCTCCTACTTCAAAATTGACTTCTTTTCTAGTCAAGTCTGCTCTACCTTTGTATTTTATGTTGCTTCCTTGTAGCCACTATTTCACTTGCTCCTGTATGGCTTGGATCTCTGAAGCAAATTCCTCACCATCAACACTCCTTAGTTCTGCCTTTCCCAGATTTCTTAATTTTGATATTCCCCTGGGATGCATTCCATAAACAATATGGAATGGGCTCTGTCCTATGCTTCTATTTGGTGAGTCATTATATGCATATTCTTCCTGGGGAAAAATATGGTCCCACTACTTGGGATGCTCTCCTGCAAGATTTCTCAACAAATTTCCCAGACTCGTATTCACTACCTCAGTTTGTCCATCAGTCTGAGGATGGTAAGCTGAGCTGAAAATCAGTTTGGTACCAAGTTTCTTCCACAGAGTCCTCCAAAAGTGACCCACAAATATGGTGTCCCTGTCTAAAACAATACTCTTGGGAAACCCATGAAATCTAACAACTTCTTTGAAAAAAAAGTTAGCAACATGGGTGGCATCACTAGTTTTATAACATGGAATAAAATGTGACATTTTGGAGAATCTGTCCACTACAAAAAAGACTGCATCATTCCCTCTCTGAGTCTTGGGAAGTCCTAGAAAAAAATCCATACTTACCATGTCTGAAGGCCTATCTGGAATAGGCAAGGGAGTGTACAATCCTGCATTCTAGCTCCTTCCTTTGGCTTATTGACAGATTTTGCAATTTTTCGCAAACTTGTCCACTTCTGCTCTCATCTTGGGCCAATAATAGAAGTGACTCAGCTACTCATAAGTTTTATCAGTACCAAAGTGTCCAGCAAGTCCACCACTATGCTTCTCCTTGATCAAATTTTCTCTCATGGAACATTTTGGTACACACAGTTGATTTCTTCTAAATAGTAAGTCCTCCTGCAAGAAATAATCCAGCCACTGGCTTCTATCTGTTAGAACAGGGTTACAACATGCCTCAAATGCTTCCTTAAAATTAGAATTTGTTTTATATAGTTCTTTGAGAAAATCAAATCCTACAACTTCAAAATTGGTTTCTTGAACAAGCATGTGCCTCCTACTCAAACAATCAGCTACTTTATTTTCTTGGCCACTTATATGTTTCAAAACAAAATTAAAACCTTGGAGATACTCAACCCATTTTGCATGCTTATGATTCAACTTGGGCTGCTGTACAATGTACTACAAAGCATGATTATCAGAATATAATACAAATTCTTTGGACATCAAATAATGTCTCCACTTTTTCAATGCTTGGACAAATGCATAGAATTCCTTCTCATAAGAGGAATACTTCCTTATGGTTTCATTCAGTTTTTCGCTGAAATAATCTACAGGCCTATCATCCTAACTCAGCACAGCTCCAATGGCCTCTCCACTGGCATCACACTTCACTTGAAATGGTTTAGAAAAATCAGGCACAATCAAAACAGGCTTTTCAGTTATCTTTTGCTTCAAAATTTTAAAGCTTCTCTCTGCTTCAGCAGTCCATTTAAATGGTTTTTTGATATTTTTTATTGTCTCAACAATGGGTGCATTTATCTTACTGAAGTTTCTTATGAATTTCCTGTAAAAATTGGCAAGTCCATGGAAACTTCTTACCTCAAAAACATTTTTGGGTGAAGGCCACACCACAATTGTCTTAACCTTTTCTGGGTCCATCTTCAATCCTTCTGCAGAGACAACAAAACCAAAATACACCAACTCTTCCTTCATGAACGGGAATTTCTTTAAGTTTATCAGCAGTTTCTCTTGGTGTAGCTTCTTCAAGACATAATTAAGATGCCTTAAATGTTATTCTTTAGTTTTGTTGAAAACTAATATATCATCCAGATACACTATCACAAATTTACCAATGAACTCTTTCAATACTTCATTCATAAGTCTCATAAAAGTGCTAGGTGCATTTGAAAACCCAAAAGGCATGACCATCCATTCATACAGCCCTTCATTTGTTTTAAAGGTAGTTTTCCACTCATCACCCTCTCTTATTCTAATTTGATGATATCCACTCTTTAAATCTATCTTTGAAAAATATTTAGCACCACTCAAAAAATCCATTAAATCGTCAACTCTGGGAAAAGGGAATATGTACCTGATTGTGATCTTATTGATTTCTCTGGAATCAGTACACAACCTCTAGCCTCCATCCTTCTTTGGGCTCAATACTGCTAGTACTGCACATGGACTCAAACTTTCTCTAATCAGTCCTTTGTCCACCAATTCCTGTACTTGTCTCCTGATTTCCTCATTTTCTATGGGAGTCATTCTATAGGCTGTCTTATTTGGTAGATTTGAACCAGGGATAAAATCTATCTGATGGCTGATCTTCCTCACAGGTGGTAGCTCATCAGGTAAATCATCCACCACAATATCAAAATAATTGTCTAACATCTCTTGGATTTCTATTGGCAAATCAGAAATCTTTGTAGAAGTAAGAACTACCTTAGGTTTGCAAAATAAAGCAAAGCTTACCTCTTCCTCTTCTATATACTGCAGATATTCCTTCCCGCTCAACAACAAGGTCTTTGGATCAATCACTCTGCTTGATGGCTCGCCTTCTTCCATGGGTATCAATGTATGATGCACCCCATCCTTGAAGAACTTGTAAGTGTTCTTCTTGCCATCATGCACCGCTGCTCTGTCAAACTACCAAGGTCTTCCTAGCAGTATGTGACACACATCCATGGGAATTACATCACATAGGACCTTATCTTTGTATTTTCCCATTTGCAACTCTATCTCACACTATTCTTTTACAATCATCTGGTGCCCTTTATGCAGCCAGGACACCCTGTAGGGAGTTGGATGCTCCCTTGTTTTCAGCTTCAACTTCTCTATCACCTCAATGGAAACCATATTGTCTATGTTGCCACTATCAATGACTAGTTGGAAGCATTTCCCTTGGACTTTTCATATGCTCCTAAAAAAATTATTTCCTTGTGCAGGCTCAGTGACCTCTTTGGTTTGCTTCAACAGGACCTTATTAACCACCAAGGAATCTCCCCTCTCCGGTAGAATTTCTTCTCCAATTTCTACCTCTTATCTAGCTTGGGCAACAACATCATTACTTGGACCAGCACCCACATTCTCTGGACACTCATAGTGCTTATGTCCCACTTGCTGACATCTATAGCACCTCAATTCTCTACCTCTGACTCTTCATCTGCCTCCTCTTCCTCTATAAGAACCCCTTCTACCTCTTGCATCATCCTCTGCAAATGCATTCTGAGGTGAGCTACTGTTAGCTCCATCCCTAGGTGTAGTAGGATTTCCTCTACCACCCTAAATTTCCTTTCCACGGAAAGTACCTCTCTTTTTGGCAGACTGCTTCCTTAGGAGTTTCTCCTCTGCTTTCAAGGCCATCTGATAGGCCTCTTCAACTTTCTTAGGAGATAGAAGAAAAATCTCATCTTGGATCTCCAGCTTAAGACCATTCACATATCTGGCAGTCTTCTCTGGTGTGTCCTGAAATTTCCCAGCTCTTATGCTTACTCTATAGAATTCTTCTATGTATTCCTTTACTGTCAGCAACCTCTGTCTCAGGTTCTGCATTTGCCTAAAAAATGTTAGATGATAATCACTAGGCAAGAATTTACCTTTTAACTTAGCCATCATTCTGGTCCAGCTCTTGATAGGATGCTTGCCAACTCTCCTCCTTTCTGCTTGTACTCCATCCCACCAAAGTGCAACATGTCCCTTCAGCTTTGTTACTACAAACTTGACCTTCTTATCTTCGCTCATTTCTTCATAGTCAAAGCACTTGTTCATTTCATTAATCTAGTCCACCAGCTCTTCTGGATTCAATTCTCCTGCAAAACTTGACACTTCAATCCTGGGCTTAACTGCAGACCCCATAACAGTTCTGAGGAACCTCATGTCAGGAGGAATCTCAGCATTTTCTTCCGCTTCTTCTATCTCAGGTTCACTGATGTCTTTAGGATCTCTGGGCTGTCTTTGCTCCATGGCATCCATTCTAGCCTCAAACCTTTGCAAAATTCCCAACACCTCTGCATTGGTAACAGGTCCGCCTCTCCTTCTGCCAACACCTCTACCAACTCAGATTTCCATGTTAATTCTCTACAAAAGAAACTCGAAAACAACAGCTTTGATACCACAAATGACAGCAAAAAAATTGAAAGTCAGCCGCTAAGGAGAGCTGATCTGCTATTGTTGCTCTGTCAGCATTTGCTCTTATTTAGCTTCGTTCACCTCCACGTGGTCTTCCACAACTTCTTTGGTTTTATTTATCAAATTTGAGGAATTTTACAAACAAACATAATCAAAAAATTTTGAAAATTAAATGAACCTTAGCTTTAATTCTCTCGCCACCTTATGTTAAGGTTGTCACCCTTCAATATCTCATATTGATAACACGATACTTTTTTAAATAAATGACTTTGGTCCTTGGGCCCACACGATGCGCATTTTAATTTATTATGCATGCCATACCTTTAGTTAACCTTCGAGCATCTTCCAAATATGACCACCATCCGATGGCTTCCCTCCAGATCGATGGCGTTCAACGATATCGCATGGCCTCCCGAGTCGAACATTAGTGAGCGATGGCACACGAAAATGTAGTTTTTGGAATCCCATCATACGCCACGTGTCCACTGCTCTATGGAATCACTCCCAAATGGAAAATACCACTCATCTCACAAAGGCGGTGCGATATGGCTGGGTTGGTTTCACAAAACCACTCTCGGTTTTGGAGCAGTGGTTGAACCCGGTTTAAGTCGGGTTACGCTATCCCATGTATTCACTAACTCAGGTCTAGCTTCGGGGAAGGATTCCATTTAACAGAAAAAAGAATTTATCTCTTTATTAAGTGGGATTTTCACTATCATTAAATAGAGTTCAACGACCACGATTTTACACAGACCTCGTCTGCAGTTGGGATTTAATTCAAGAGATATTGTTGAACTGTTCAAGAGAAACAGTAGACAGAGGGATGTAGAGACTGTACAACAGTTCAATTCAATAATTATACTCACACAAAGTTCAATCGCCTCCCAATTAAACAAATTTCCTCACAAATATCAACTCGAGACAATTTTATAATCAACGGGAACGGAAATTTATTCAACCGGAAGCAATTGCTTAACACACAAATTTTATTGCAGAAATCTCCTCCTCAATACATCCGAGGGGACCAGTTATATACATTACAATGTGTCTCTTCGGTTCCTCGGTGAGGGCCATTTAGAAAATCAAAGGCCTAATTTCAATTTATTCAAATAACTGAAACATGACAAATGAACTGAACCTAACTATTCGACTTCTACTAATCCTAACTGATCTAAATGCAACAGGAAGCTGAGGTATTGACACCTAGCTGTTACAATTCAAATGATTTCGAACCCTCCTACCCACAACATGTGGACAAAACCTCCTACATTGTTGGCTAGTGTCTAATGCCCCTGCATCAGTATCTTATAACACGACCAAAATTTATTCATATTTCTTTGGTCATTAATTGGTTTCAAATGATGACTAAAATTTTCATATATATGACTAGTAGTAGCTAATTTACAGTATCTTATAACATGACCAAAATTTAGTCATATTTATTTGGTCATTAATTGGTTTCAAACGATGACTAAAATTTTCATATATATGACTACTAGTAGCCAATTTACAGTATCTTATAACATGACCAACATTTTGGTCATATTTCTTTCATAATTAACTGGTTTTTTAGGGTGGTCATTTAGTAATATATTTTGTTTTCATTTGGTCATCAATTGTGACAATTACTAACTAAATCAATGAATAATTTAATGACCAAAATTATGACTAAATATACTACTAGACATAAAGTTGAGACAAATAATTAATGACTAAGCTAAAAAAAACTAAAATTTGGTCGCGTTATAAGATACTGTAAATTAGATACTATTGATCACCAACCAAAAAATAGTCGTTTATATGAAAATTTTAGTCATGTTTTTAGTAACTAATTAGCCATTTTGTACTGGTTATTGATATATATGTAATTTTTGAAGTTTTGGACTCTTTTGTAGACAGTTATTGAAATTTGAAAACATATTCATGGGACTTAAGTGAATAAATACCATCTTACTCTATTCTAGAAATTATTTAAATTGCATGGAAAATGGTATTTTCCAGGACGCAGAAGAAAGGAAGATGGGATAAAAAGTGGTGTTATAAAAAACCCTTAAAATGTTAAAACATGTAGTGGCACTCCCCATTTCCATTGAGGATAGCATGCAATCACCAAAGAAATTAGAAATGTCTTGGGAAATCCTCTAGAGGTAGTGGGAGATATCGGGGATGGAAAATTGTCTATCTCTTACATCCCAATGATTCCTTGAGACATCTATGTTTCCCCTCCCTAGGGTGGAGGGATGCAGGAAATGCAAGGGACATTTCCCTACGGAATACTAATAAATTCAACTACATTTTGTGGCTATGATACTGCTAATAGTTCTTAAATTAAAATAGTTTAATTTCGTAAGCTAAATCCACATAGGTATACATCTTTCAAAAAATGATATTTTGGCAAGAATTTCTCCCCAGATATGAGAAGTATAGATTGAGTTTGTTGTAAATTGTCAATAGTATTCGAAAAATGACATGACACCAAATTGATAAGGATGATAGAAAAATAACATGGCCTTTTTGAGAGTTTCAATCATGAATCTAAAAAATTTCAAGATTCTTTTCAAATCATGAATCACTAAAAGGTCTAATTTTTTTACCAATAGGTGTATTAGAAATTTCATTCTGAATTGGAGCATGGGTGGGTGTATTCGCAATTTCCTTTCTAAATTGTGGCATACCACACTCACAGGTTCACTAGGTATGTCCTTTTAGGACTATTCTTATCTTAGATTCCAACTCCTCAAAGAATAACGGTCCTCTTCAACCACTATTATCTCAGATTATTCTCTAACCCTCAAAAAGTGTAAGTCCACTTCCTATTTTGAATTTTATCTCATCAAGGAAATCACAGATTTTTATTCAATCCTCCATTCACCATTCTTCCTCCATGCCCTTCACATATATGTACAGTTGTTAGTCCTGGCCTAGTGCATGACACATGATGAAGAGAATACAAGTGGGATGTTTCTCATTACTCCTTGTTACCCAAAGAGGAGATCCTTATTCCCACTTGATTTATGGTATTGATCCTTTTTCCTTCAGAAATAATAAGGATACTTATACTCCCTCTAAAATATAGAGGATATTCTATGAGTCAACCATTTGCAGATATAGAGAAACAAGGTCCATATATTTCTGAGAGGAAGGAGCATCGCTTACTCCTAGTGATGATTGGAAATGTCTCAATGGTTATTTCTGAATATCATTTTGTCCACAAATAATTTCCATAGCATCATTCTTGAATTTCCAGATAAATTTTTTCCATCAATTCCTGGAAGTCTAGCTGTGGAAATATCTAGTATTTTTTTCCCCTTCATCAATCCACATTTGACGATACTTTTGTTTCCATTCCTATGCTTGACACAAAAGTATTTTCATTTTTTTTTGTGTCGAATTCTACTAATTTATGTTTGAAATCCTTAGAGAAGTAGTCTATTGAGTGTGGATCTTCCAAAGATTTAATTTGGGTTTCGATTTGTATAATTTATCTAATCCTTTATTTTTCTAGATGAAAAGAAAAAAACCAAACTACATGTTTTAGATTTTTCATCTTATAGAGAGATTTTCCATATCTAAATTGCTAATGCTCAGATTGAATTTTATCTAGAAGTCTTGGACCATTGAGGTGAATTTGGGGTCTTTCAACCAAAAGTGGTTGAAATTAAAGGGAGAAACATTCCATTTTGATATGTGTGTCTAGACTAAAAGGAGAGGAAAATGGTCTTATATTTGCAAGGGAAGAACTCATGAGCTCAAATTGGTGATATCGTTAGCTAGACCTTTATTCACAAAGAAGATATCTAGTACTTTTGAAATTCATAAGATCCCCATCTACCATTCCTCCATGTTGGTCCAATTGTGCCAGGATTAATATATGTAAAACAGTTTCGAAAAAATAGGTCCTTGAAGTGTGTTGCAAGAGAGTCTGGATTGTTTTGACATAAATTTTAAAGATTATCTCCTTGTTTAAAAATTTTAGTCCATGCCAAGATTTCCATAAACTAACTTGAATTTAAAAGTTAAAATTTCTCGCATCAAAAATATGCTTATCATTATGGGATGTGATATCTACACACACTCCCACCTACTTTTTGAATCATTCATTTGTCTCCAAAAAGAACCATTTCCAAAATGGTAAGTGGCAGTAAAGAGAATATGAGTTGTTGGTCTCTAGGACCTTGAAAAATATTGATCTTGTGCCATGCTATAAATATAGGGCTAGCATCACTCTGTGTCTTATAAAAGATAGATAGTTGGGTGTGGCACACTTAGGGAAAAGTCCATCAACACTTTTTGCTCATGCCTAGGTTGTGAGAAATGGGCTCGCGTCATGGCGCTTGCGGTGCAGATTTTTATAGAACTTATGTGCATGCATATAAAAATTAGTTGGATTTGTTTGTGGTGAGATGATATTATCAAATATTCTATTCCTTCTATGCAAATTTTCACCTTTAGGGGCAATTTATAGTATACATATTAGTTTTATAAACATTGTTACGTTATGTTATTAATAATGTAATTTAATAAAAATAATTATATTACTAAAAATAATTTTACATGGTAAGCATTTAATGTTTGGGTGAGGAGTTATTGGAAATAGAAGACATTCATTTTCATCATCCTCTAAGAAATTAAACTTGGATATGTGTGCTAGAACACCCCTCGAATAGGAGGCATTGCAACACAACAGACTTCTTCTTTCTTGCTCAGGATGCATAGACAGACAAATTCTTCTTGCCAATTTTTTCTCATATATTTGGTGATGTCAATAAGAGGAAGGAGGGAAGTTTCTGATCGATCGGGTGTTCGAGTCCTTCATAGATATGGAAGGGGATAATCCCAAGAAATGAATAATGTGGAATGTAGTGAATCTTTTTGTCAATCGAGGATCCTCTAGTATGTTCCCCACGTGTGCCATCTAGCCTATGGGCATGATCAAGGTGTCCATTCAGTTGGGTCAAGGTTCAGGTTATAATGTTACAAAGAGCATGCTAAAGGACGAGGACTTTGATGCTTTTTGCAAGGGGTTATCAGTTGGTTTGATAAGATAGGAAACCTATAATAAAACACATATTTATTCATTTAAGATATTTAAAATTAGAGCAATTACCGCTAATAATGGGAAACCACTACCTATATATCAGAAGGCTCTTTGTGGATTGATAAAAATGGTTATTGGGGCATGCATTGGAAGTCCTGCAGATTTAACTCTCATTCACATGTAGGTGGATGCAACTTTTCCCATTGCTCAGTGGTGACATTAAAAAAATGCATTCCATGCACTATACCATATTATTGGTAACAAAGGGGTTATAACCCTATGGAAAGGGGTAGGTCTAACAGTTGTCCAAGCAATGGCCTTAAATATGGACATGCTTGCTTCTTATGATTAGTCTGTAGAATTTTTCAAGGACACCATGGGCCTTTATAAAGCTACAATTGTTGTTGCTGCAAGAGTTTTTTCTAGCTTTTTTGCATCTAAATGTAGTCTTCCCTTTTATTATCTAAAGAATCAGATACAAAAGATTCATCTCAATGCCATAGGGAAGTATCCATATTTAGGCTGTCTGGACTATTTTGTGAAAACATTCAAAGTAGGGGGGACTATTTAATTTCTATAATAGGTTTCCTATTTATTGTGTTCACATTTCTCCCCATGTCATGATGACATGGATATTCTTATATTAATTCATTTTTGTCATCCTAAAAGGCTATGCACAACCTCATCCTACTTCCTTGAACCTTATTTCTTTTCCCACCTATCATTGGCACTCGAATGACAACGAGGTTTGGGTTATCTTGAATATATTTTCACTCTGCAAATTAGCTTTTTCTTTTATTTATATTTTCCTAGAATATGTAGTTTTTCAGTTACTAAAATCTGGGTTGTTTATTTGTGTGTATCTTGGTAGGTACTTCAAGCCCTATGATATAGGGATTGGAGGAAAAAGTGCCACAAGAGTATCTTGTGCACTTGGAACCCAAGCTTGGGGTTTTGTACTGATCAATATTTGGGCCAAAACCATGAGAACATTTTGACATTTGATGGCTGAGGAAGATAGGTCTCGGTGAGACGATTCTAATGCAATGTGAATCATCCGATTCTGATTTATAAAGATGAAGTTATGAATTTTTGAATGTTATGTTAGGTTTTGCACATGATGGTCTAGGTCGGCTTGATGATAATAAGCATTGATACAACTCGACAAAGCCCTAAATATGTTGTTGGAAGAGGCCTTATTTAGTATAAATATGAGGTGATATGTGATCATTTTAGCATCCACATTAGGGGAATTTTGAGGTCTAAAATGGGCCTCCTAAGGAAATCATAAAGTAATAGTAGAAATAATAAAATAAGATTTGATTACATCATCAAATTTTAGAGGAAAAAAAGAAAAAACTACTTTTTCAACTCATATTTTCAACTTATCTCCAAAATTTTTTGCTCAAATTTTGAGCGGGAGTATTCGTTGGATGAAAAATCTAAATAATCATCCAAGAAGTACCCATGTTGCATAGTTTTGATGGATCTTGCTACATGAAAAGTTATAAATACATGAAAAACTTGATTGCAATCACGTTTTTGATGTATTTCTCATTTTTCGCGTAGTAAGGTCCATCAACAGTATGATCGATGGGTATTTCTTGGATGAGGAGTTAAATAGTGCATCCAACGAGTACACCCGCTCCAAATTTGAGTAAAAAATTTGGGACATAAGTTGAAAAAGTAATTTTATTATTTTATTATTATTTAATATTTCTACCCTTTTACTTAAAAAATGGTGAATCATCCCCCATGGTTGACATCATCATCTTGAATCCTATTGGTTCTTATAAATTTATTTTGGTTGTACAGTTTTCTTATCAGGCCCATTTTAGACCTCAAAATTCCCCTAATGAGAAGTGCATCGAATATCATGTTTGAGCTTTGATTTGACAGCGGATTTGACATAGGGAGAAGGGACGCATGAAGGATGTGTTTTGGAACCATTTTGGAGAGGTTTTATCATAATTGGGTGCAGACTTCTTGTTGTGTTATACCGAAGATTTCATAGGCCCATTTCAACCAATGTCGAGGCTTCAAAGGGCAAGAAAAGACATCAGATTCCTTGCTGACCAGGCTGCAGGAGAAGAGGTAAGTTTGAAGGTTTTTCAAGGCATTTTTACCATGTTTAGGTATTTTGTTTTGGGCCATAGGTGATGTAGGAACAATAACATGCATGAAGGCTTATTGGTAGGTTGAGAGAACTCTATTAAGGGTCCTCTCACATAGAAGGAACTCCTAAGGAGACACCACTACCCAAACGTAAGTTGTAACCCCTTGTTCAGGTGTCAAACTCCTTTTTGTAGCTGTTTCTAGAGATATAGGGTGCCTTGAGGTGGTTTCTTAGGGAACTACAACAACATATTAGAATCCTAAAATGAAGAAAAATGGTGACAAGGGAACATAATAATTGGAGGATTTTTTTAGCAGACTTTTGGAGGGATTTTGGATGCCCTAACCAGAGATAGGAAGCTACAACACTGTGCACAAAACCATAGGAAAGAGAGCAACAACAAGGAGTTGTAGATGATCTCTTGGTGATGATTGGATGTGAGTTGGATCGATTTCCTAGGTGAGGACTTGTTGATTAATCCTAGATTTTGCAACAGATCCTCTACTATAGAGAAAAGGGAAGATGTTTATGAAGTCGGTTGGTAGCCATGTGGAGGGTTTCCTAGGTGTGAGGATTCCCTAGCTAGGTGTAGATTCTACATCATCGATTAGCCACTCATGGACGTTAAGTCCTCATTTTCTATGTTTTTAGTCGACATTACCGTTATCTCCACATGTATTCTGGGGGCTTTCTCTCCACTTTTTTCTAATACCCAGACCAAATATGCCTAGCCCTATTTATCAAGGACATATTTACATAAAAATTTCAAGTCTCACATGGCGTCATTCACCTTGGGATTTCTGGAACTAGTACCTCTTAATTTTGGTTTGTTTCATCTAACTGAAATAATAGATGGTAGGAAAAGTCTTAGTATGCAGCAGATGGGAGAAGGGTGAGACTTTGGGGTTCACCAACCCCACCCCCCAAACCTGTTTACAAGACAAACAAATATCTTTTCTATTTGCTTGTAGATACAATACCGTGATTCATTGGAGCAATCATCAGAGAGTCGAAGGACATGGTTTTAAATAGTGCAAGGCACCTACCACTAGCCAAACCTCCTCCCATCCACAACAAAATGGATAGATAATATTCAAAAACTTCCTTCCTTAGACCTCATGTTTTAAGAGTAGCCCACGCTCCTCTACTACCCCAATGATCATATAATTGGATTTCTCGATGGTTCTAGAAGACTTGGAAAAGGAGACATTTCCTTTCTTGCCTCCCTTGCCATCAACCATCAGATTCAGGATATTCTGACCTCGTTGACCTCATCCTCAAATCCCCTTCCCTTCTTTAGATTTACCCAATCCAACAATATTTATACTCAACACTTATCATTTTTTATCATTTCATGTGATGTTATACATTCTCTAGATTCTATTTTACATTTATTTCATTTTAGTTTTATTTTATTCATATTTTAGTCTTTTTAGCTTTGGATTTATAGCGGAGTTCCATTTCTCTCCCACATTTCATGTAATTACACGGGGTGCATATTTTATTCCCCATTGGCCTACTCATATGGTCACCCAAGGACATTAATAAAATCTTCTTATGTTATTTTATCTTATCTGGACTGAAAATTGGATCTGTATCTGCCTTTTTTTTCTTTCTTCAACCATCATTTTGGTCTTTTATTTTGTTTCTTCTGCTTTTTATTCTATTTTCATAAGAGATTTCCCTTTGGAAGATGGTCCCATGGACATCGTAGCCAAAATTTGTTGTTTTTTTTCGCTCGTTAACATGTTGGGACAGTTAATTATAATATTGAAATTCTTTAAAATATAAGTGTAAATGGAATGTTATTCATCTCATCAGTTTTCAAAAATTTTCTTGAAATATAATCAAGATTATGTTGTAATGCTCCTTTTTCTGTATTTTTCCTCTTACTTCATAGTTAAATGTTTGAATACGTTTTGTATGAATGGTGGAAAATCTTTAAAAAATACTAGACAAGGCACAGGTGCATCATACCATATCATGCTAAACTAAAATTATTGTGTTATTCTAGTGTGAAAGTAGTGTGTTTTATTAATTTTTTTATATTTTGGTTAGATGGTTTTAGACCAAAGACTTTGTTCACAATACTAGAAATTGAAAATAACTACAATCCTTGTTTTTAAGCAATGCTACATGCAGAATACCCATCGTAAAGTTTGTATTTTGACAGTGAAGTCCAATGATCCAATATATTATGTTTTATAATTAATGTAGCTAATAATATAGTTATGTTTGCAGAAAGGAGGTTTTGAGTTAACTCCACACTCTCTCACATTGGTGTTTCCTCCAACATCACTTTTCACATTGGAAATTGAGACAGAGATATATCCTCAACATAATACATCCCTGGAGGTAAATGGAATATAAACAATGGAATATTTATAAAGCATATATTCCTTTACAACTGTATAAAAGCATAATAGTTCCCCTTTAATAGGGTATATACAAGTCATCTGTCAATTTTTTCACTCAATGTGAAACAAAAGGTTTCCAAAAAATAGCTTTCTATGAGGTGTGTTATAATTTTTTATGGTACTTGTGCTCTTTTCCTTATCTTCTAAATTTTATTTTGTATGGTTCTATGGAGAAACACATATGCCCTGAAAAATATAGATTCTTTATGGCACTTCAAATTTCCATTCATATTGTTGTTTGGGTACAAGTTTTCATCCATAGCCCTTCACAAGATGGTGTTTTTCATTTGTTTTATGTATTTCTTTGTCTACATTTTATTTTGTGTAATATATGATCAAAAATAGTTCCATAATATGGTTTTGTTTTCTCTGGGCTAGTTTTTTTAACAAAGGTATCTCAATGGTGAAATTTAATAATTCTTTATCTGTATTAATTCTGTGGTCTAGATTCCATATCTATTCACAATGTTCTGTCACTTCTTTTAGGTTCTTTCCATGTTTTCTGCTGGAAGTAATTTTTAAAATTCTTGAATGGAAATTTCCAGGATATATTATAAGTAATTCATATTTACCATTTGAAATCAAAATAGAAAATATTTTTGGTGGTGGGTGTGGGGATGCTATTTTTGAAAATTGGGCGAAAGTGTATTTAGAGGGTGATATGTTACTTATAAAAGACTTCGAAAAATTGAAATCAACAAGACAAAACTTCAAATGTAGAATATATGATAATGCTAACCTTATGTTGTATAAATGCTTTCCAACTTGATTTCAATATTTGAACTACCTCAACTTCTTTTAATAATTCAGCTCAGAGGTGTTACTTGTGTTCCTCCAAGTTTCTAGAATGCAGAAGTGAAAGAGCATGTGGAGACAACCCCCAAATTTTGGGGAGATTAAATTATATGTAAAAATAAATATACATCTAATTGTATTTGATAATAAAAAGTTTGATAAGAGAAGGAAACACATGTTATCCTCATGGATTTTCATCTCCATAACCTTGGATACCCAATTTACACATTTGAAATTCCATGATTAAAAATAAAATGATTTCCATCACATTTCACTATTTTGGGGACATTGTAAATTTTTCACTGAAAGTTTCATTGTCATGGATGTGTGGGGAGAGTGCCCGAAACCTTGGTGAGAATTTCACTGTGTAAAATTGGATTGTACTCAATATTGGATCAATGTTATGAGTGTTGATGATACCTTGTAGGAGGTATTTTACTATTATGGGGGTATTAAAATATTGTAACAAGGATTTGTCATAGGTGGTGACATCTCCGTAATCTAGATTCATTTTAGGGGTCGATAGCCCTATATCAGGGATTTATTACTTGGATTAACATGGTTGTAATAATGAACTAGGGATGTCCCTAGAATAGAGGATGTAGCCTAAATCATATTGAAGAATTTATGTGCCACCTCTAATTGTGTGTAGAAGATTGTATGAAAATCAGGTCCACACCAAAAGTAGTATATGTGCCACTCAAATAGGTACATGTAACCTAGAAGTAGATGTGTGCACATTGGATACCCAATTTACAATTTACACATTTCTTTCCAAGTTTTACTTTGTATTGTGACATGCCGTAGGGTTGGTTGGGTTACCATGAGATCACAAAGGATTATCACCACTCAACATAGGCTCACTCGATCACCTAACTTTGGCCATGCCCCAATCATGAGTATTTTTTCCCTAGGCCTTGAGTTTTAGGAGAATATATGCTCGTGGTGCTAAAACTTCTATCAAGGTCACCAAACCATGTTCTCCCAGACATGGGCCTTTTCCTTCTTGATGGTGGATGCAGCAAGGCATACTTCCTCCCCACTTTCTTATTCCTCATTGCAGTCTAATGACAGTTTGCAGTGGCTTCTTTATTTATTTCTTTCTCCCTATCCTTTCTTAATGTTGGAAGTTTTTTTTTAGTTTCAATATTTTATCTATTTTATCCTTCTTTTGGAGTAGCCTCTTTCATTTTCACATACTATCATCACTAATTGTACTTCACTGACCCTTGATGAACTCTAATAGATTATGTTTCAGTTAAGTGTCATTCTTCTTGTGAAACGTATGTGTAACTTTAGAATTCATACCATGTAAAGTTTCCATTTTGGCTATTTTATGTCCAATTAATTCAAAACTATTACAACACAGAATACATGGTGTTTTGGAAGTATAATTATTAACACATTAACCTATTTTTAAATAGGAACTATTTTTCCATTCTTATATGGACTTCATATTGAATGTGTTTTATGTCTATATAATCAAGGGTCATACATATATTTTGGAAAAAATGATGACAAGGATTGAAGCAGATAAAAAATTATTTCCTATACTATTTTCCAATGCAAATCTAACAGAGCAAGGGGGTCTAAAGGTATGTGTGTTTTAGTCAAGATAAATAGCATGATCTTAAAATAAATGTTGGTGGTGTTGTTAGCATCTAAGCATGAAGATTTTTTTTTGTGGTGCAGGATGGTAGACACTATATTGTCTAGAAATATACTTTCAATAATCCCTGCTATCTATTTTATTTGGTTGTTGACCAATTAGTCAATATAAATGATACATTCATTACAAGACTAGAACACTAAGTTTCACTTCGTATTTTGACTCCTATAAATGATATATCAAAGACTACTCATGGCATGTATTCCCTTAAGGTGGCCATGAAATGGGATGAGGTTTTACGATTAAAAATTATTCATTTACATTTTACATGCAGTCACTTCTAAAGTAATTAAGATTGCATTTGAAGTCGTTTCCATATGTTGATTGGTCTATCTTTTCTACCCAAGTATTTAGTTTGGAATATGACCTTGATCTACTTAGCATCGTGGTAGTACCTGATTTTAACATGTAAGATATATGCTAATTCTGGATATATGATAAATACTCACATTTTTTTATTGTAATTTAGTTTTTTCTTAGTTTAATTCATTTCACTAGTAGACCATTGATAAAACCTACACATTTAAATTTGCATATAATATATAAATACTACCATTATTGTCCTTATTTATTGCAAAGATGGATAAAATCTCTTTTAAACGTGAGGGGAATTTCTATTGAAGTGGAGTAGCTCAATGAATAATCTGGAACTCTGAAGACATATTTTTAGTTAATTCTTTTATGTTTATCTTCTTTCCATTATATCTCTTTTTTTTTCTTTTATTGTCAGGGTACAGCGAGGGGAGAGATGGATAACAAGAGCCTTAATGTAGAATTTCTTTTCCATTCATGTTTCTTTTTGTTGAGTATTGGCTATATGGTTTCAAATTATTAGATTCTGGTCACTCCTTTCCATTAGATCTCTGAAATGAATCTTTCATGATTGTATCACATTTTCAAATGCAGATATTTAATTCAACACTTGTTTTGGCATCCCCACAAACTGCAACAGATGCAGACTATGATGTTGTCTTGGGTTTTATTGATCATGAGGTATTTCTTGGTGAATGAAACAATTAATACAACTAAAAAATGTTTTGCAGTTGAATCTGTGTAAATATGTTTTGTTTTCATATTTACCTGACTTTTTCTCATGTTCTCTCCTGTTTGGAAGTATTTCCACAAATGTACTGGTAACATATAAACTGACATATATATATTCTTTCTTCATATACCATGTCATAAATCCTTAGTATGAACTTATATCTCAATATGCCATGTATGATATGTACATTGTTATTTCTATTTTATTATGTACTATGTCTAAGGTCCATTATGCATTATCTATGTATTTAATTGTTGGAATTTGTGTCATTCTAAGTGTTTTGATCCACATTCTATTTAATAGTTCAATGTTCCTCATATTCTGCATATTTTTGGATGTCCTGTTTTTCTAGATTAACAGAATATGGAGGAGTTAACAAGGCATACTATCCATTTTCCCTAACATCCTATTTATAATTGGCCTTTGTGCCAAATTTATAGTGTAACACGCCATATTGGTTTCAGTTATTTTTAAAGGAAGGACTTACAATTTTCAGAGATCATGTAATTAGTTAGTTATACATTAAAAGGCAATTGCAACTAGGTCCTTATTGTTCGCATGTTCACTATTCAAGGAGATTCAAAGAATGAAATAAATTCTTAACACCATTTTTTTATCCATGTATGTTGAGAAATGAACATGGAGATTGACTCTTGAGTCCTTGTCGAAAGGACCCCAAAGGGAAATTGGGCAATGGATATTGTTTCAATCTAGAGATGGCTATGTTCAGGAATCCTTCAAATCAGTTTTTTTATGTCAAACATAGATAGGCCTACATTTACTGTGTCTTCATTAAAAAGAAAATTGGCTTAAGTGGATGGACCAAATAGGCATCACAGAGTAGACGACATTGATTCAGGAGTTTTGGTAGAAGCCAAATCCATTGAATCATTTGTTGATACAGGATGTACAATTTTTTCCTCATCTGGTCCAAATAGAAGAGACACATTTCAACAACGTAAATTCAATACTATTAGACCACCTTCTATGCATGTTGATGATTATGTTGCAATATGGAGAAACAATTATGGTATATGTAGCAAGTCCAATGTTGTAAATGTTCATTGTGGGTTGTTTACTGGTGGTAGGCCATCATCTATTCATGTGGATGAATTTGTGGCTAGACAACAGGAATGGAAATAGCCGATAGCCTTAGTTGGCAGAGACCTGCTAAATCCTATGCAAACATTGCCATATGAGGTTGACATAAGTGTTGATAAAAATACAAAATCTGGATAATTGAAGTCTCACCTTGAATATGACTTACAAGAAACCAATATTTAGTTGGAAGTTTTTTCTGAATCAGAAGAATTTTTGCAGTTCCCACAATTCAATGACTTTCTACAATCTGCACCAGTGAACTTACCTGAAGAAAATTCACTACAATATCTTGTTGATGATGTAGAACATGATGAGAGAGATATATAGGTTGAAATTAAATTTATGGAGAAGAAATATATGAACTACATATACACACACACACTGAAAGTTGAGACAATAAATGTTGAAAACTTTTTTGATACTCCATGTGATCTATGTTTCTCTCAAGCACACAAAAAATAGAGTTAGTAGGCTCTAGGAATACATTTATTTTTGAGGTATTTTAAGATAACGTGGTATAATGTTAAACATGGGAGACAGGTTGGGTTTAGCCTGTCTTTTGAGTTGCGTTAAATTTGATATGTCAAAGTGACCTTGTTTCTTGGTAACAGAATTCTTTGGCTGCATTTTGTTGTATCTGCAAACTAAGAAAAATTTATCAATCCCCATATTGAGTGTGGGATATAATTACAAATTATTTAAGATAGAAAAAAGCGAAACAATTCCATTGTGTTGAAATTATGAACAGATTGGTATAATTTCAAACATTATTTGAGACATTTGTGTCATGTAGGGAAATTGATAATATAGATAGTAATAAACTAATATCAACTAATGCACATTGAAATGTATAAGAATAGTTTAATAAGGTAACGTGAGTTGATTGATGTCCACAAATCACTAAAGGATAGATCAATAGGACCAACAAATATAGCCAGTCAACATTGGACAGTGCGGTTGACATGATGATAAACGGAGAAAATAACATAATAAATGTTGAATAGGGAAGGTAAACAATATAAATACATGACACAGTAATCAACATCAATTATCAAGAATTGAGATAGAGGTAGAGATAAGTGAGGGAATACATGCATCGCTGTCATCAATTATCATTGTGGAGGGGCTAATGTAGACCCTCAGAATGTTTTTTGAGGAGTTCCTAAGGGTGAGAGGGCCTATTTGGATGAACTCGAAAGCTTAGGATGGCATAGCAAAACTCTCCTAACATTTTAAGTAGAAGATAAAGATCTAGTGATGGATGTTTCACTACAAAATATACCTTGAGGGGTAGTTACTAGTGGCATCAGGGAGTGGGAATGATCCGAGGACCTTGTGGATGTGATACATATATTGGTTGAGTAGGAAAGTTCACATTGTCTGATAAATATGACGTATCCCACTTACATGGCTAGTGCATCTGCATTGTTCTTAATGCCCCACTGATAGAGATATGTCACAAAAAGGATGTGGTGAACCTAGTGGTGAAATGTTTAGAAAGGTTTTGTTATGTGTATCATATGTGGGTGACTCGCTTGTGTATGTATAAATCTTAGATGTGTCTAAGTGGGATGGTGGTTGAAATATACAAACTAGAATGAGAATATAGGGAATGATCATTCCCATGAATCTCATAATATATACGACATCTAAAGAAAAATAATTCCTCCCTTTCAATCTCCTAAAGATAGAAAATTTGACAGATCCTCTCCATGCAGTATGTGGTTATTTTCTTGATGTGGAAGTTGTGGGAACAAACCTTGCGCTACTTGAGAATATTTTTGAGGCCATTTGAATGATGAGATTGTTGCATAGTTACATAAAATTCTCATAACATGCCATCTTGGGGAAAACATTTGAGGGCAGGATTCCAAGTGATCCGAACTTAAATAATGTATGTACCATCGCTAACTGGTGTGTTGATCTCCTAAGTTAGGTGTCAGAGGTGACCAAGGGCAGAAAAAAGGTACTTGAAGGTAGGGACATGCTCAATACAAATGTTGATGAATTGAAGTAGTAATAATGCCTCCGAAAACAATAGCCCTATGTTTATTGGAGCCTAGAGAAGAAATCTGCTTTGAGAATCAAAGAGATAAATAAGTGTATCTATGATTTCAAGTAATGCAGTCCTCTCGGGTGCAAATCTTGTTAAGGAAAAAAACAAGCTTGGAAATGATTTTAAAGGATGGGCACCAAACCTGTTTTGAAAATTGGTATGTGGAATGACTTTTTTATAATGGTTCATATGTTGTAGCATGATAGACTAAAGTCTCTCCACACATTTTCAATTAGCTACAATTAGACTATTACCCCATGCATTCATGTCAAAAACAAAGGTTTTTCCTTTATTTGAGTTTGTTTGAGGAATCCATTTTGCACCCATTTCAATAATGAAGAATGAGGCTTTGATGATTTTTTAAGGAAATGTTTCTAAGAGAAATACCTTCATATTAGCAAGAGACATATTTTTGAGATGTAGTGGTCAAGTGAGTCAAAGACATGGATACAAGATTTTTAAAGGGCTTTAATTATTATATCATTTTTTTTGGAATCACATATTTTGTTTTTTAGGAATGTTTCTTAGATGGAAATGCCCAACAATAGTGTATGAAGAATGAATTTTTGAGGTGTGTCACTTTGCTGAGCTTGTGTGGGGAATAAATTTGCACCCAGTTTTAACAATGGAAAAAAAGGGTTTCCTGATATAGTGAGGCTAATTCTTAAAGAGTAAGCCATTCATGTTAGCAAGATACAACTTTAGGAGATGTAGAGGTAAATCTCGTCAAAGATGAGGCCAATGAAAACATTTCTAAATGAACTTGAATTACTTCGGATTCATGAATTCTTCTTATGTGTTACATATCTAAGTACATACTAGTAAATGCATATTTATGACCCACTAACTAGGATGATTAATATTAATGATTAAAGTCCTAGTTAATTAATATGTTAGTGTCCTTAATAATAATGTTTCATATCATAATGAAATATTTATATCATTTTTATATTACATTGCCCTTTTCCTTTTCTTATAATTACTAATATCTCATTGTAACAATTTTTAGGTTTGTTAGAAGTGGTATTACAGGGAGTTCAAATCATGTTGCGCAGTAGAAATTTTTCATTTTATAGTTGTTGAAAACCTTCTTGTTTGGTGGCCATTTTTTGTGGTTGTTAGACAAAATTCTCATATATATGCTCAATTCCACACACTTTTGACAAAAAAGAACAAAAAAAGGCATATGTGAAATAGAGTTAGTTGTTGGAATCTCTTTTATTTCTTAGGTAGTACATATCTAGGTTGAGCAAACTAATTCTCTTCATGAATCCTGTAAAACATTGATTGGAGGTTGAGGTGCAAAGGATGAGCCTCAAACTGTACTTGGAGGATGGGATATTCACATTACCATTTTGTGGTTCTATAGATTGACAACATTGTGAAAAATATAATGGTAATTTCTACCTATGAAGTTTCCAAACCAAGAGTTGCAGCAACTGAACATATATCGCAAGTTCGCAGGGTGCTTTATTCTTTGTAGGCACTTTTTTGAAATTTTTTAAAATTCCATATATTTTTTGAATTTATAAGGGTTTGGACTTTTAAATATTTCATTATATCCAACTAAAAATCTTTTAAGGTGATGAAAACCATAAAAATGTATTTCAAATTAAGTTAGGGTCATTGAAAACCAATACCTTAGTGCTAAATCATAGGCTCATGCTCATAGATATTATCATTAATGAGAATGCAGGAATTTAATTCTAGATCCAAATTTCTATTCTTGTACGCGTCATAACATTTTTATTTCCGAGCCCGTAGGGTGGCCGAGTAAAGGACAATGACAATGTTTATTAAATTAACATAATTTTTTATGCAGTTTAATGAAGAGACACCTTTTCCTTTTGTGAATAAGCTCAAGACCATCATACACCATGGCAACATAAAAAAAACTACATTCCCTTTTATTTTCCAACCTTATGTAGTTTTCCATTGAAATTCAAATATCATAAAAAAATGTAATTCTAATTTTGATGCCTTTTTTAATGTGATGAGAAAAAGTGGAGAATGAAAATTTTTCATTTTGTTGTTTTTCTTTATGTAAGGCTCAAGAGCATCCAAAAAAAATTATAGAGGAAAAGGGAATAACATAGGAACAATATGAAAGAGAAACAATTTATAGACCTTAAAAGGGTTGATATTTAAATTCTTTTAATGTTGTTTGTTGTAGGTTAACAAAATCAGATAATTTCCACAAAATAGAAAGGTTGTCGCTACACATAGAGATGGACTAGATGTGAGCCTCATTATTTTGGGTTTTGCAGTTTTGTAAATGCTTTGGTAGCTTAGATTCTCCGTAGTAGTAAAGTACACCACTTGAATAGAACAAGTTTGGAAATCAACTAGTTATGATCTGTCAAAATGTTATGTTTCAATTCACGGCCCTATTTGTTCTTATCCTATGTTAAGGTCCTCATCTGGGATGTTCATACACACCCAAACAGACTAGTTTCTGAAGGGGGTAGTGGATTATCCTCCAAGTTTGGTTTGACTTCTTTCTCATTTCCTTCAAGAAATCATGCACGTTTTAAAATCATGTATGTTTTAAAACATTGAAATATTTTCTCGCATCTTTTGTGCACCTAAACACTTCAGAACATTTTCGATGTGACCTCCAATTTGGAAAAAAATTTAGGCATATAGTTCACATGCAGGTTATGCTCTAATTTCATAAGCATGGATTCATTGTACATATCTATTCCTTTGTAATTAAAGTACATTATTTCGCATCATTTTAGGTGGACGATTACATATGCTCCTATTTTTTCATATTTGGTTCAAGATTTCAACTCCTGATATCAAGAGAATAAATGCGAGTTGACATAGATGGAGAACATTTTGAGGAGGTTCCTCATGGGAAATATGAAAAAATTGATCCAGAATCAAGTGACTATTATGTGTTTAAGATTGGCAGCTTTTATGACATGTTAGATAAAATTTTGGGGAGCTAAAATCACAAAGTGAAACCATATATGAAAGAGGATGTTGTAGTTAGTGCCACTAATTCTATATCTATAGGTTTCCTTGTTGTTTCAAGTAATATGTTTACTCCTATTTCAGGTAATGAGAAAAATCCTGAAGCAAAATTCACTAAGAAGAAGCTCTCATGCTTAGTGAAAATACCAAGGGATTTGTACAACAAAATTTGAACTCAAATTTCACTTGCATAGTTGCAATTGGATGGGAAAACCCAAAGTAGAGACTTCATCAAAGCATCCATATAGATGAAGTAGGTAGCATGCTTATATATCTTTGCAAGTCTTTTAATTGAATATTCTTTGTTTTTTTTAACATCTAGTACATCTACTTTGATCTTTTGAAAATTGTTTCTTCTTCTTACTCTGGTATGTTTGATATGGGATTTTCTGTAGGCCAAAAAATAATAAATGATAGTGAGGTTGAAAGATGAAAGGTAGGAAGAGAGGGCATGTCACGAGGAAATCAAGTCCAAATGACGAGATGTGGAACCCGTGTAGTGAACCTTGAACATAGTAAATAGTGCAACCACTATAGAATAACTTGATGACAAGGTATACTCATATGGAAATGATTTCGTTTAAATCATTAAGGATCATAAATGTTGCTAATTTATTGGTTGTTAATAATGGACTTGTTAATTTTTGAAAATAGATATAGCAGATGCAATATAGATTTGAGAATGAGAGTATGTCTTTATGGAAATAAAAACAATTGTTGTGTGATATGAAATTCCTGACGGTTGCTCAAGATCAACTATGTGCAACTATAGGATCCTATTCTAAGCTTCAAGAGGAATTTAACCACATTGTTAAAATTCAGAAACATAGTGAGGTAACTCATTGAAGATTAATCACCTTTCATTTCTTCAATACTTGAAGTCTCTATAACTTGTTTTCTATATTTTTTCAACTTCTGGGTCGGGGATTGAATTCCCTAAAAAAGCATGATTTTCAAGAAGAAAAGAATGTGTAGGCCATTGAAATATAATTTGGTGCCTTGAAATTTGATTATATGAAATTGCAAGATCAATGGAATGATGAAGATTATGTTCGGAAAGAAACATACGAAGCATTGAAGGCTATAAAAAAACACGAGTACAAGTGGGTAAGAAAATAAAAAAATTGTACGTTGGAATACTAAAATTTGTAAGATAGTGTTAACTATTGTCACACTTTTTTTCCTATTTTTATTGCGAAAAAAAAATCATATCAGAAAGAAAAAAATTCTTCATTTTTTTTTCTTTATTTCGGTTATAATGGAAAATAATATGCACACTATATTGAAATGTATGAATTTTGAAAGTCATGTTGTGTTTTTCTTTTACCCATCAAAATTGACTTATATATTTAATGGATATCTTATAAATTTCTGCCAGTTCTGACCAACCAATATCAGTATCTAAAATTTCAAGGAATCTTCATGACATGTGTAGGCTTATGAAGAATTAATGGTGATGGAAATTCTAATGGCCTCCAATAATCTCTGAATAGTTGACATAGTTTTGGTTATTCTTGAATTAGTTAGCAAACCTCTATATGTTTAGAGGTTTTGATGTTTTGATGGGAGACCATTTATACTTGGAAATGTCTCAAGCTAGTTTTCATGAGTGTGACATCTATAGAAAATGGGATTGCAACAATTTTATTTTCGTTAAACTTGTATTTTATAATAGGCTCCATCATTTATCATATAATACTCTGATTTATGTGCACTGTAACAGTTGGATTGTTTCTCGTCCTGAACATTGGAAACATGGTATCCACTTATATCAAGGTCATTGGTAATGCCTTCATGTGCAAAATTTACTCTAAGGTTCACAGGTAGCTCGGTCATCTAGTATTGGCATCCTATCATTTATTTATTTTTGGCAGTCAATAATTTAATGGATTTTGAAATTTAAGAGCTTGTCATGAACTCACTACTTCTGCTGCAAAGAGAATTGCAACATTTACATTATAGTTGAATTTCTTTTAATTTTAGGTTGATGCACATAGTAGGATTTGAAGCATTTGTCTATATCTACATTTTGAGATGTTGAAAACGTCTAATACCAAGTCTACCGATATTTTCTCAATGTTCCAAATAGTTAATGTGTTGGAGTTTCTTTAATTTTTTTTCCATTTCATTCGTGTTTAAAAATTCACATCCAATAATATGAAGCACATGATGTCTGGGTCGAGATGTTTCTAAAGGAATATCAAATCCACAATTTTTTTGTTCATCTCACATCATGCAGGGGAAAGTAGATGCCTTAATTCAAATATTTGGCATGCCTATTTTGGATCGCTTGTGTCCTTACCTATTGTTACAAGAAAGATTGTTTATTTCCACAGGGTCACAATGAACAAGTGAGGTTGTTACTCACTAATTTTTAAATCGAAATCTTACTTTGGACATAATTGATAAATATGATTAATTCTTAGCTTCTTTTCATCATAAAATGTGACCCAAGTATTTTGAAATTTTAATGTTACGCCATGAAACTTATCATAATCAATGTGATTTCAGGTAATTTCTTCAATAAACAAGGAGGTTGATGCTCATATATCCAATTATCCAAATCTTCCAACTTAATTAATCTTCCAACATCACAATGTTACAATACATGTCGGTTCTATGCATTTCATCCTTGCTTTAGTTGTGAACACTTTTATTCATATCGTTATATATACAAGATTTAAAATTTAATAAAAAACTTATTGAATTCAAAAAAGATGTGGAAACATATGAAGTATATACTCAAATGACATTGCAACCTTTTAATGTTGTAAGACATTTTTAGTTTCATTATATGTGCTCTGTTGTAATTTCCAATTTTTGTGAGAAATGCTTTGGTAATAGTTCAATTTGTATAGGGAACTCAAAATTGATGATACTGCGCAACAAGAGAAAAAATATTGTTATCTTCGTTCTGACCTCAGTACACCAAGTAAGAAACCAAATAATTACTTTTGTAAAAGGTTGACTACAAGTAACACTAGCACTGATGACAGGTTTTATGTGCCACGTCGTGCTGCAAGAAAGTTTGTCCTCCTCTTGTGCGGTTCTTATTTTTCCATAGTTGTTGCTCGATTTGTGATTTAATAGAGAAGTTCTTATAATTTTAAACCTTTTTTAATATAACATTGCATTATTTGAACGAGAAAAAATGTAAGGGTATTTGTCATATTTGTCTCCTATTCAGTTTTGTTATTGTTTTCTTTGGTTTTATTTTTTTTGGGCAGGCTTTCAATCAACAACCACATTCCGAGGAACTGATAACCAGGGATATTCATGACAATGAATATAAATTTCAACATATTTTTCAGGGTAAGTTATATAAGTTATTTTAATGTTGTTTTGGAATAAGAGTGGATAGTGAATATGTAATTATGTGCAATTTATTTTGGTACTCGTATATCATTACAATGCATTTTGGAATGTATACATGTACTGCATATATCAAATTTGTTGTCACACTTGAGGTCATACACTGAAAATATATTTTAAAATACTTTTTAATGGTGTTAGTAGCTACCCGTACACTCTAAAATGTATCTGGTATAACTAGTCGCCAATTACTCTCCCTTTGAATGTGGAGCCAACATGTTTAGTTTTTCTCTGGATATAATTTGTTGGCTTTGGGGAATTGGATTCCTTCTCCCTTGGAATAGTATGAGGAAAATTGAAAATTGCTATATTGAAGCTATATTTTTGGTTAGTATCGTAATTTACAAAGTCACGTCTTATTCTTTTTTAGTTTCTTGTTGTAATATTTTGACAACAATACTTTACTCAACCGATTAGATTTCTATTGACCAGTTTTATTTTTGTAGTGACAATGGTTCATAAATATAACTAGAAGAAATGATACAAGTACAAAAGTGGAGCATGAGACATTCTTAGTAGAAATTTCTAGCCTTGATGTGGTTGATTACGTTGGCTAAAATCAAAATTTGAATGTACCATAAGCATGGCAATTCAAAATATTGGAATAGAAATATGTGCTTATATTTGCATTCATTCCTTTAGTTGAAGATAATGTTTCATCAAAAAATGTTGTACACTAAGAACATGGTAGGTACAAAATTTATTCTATGGTACTTATGCTTTATTTACTTTTTTATACAATTTATATGGCCAGATAGTGGCCACTATTTCCCAACCTAAGAAATATCATTCGAGTTTCTTTCTTTCATGGTTAAAAAGGACATTAACAATATGACTTATGTTTAGGTATATATCATATAAATCCTTTATAGTCTACTTTAGTTTATATTCCAGTGTTCGTCCACTTTCATGTCTTATACTCTACATTATATCTTCTTTTTTTTCTATGCAAAAAAGGAACTCATTATTGATGGTAAGAATCAAGAATTAAAGAAAGAGGAGAACAATAACATTAGAGCGACAAAATGGAAATTCAAGAGAGACAAAGAAGAGAACTAGTCTAGTGGTACATGTAGAGCCAATATTTCGCGTAAGACACACCCATAGAGACTGATGGTCAAGTATTCAGAGTTGGTGAATTGACCTCGAATGCCTTGGCAACAAAATGATAATGTTTTGAAGTGATGAAACAATATTTGATTTGTAAATTGTACTCCAACCAATATTAAGTGGGAAACTCATATTGTAATACTTGACATTTTATATAATATAATTTATGTGGTTGGAATTATTTATAGTTGCACTTGATATTACTTAGTAGTCTAATTAAGATATGGAGCTTTGTGTTTTCATATTAGATGAACATGTAAATTGCATGAAATTTTGTTTAATTTAGTTGCAAAATTATACTAATGAATTTATGTTAATTAATAATGAACACATAAAATCAATCTAAAACTACTAAATCATTAGTTTATGTTTATTAATACTGAACACAAATAAAATGAATATACAACTAAATTATTTTCTTATGATGGTTGTTAAAGAAAGTAAACGAAAGAATATAAAATACTAAAGTATTCATTTATATTATGAATGTGAAACTAGTAAAACAAAATAAATGACTGTTGTCTATGATAAATTTGTGATTAAAAATGATGACTAAATTTTTCATATATATGACTAAAATTCATTCATTTATAGTACCTTATAACACCAATAAAATTCAGTCATATTTCTTTGGCCATATTGCTTTCAAACGATGACTAAAATTTGCATATATATAACTATTAGTAGCTAATTTACAGTATATTATAACATGACCAACATTTTAGTCATATTTCTTTGGTCATTAATTAGTTTTTTCGGGTGATCATTTAGTAATATATTTTTCTGTATATTTGGTCATTAATTGTGGCATTTACTGACCAAATAAATGACTAAATCAATGACCAGATCAATGACTAAATTAATGGCCAAATCAATGACCAAATTAATGACCAAATATATTACTAGACAAAAAAATTGAGACAACCAATTAATGACTAAGCTAAAAACGACTAAAATTTGGTCGTGTTATAAGATACTATAAATTAGCTACTATTGGTCACCGACTGAAAAAGAGTCATTTATATGCAAATTATAGTCATTTTTTTAGTAACTAATTAGTCTTTTTGTAGTAGTGATTATTGTGATATGAATGAACCCAAATACTTCTAGTTTTTTTATGGCTTGTTCTATTGATGTGGTTCAGTATGAATACTTGACATTGTTTTGTGGGATCATTTTTGTGATGTGGCTCACCCAAATGACATGGAATATTTTTTTTTTGTTCGTTCCTGTTATGTGGCTCAACCCCAGGACTTGAAACATTTTTCTTAGTTCATTCTTATGATTTTTTCATCTCGACTACTTATGATTTTTTCATCTCAACTTGAAACATTTTTCTTAGTTCATTCTTATTCCTCTCTTCTAAAAATTGTTTTCACCTGTATGGATTCTCTCTTTAAAAATACTTGGAACCATTTTTTTGGCTCGTTCTTATCATGTAACTCTACCTAAATATTTGGCGCAATTTTTCTCTGTCCTATGATGTGGGATAACTTTAACTAATTCATCCCTAGTAACATTGGTCTTGATGTGGAAAGGCCTCTATGAATCAGTTCAACTGAAGAAAAAAAAAATCCACTCTAAATGAGGTATGTTGTAGTATATATGGTTGGAATATTGTTTGCCTCACGTAGGGAAAAGGGTTCGAACTGGCGGATGGTTTAGTATTGTATTAATTTTATTTTTCCAACAGAGACCAACTATGTCGATTAGCTAAGCCAACTAATGAAAACCTTTTTGTATAATTCCCCTTAGAACTTTCCCATTTTGTAGAATGCACGCTAGAAAGGAATATCTTGTAGAACATTTAATGTTTTATAAATTTTTTCAGGAAAAAGTAAGAGAAAATTAATTTTGGAAAGGTTTTATTGGTTCTATTTCTTTTTAACGTGATGAATTTAAGCACAATAGATTTTTTTATATCTGGGAGATCATCAATATTGGAAATATGAGAAGGTTAATAGGTTTTTGAATATGAACAGAAGGCCAAGTTATGGTTTGATCTTGTGGATCCAATTTGAAATATTATGAAAATTAGTCCACACTAATTTGAAGAAGGATTTGGGTACCTCCACTAAATTTGGTTCCTAAATCAAATTAAATTCTACAATAATTAAAAGCTTGCATATTTTTGAGGTTTGCGCCTTTATCAGGTTGTGGCCAATTATAAGTGGGTTCTCGCACATATTCAATTTCAGTGCCTCATTCAAGTTATATCATATTCCAAGTAGTTTCTTGCACATCTTTGGGGTGGGTTCCTTTAGTAGGTCAATGGATGAAAATCTAGGTAAATGAATTGAATAACAAGAAAAAAAAAATGTTATTTCGCCCCATAAGGGTTTCCATCTAAAATATTGTGCTCTCTTGTGTTGATGTGATGAGGTTTCTTGATGCATATTTTTATTCATTGTTATATTCAAATTGTTATGATACACTACTATATGGATAATTATTAATGAAACTATTTGAAATTCTAGTTTGTTCGCTACATTGATTCAACCCCTCTGTGATCTTTTATCAAAAATATGTTGATGGTCACTTGGTTTAAGAGTGATGCACCGACTTTTTCATTTATGCACCGTTATATATTTTTGTGAGATATTAATATTCTCTAGACAAAACTTAGTCTATATTGTCCTTATTAAATTAGAATTTTGGAGCCACTTATTTATTTTTCCTAAAATCCATGGTAAGATAAGTTCTGTTAGTGCCTTAAACTCTTATGGATATGAGATGCCATCTCTAAGGTTATGTTCTGAGTATTTTTCCATTTTCTCCTAAACTTAGAGTTTTAGCAAAAGCATTATTTCCTTGGGAAATTCTAATAGTAATCACTAAACTTTCCTTATCTACAAATATTAGGAGGAATTTGGAGTTTATTTAGGGCTATATGGTCCATCGAATGGACTTTTTATCTCGGATGAATATTGTTTATTTTTCCAAATGGAATTTAAATCCAGATACAGGAGGGCATAGATTCCCAATATATTTTATAGGTTCATCTATTGATCCATGAAGCAAGAAGGACAAGGCATGTACATATTTGAAATGATATGATTTTATATCAAACCACATTTTTGGATAAGCACAATACATAATACAATAATATGTTATGGCTTGAACAATGGTGTTTCATATGTGTAAGGCCAATTTTTTTCTCTCGATAAGTTGGAAGTGTATATGGGATCTGAGAAATATGAACATGAATAAGTTTACACACAAATGAATAGTCTCGGATAAGGCTAGGAATAGATTTTATTGAGTGAAAATGAGATCTAAGGAATCTGAGATATGGGGTCGACACACCCTTGTGGAGTCTAGATGTTTTTTGAGCCAAATTTATCTCGGCAAAACCATGAAATATGGATGTATAGGAGTTCAGGGACATTTCCACAATGGATAAATGATTGAAATCCTAAATTGGCAGATAAATGTATATAACATAGAATTTATGAATAGCACAATGTGGCCATACCTAATGGGACCCAGAAGTGTAATTTAATGTGGAAATCACCATTAGGAAAAGGTAAAGGCTACATGGATGTTGAATAGGGGCTGCAAGTTATGTAGGACTACAAGAGATGACTTGGCAGAGCCACATGGGTCACAGGTGGATCTTACATGGAAGTAACTTGTAGATGTGGCATAGTATAGCTTGTTAAAATTCGAATGGGAGTAACTTTCATTTCGGGGGATGGATTGAGGAAACATTTATCTCACCCAAAATCTCTCATTGATTTTATATGATGGTAGTAATTGTTTTGGGTCTTGGTGATGTTCTAAAAGAGTATTTTTAGAACCCCATATTCATAATAGACCACGGAGATAAGATTAAATCATAAAGTAACTCCTCCCATAACTTTGAGTAGTGGGAGGGGGTGGGAGGAAGTATTGCAGAGTGGTACTAGAGCCTAGGTTCAACACTCATATTAGATGAGCCCTAATAAGTGAATTTAGAATCTTTGTTAAGATTTATAGAGGGTGGTATTTAATATAATAGTTAAAGGTTATATATGTGTGTATTGATTTTAGATTTACAATTTAGATTATTGTTTAAGTGAAAAAAAATTAACTAGTATTTTGTTTTGTAACCTACATAGTAAGCTAAGATTTTATGTTTCATCGAGTTCATATCATTATGTTTGTTTTCAACCTACCAAGGTCATGAGTGAATATTCCTATTTGTGTTTTATTTAGCTAATACTCATGTGTGCAATAGCACATAAGAAGAGACCAATGTAAAACAAGGAAATAAAGGAATGAGAAACATAATGGTGCAATAAAACCCAAGTCGATCCCAACTAAATTAAGAAGATGATTCAATTAGGAAGAGGATGGAGGAAGGGTCCCATTATTGGATGGACACCTTTAGGAGCTTAAGTGTTTGGTTGAGAAGTTGTAAGTATTATATTGAAAGATTTTTTATAGCTCAAGAGAGGCAAGTAGAAGTATAGGAAATGGTTTTTAAAATCTTTTCATATATACAAAGGAAAAAACAACATGATATTGGTAATAGATATCTAGGCAAGCACAAACCTAAGAAAACCTCATTCGATATAGGGAGGCATGGAGTGGATAGTAATCAAGAAAATGAACAAATTCAAGGAAGAGGAATAGGTAGGAAAGTGAAGACACATTGAACAGAGGAACTCCACTCAAAACTCCAGAGACAATAACTAACAATAATGAACAATTATATAGTTTTGCAACTAGGAGACACCACCAACAAAGGAGGAGTGGGGAAAAATAAATGTTAGAGGAGCTCAAAAAGGAAAAACCCCCTACCTTTAATGGATAAGTTAAGAAGGAAGAAGAGGAAAAAGCATGACTATTTTGAATGAATAGAAAATTTGTTGTGCATGAATACTAACAAAACATGAATGCTAGACTGGTCATTTTTAGCTTGAATTGAAAGGTTGATATATCGTGGGAAGATTTAAGAAATTTTAAGGAAACTAGAGAGAAGGATTTTTAATGGATAATATTTAAGAGATATTTCTTGGAGAAGAACCTATTGAGAATTAATACGGCAACAAAATTAAATAACTTCATGAGAATAAACTCGACCAACATACTAATGATGGGCACACTAACATGTTTTTGGAGTTTCTCAGGTATGTGTCATATATTAGAGATGAGAAAGTTAATATTAAAAGGTACCTCAGTCGGTTACCACAAACTTGTTGATACATAATTGAGTTTGATGAGCCAAGAAGCTTGTAGGACACTATATAAAAGGGAAAACATTTCTATGAGAAATATAGGCATAAGGCTAGGTTTCAAATTCACTAGAAAATTAAAGAAAAGAAAATATTAAATGGAAAAGGGTATAAATCTTTAGGATATAGGCTCGGATCATGGAATTTAAAGTTTACCACTTCTTCCAAGCGTGAGCTTCAATCAAAATTAGTACCATCAATGGATATAGACCCTCTAATCATAAAATAACAGAGGATGAGGGATTTAAAAATTGGCCCTTAAAATTTGGACATGTGGAAAGAACCACATATGGAAAAATAAACAATGTGGCTGAAAGTGTGACACACATTTATGTTGTGTTGGAAAATAGCCAGGAATACCATCAAGCCTCAATGATAAAAATGGAATTTATGGTAAATAACCAAGATTTTTCGATTTTGATTAGCCCAGGTTCTAATTTCAACTATATAATCCTGAAGGTTGTAGAGAAGTATTCTTTGGAGAATAAAACCCATGAGAAAACACGATTGGTTAAGATAATCATAGGAACCAAAATATGATGAAAAACACAGTGTAATCATGCCTCGTGATCATAAGTGGAATTTTCACATCAACCGCTCTTAACATTTTAGCACTGAGCTCATATGATGTACTAGTCGGCATGAAATTTCTAGTGACCCATAAAACCAAAATTTACTAGTACAAAAAGTTGTTGGAATGAATCAGCAACAAAGGAGAGAAATTAATGTTGCAAGGAATAAGGAATTCGGTCACTTTTAGGAAAATATTAGTGTTGTAGGTTAAAATATGCAATAGGAAAGGGTGTGCCTTGTATGTGGTCCAGGAGACTAGTGAGTAAAAGAAAAAAGGTAAATAATGGAATAGTATAAAGTATTGAGATAGTTCATTTATCTGCTTCTAGATTAAATATTTGGATTACCACCTAGGAGAGAGATCAAAATTTTCCAACAAATTAATGTTAGAATCAATACTAGTCTCAAAAGCCCCACATTGCATGAGTGCACCAAAGCTAGTGGAGATAAATGTCAAGCTAAAATAAATTCTAGGGAAGGAATACATCAAACCCATTATGTGACCCTAGGAACCCTAGTGTTATTTTTGAAAAATAAGAATGGAAAAATACAACAATGCATTACCTATAAGCAGTTAAATAAAGCCACAATGAATAAAAAGTACTCATTTCCTTTAATTGGTGGCTTGTTTTATCAGTTGAGAAGGTCTGAACTATTCTCAAAGATAGATTTGAAGTATGATTGCCATTAGGTTCACATTAAGGATGAGGACATCCACAAGGAAACCTTGAAGACCATATATGGATACTAGGAGTTGTGTTGGTGCCATTTGGACCTACTAATGCTCCTTCCACATTTATGTGTCCCATGAAAATTTTCCTTAGTCCATATTTGGAAATTTTTGTATTGGTCATCATAGATGATATATTAGTTTACTAAAAAACTAGAGAATAGAAAGAAGAGAATTTGAAAGCAGTATTTCAATTTTTGAGAAAGCATAAGCTCCATGAAAACCTTAGAAATGTCATTTACTTCAATAACAAGTTCACTATTGGGACATATTATTTCCGAGGATGTTATGGCATTGGATTTCAAGAAGATGAAGGCCATCATGAAGTGGCACACTCCCAAAAATGTTACAAAATTTAGATATTTCATGGGATTGGTTGAATATTACCAATGTTTCATTTCATATTTTTTAATGATTGTACATCCAATCATATCCCTATAGAGGAAACAAGTTAAATTCCAATGGACATCAGAGTGTGTAGCTATATTTGCACCTATCCTAAAAATAACTAATCTGGAAAAGGAATTTGTAGTTTGAATAAATACTTAAAAGGAAGGGTTGAGTGAAGTCTTAATGCAAGAAGGACATGCGATTTTTTGTGACATGATAAAATTAAATGATCATGAGAGGAATTATGTCACTCAATAATTGGAACTCATAGTGATAGTGCATGCACTAAAAATGTGGAGAAATTAATTTTTTGGAAAGAAATTTGTGTTGATTGCAAATAATGGAAGGTTGAGGTCATTGTTTGTTCAACCCAAGTTCAATTCCAAGAAACTTATATGGTTTCATTTGATCAATAATTTTGACTTTGAAATCAATCATAAGGGGCAAAGAGAACAAAGGTGTATATGAAATCAATATAAGTTTACAAGTGGCTCATTTGGTACTCATAAGCACTTGTGAAGTTGACATCAAGGAAAGTATCAAAGAGGAATTGCTTCATGATGAGAATTATCATCATGTGAAGGAAAAGAATCATGATAAATAATTACTCACTCGCTAAGTATGGAATGTGGGTCCAAATATTGACACATTCCTCAGAATGTGGGTCCCCATCATGTACATTATTTCCACGAGGTGCACCATATCTAATTGAGCGAGCATACTTCATTCCGAATTGAAGAAAAACATATCAACAACAAAGAATAACGAGGTCGATCAACCATTAGAGTTATTTAGTATCATACCTATTATATGCAGTATGCGCTAGATGTAATTCTGATGGTTGGAGTTGTAACTGGATGAAAAATTTGTCAGAACATGTGCACCTACACTTTAAGATATTTTGGGATGTGGGCTACAAAAGTGTGCACAAGTTTGACTCTGAATCATTCATCACCCCTCTGTATCAATTTCTCTTCATAGAGGATACCCCTTGTATGTATAAGAGAGCTATCGATAAAATCACTAAAGTGGAATATTAGTTCCCCATCTAGGAGTGAAGCTTCATTAGGGTCTTTATCTCATACAAACCTCCTTGTACACTCCCTAGGTTCACCACAAAAAAATTATTGGTGTGGGAGGAGTGTTATCAAATGACCACATGATTCTCAAAGACATTGAATAAGCATAATAAAAAACCTTGGTCTGCCTTCCCTCTCACTATAGGGGCTTATACTATTGACAAATTTAAGGAGGTAGAAGTAGAAGCTAAGGAAATCAAGGGATTCTACATTGTCACCCTAAGTTACCAGAGATACAGCCTAAAATGGATGGTGGAATCACACTACAAAAAAAAATAAATCAACTATTCATACCCTCATAAATATAAAATTCATGAAGATAAGATAAAGAATGAGTACAATTCATCCAAAGAACTGGGTCCTAATGAGAAACAAGAAAAGGAGGACGAGAAAGTTGAAAAATCATAGGAGAACATATGCCTACAAGATAGGTCAGCCTCACTCAAGAGAAAGAAAGATAAATAGAAGATATGAATAAAACCAAAGAAACACCAAGGTGAATAATCAGAAGACCCTCCAAGCAAGAAAGAAGAAGATGAGGACAATGAAACTATAGAAGAAACAAATGTGACCCTGGCCAGGAAAAATGAGGAATTGAAGAGGAAAAGGGAGGAAGAAATAAGGAATTCATATAAATCAAGGGAAAAATGACTCAACGACCATCCATAATAGTAGAAATAAAAGGAAGAAATGAGAAATCATAAAAAACAAGAAGAACGTCTAGAAAGGGAGGAAGATGAATGAAGAGTCTGAGAGGAAAAATAATAGAAGAGGAAAGAGCAAGAAGTGCTAGAGGACAAGCCAAAAAAGGAAGAAGAAATCAAAAAAAAGTAGGAGCAGGATGAAAAAGAAAAGAAAATGATAGAAGAGGAACAAAAAAACAAGGCCGAAGAGGAAAAGAGAAAGCAGGAAGAAGAGGAGTTGAAGAGACAATGGGAAGAGATTAACAAGAATGTCGAGAAAGATCTAGAATAACAAAAACAACAACAATAATTCAACATGCTAGCTGAAATTACTCTGTTAGATGCTCCTACATCCACTCACATCACCAGAGGACACTTTCTTAAAAGGGATTTTGGCATTCTCGATGAGGAAAAAGAGGATTTTGACCTAAAAATACTTAATTTTGACCAAGTCAATCGTAAAACTATATGGGAAAGAAGTAAATAATGTTACAGGAACCTTGAATAACCTTTTTTGATAACAACATAAAAGGATATTGTCCTGGACACCACAATAAATCTTGAGATGATTGCTTTAGCCAGGATTTCCTTTGTAACCACGATCGAGTTGAATGTGAGACGAATGAGAAAATATATTGTGCAACTCTAGGGAAATCTTTAGGAATCTAAAAAAAAAGAACTACGATAGCATAGGAAGAGAGGAAAATTCATGAGGAAGAGAATAAAGACCTATGACTAGCCCACTCAAGAAAAATAGAATTGTTGGCCTCAATCAAGGAAGATGATGAGACCCTAAAAGAAGCCATGGATGTTGTTTATGAAGAAATGTTGAAGCTGCATCAAACTGTTTCATGCTTCCTAGCCATACATACTGACATGAAAGAAAATATATCCTTGCTAAAGCAAGCCACCACGACCATTAACAATATTCATGAATGGACTCGCAAGTATCTAGAGGAACCAACAACCCTTCCCATGAAGTATCAGATTACTTCCAAGAACAATAAGGTCCAGATTCTCATTAATATTCAATCTCATGATAAACTGGGTAGGGATGTGGACTGGTTTCTCACCTCTTACAAGCATTTGTTGAGTGTTTTCGAGTCTGTAATTAAATTTCATTGAGTTCCTTATATCGAGTTTTTGGGATAAATAAGGAAGGAAGAAGAAATCCTACAGTAAATAAAGATATTCCTTGACCCTTCTAGAGAGGCTACCACCATGAAATATTTATAGGTCACAAAGGAGAACATCACATGGTATGTGATAGAACTAGTGAGAATGTATACAATGATGGTAACCATATAAAATGATATCAAGGTCAATAAAAACACTCTCATATCGATTCCCTTGAATTCCTACATAGCCATGCCGAATAACAATAGAAGGTGACCATAGTAGCTGCTGAGTACAAAATTTGTTGCACCTACCTCATGGATAAATTTCATATAGAATTTCCAAAATTGTGTATTACAAATTTTTTAGATTAGTATCAAATGTTGTGGATATAAAAATATGATAGAGTAGAGTCATGTAAGAATTTGAAAGGTCGCGAGGAAATTCAAGAGTCACAGGTAGACCAAGGGTCACCCTCTTCACTATAAATATACATTTATGATACATTGTAATGGACTTTTAGCTTTGGAATCAATTTTGGTATATGGTTTTGAGGATTTGAGAGATTCTAGTGAATGCAAAGTCAGATAAATCATAAGTTCCTATGAGCTTTAATAAATCAGAAGTTCCTATGAGCTTTGGTGTGTTATCTCTTTCATATGTCTCTATATGTTGTGATACCTGTATCACAGCAAATGGATGGTATATGTTCTTTGTTCATTACGCTTATGTCGGAAAATTGTTTTATTGATGTTGGCACTATTGTTGGAAATATTGAGAGGGAGGTGAATCAATATTCCTTTCATTTAGTATTATTATTAATCTTTCAGAGCGTTAGTTAATCTTCAATTATTATTAGTGTTTGTAAAATGATAGCAGTAAACAAAAGGAGCACAAATACACACACTTTTTAAGGTAGAAACCCCCTTCGAGACAAAAACCACCTGAATTCTTTTCTAATAATTCTTTAATATTCAACTCCAATTGAAAAGAAAGCTCCAACTCTCTAGAATTTAGAAAATCATTTTTCTCCATCTCCCACTAGACATTCCAACGCTCGAGATTCTTCAATAGTCAACTGAACGGATGCCCCAACACCCAATGAGCTACAACTCACCCTAGCACTTCCCTACCACCTTGAAATTTTCACAGGCTTGAACCTATTGGTGACTTCACACACTAGCCTAGCACCACCCTACCACCCTATAGAAGAATAAAATAATATGGACTCTCGCACCAAGGAAAATGGTCCACTTTACAATGATATAGAATGGTGTAGAAGAAGAAGACATACTAGACCATAACCCCAACTATGACACAAATATCTAATGATGATCCTAGACCTCCCGAAACTGCCTCTTCAATTCTTGGTAGATAGACACTTGTACAAAATTTCCAATGATGCTTTTACAATGACTTAGTACAATGATACCTTTACAATTACTATAGGCAGTGTTGCCCACGTGAAGACTTCATGTGGTGAACTTCTTGTTGTTGTTGTGTATCTTGATTACTACTCTTTTCATGCTAACCTTTCTCACTCTTCATCATTTTCTATCATGCATTGAGTCTTATCTTCATGAATATATAATACCTACAAAAAGTCTTCAGGGAAATACCCATGATAGGATAATAGCAAAACTTACCTCATCCTGCAGAGCATATGTTAGTGCTAAACAAACAAAAAAAAAAAAATTAGAATACAAATAACCTAATGCAATTAAGAGATGAACATGCATATACAGAATATACTTACCTGGACCTTACCTCTTCTGCACCTTGCTTTGATTTTATGCCCTAGAAAGTCTAGTCCTTTGCAACCCTTGACAACACATGATCTGGTTTTTTCTTGCCTTCTAGGAGCTTGATATTGAATTTGGTGTCTCTCTGTTATTTCAAACCCCAATATGTGATCTTCAGTGTTGTAGTATTCCTCTAGGTCTTCTTTCCAATTCCATAGGTCTAACCCAGTTTTTATTCTTCAATATAAAGTTATGCCCAATCTATCACAATGACCTAATTATGGAATGGTTCAGTAGAGAGAACTTGTACGGCGTGCCACATGTCATGGTTTCCTCACTTGGCTCTGAATTGATACACAAAAAACCAAAGTCAGTGGAATATCCACCACATTTTATAGAATTCCAATCTGATACTCAGAGAGAGAGTTATGACGATTTTCCCAAGGTCACCTCTTTGAGATGAAGTTCAAGAGTGTGCAAAAACTGCAACTTCCACATATCATATCTCCAAAAATATTGCGAACCATGATCTGAAATTTGTACATGAGCTTCCTCAGGATTTTTTCTTTGCCTCATAAACATTTCAGCTTCTGGCTGTTCATATAAAAAACTTTATAGTGAAAATTCCACGATAACCTGCTTCAAGTAGCAAAAAACCTACATGAGTAGGATATGAGGATCACAATTTATATAAATTCCTAGGTTGAGAGGGTCTTCAACAAGTAAACACGGGAGGAATTTTAGGAGCTTAAAAGTTATTAATTATTGACTGTTAAATTACCACAACCAATTATTTGTGTCATGCAGTAACCCCATGAGGTTTTAGCCCACTAACTTGGGTTACTAACTTCAAACATGAATATCTCTCAAATCGTGAAGAATTACGTGGCATGCCATATATCAATGGAAACATATCAACAAGTAGAAACCATATAAAAAAATCTTGACTCAAAATATATTAGTTGGTAGGTAAAAATTCCCATACAAGATCGGGGTAGCCCCTGTTGCTGCTTGGGTTTACATCAATGAAAACCACTAATCAAAAATCTCCCGCTTTGGCATTGATGGAAACACAAATACTACCCCTGTGATCATGACACATCTTCCTACAACATTCTCTGCCCATTTGAGATCAATGGAAAAGGGTAACTCCCCTCTGAAACAAAACCATCATGCGAACCTGTACACACTTCCAATCCACCTTTATTTTATAGAAAAGGAAAACCTAATGGGAACTTGTGAGAATCCCAAGTTTCTAGCGAAGATATGAAAAGGCTTCACGAGGTAAAGTTCTAGTGAAGATATCAGGGATTTTTTCTTTTGTACCAACATATTGAAGTTTGATATTATTTTCTATAACTTGTTCTCTAACAAAAGTATATTTGATCGGAATGTGTTTTTTTTTTAATGCATGACAGGATTCTTGGAGATGGTGATGGCACTGGTGTTATCACAGTAGATGGGAATAGGCTCACTGAATTTTAGTTGAAGATCTTGCAATGTTTGTTTCATCGAAAGGACTTTAGTACAACAAGCTGCCGCTGCGATTTATTCTACTTACGTTGTAGATAACGAGATTGGGGTTTGCTTTTTGCTCAACCATGATACGAGACAACCACCTAGATATAATGCTGCTCTTCTAGTACTATTACTATCATCAACACTTCCTACCCACTCTGCATCTGTAAAGGCTTGAATAATGATATTTTTACCCTTGGGATACCTCAAGCCATACTCTGTTGTTCCCTTTAGATATCGAAGAATTATTTTGATGGCAATAATATGTGATTCTCTTAGTGCTGCTCGTTATCTTGCTACTTGTCCAACTACTTGCATAACATCTGGCGGAGAGGCTATTACATATAGAAGACTACCAATAATATATATGTACAACCTCGGATTCACATCCTTAGATGAGTCTTCTATGCTCAATTTGTAACCTGTTACCATTGGATTAAGGACGGGTTTGCAATCTTCCATTTTTAATTTCTTGAGCATTTCTCGTACTGCTTCCTTTTTTCTTATCCTGACAAGATTGTCAAAGTTTATGTCACCCATTATTTTGTGATATAGCCAGCTTTCATTTTCTTTAGCTAATAGACATGCTTTAGTTTCCTCATCTAGAAAATATATGTTGTTTGGAGCTTGACTTGCTGTAGCCACAATTTTACCATACCTGCCTTTCCTGATTTCACATTTTGTAGAGTTGAATAGAATTGTTTGTCCTTGATCACACATTTTTCCAAAACTGAGGAGAGTATGATTCATGTTTTCAACTAGTAGAACATTCTTGGCTAGAACATATTTGCTTCCATGAGTGACGATTCCTGATCTTATAACATTTGAAGATCCATCATTTCCAAACGATACAGTTCCATCCTTCTTCTCTTTCAGAGATACAAATTCCCTTCTATCTCCAGTAATATGCATTGAGCGACCACTATCAACATAACACACATCATTGTTGTTTTGAGCCATGAAAGGGAGAGTGCAATTATCAGTCTTCTTCTTCTTCCATGTTCGTTCATTCTGTGGCTTCAAAAATTATTCTATAGGGTTTTCAAGTCTACGGTCTCTGGCTATGTCCTAAGTTTTGACATTTGTAATGTTCCATATTATTTCTTCAATGTTAAAATCTATTTATGTTTTGTTGAGCCCTAGGACATTCATATTTGATAGATCTTCTGGAATTATATTGGCTCCGAGGGTACGTGTGACATTCTAAATCTTTATGACAAAATTTTCCAAATGAATAACAATAGCCACGAAAAATATGTTGGTACCTGGATGGAAATCTTCGTCGAGGAATTGTCTTCCAAGGTTGTTCTTGTGAACCTTGTCCAATGAAGTCTACATGCATGTAAGATCTCATAGGTTCATTGTATTTTGTTATAGAAGGTCCTACTTCTTATTCTTTGTAACCGAGGTTGGTTCTATCATTGTAAGATCGTTGATTCTTGACGAGCTCTTCCAATTCCCTTGAGTTTTTGGCATTATTTTGGATAGGTTTTCCTTTCTTCAGTTCCTTACGCAGCGAGACTACTTTGGCTTATAATGCTTCCCTTTCTTGGTTGATTTCTTCCAACTTTTTTTAAAGTGACTCTTCAATACATTTTTTTTCTTCAACTTCAATTTTTAGACCTTCAACTTGTTCTTAAAGAGTATTAGAACGGATATTCTCAGCCTTGAGATCTTTTATAAGCCTGATTGCCTCCTTAGAAAATTCTTCTATGGTCAACCCTTCTTCATCATTGTTTGATACCTCTTGTTTATTGTGCTTGGCCATAAACAATACTCTCTCATTGGCTTCTTCTTCGTTGTCACTATCTTCATTGGATGATGAGTTGTCTTCTTTAGAGAGAAATTTCCTTTTGAGCTGTCATTAGTTTTGTTTGGAAATTTTGTTGCGAAATGACCAACCTCACCATAGCTAAAACATATGAATGGAAGTTTACCTTTGACTTTTCCGTTACCAATTTTTAGTTTTCTCATAAAGTAAGCATATTCTCCATCTAAAAGACCTTCTTCATCATCTTCCTTTTCTTCACACTTGCAGGTGCAAGTATTTTCCTTTGAAGGTAGTTTTTCCTTATTGATTTTCTTAGATGAAATGAACGTTGTTTCTAGATGTTGAGTACCCTCTTCTTCATAAAGTCTCATTTCATATGCTATGAGAACTCCATGTAATTCCTCTTTGTTGAGTTTTTCCATATTTGCATTGTATTCTAAGATCCATATATTTGGGTTGAATCTCCCTTGTAACGTTCTAAGAATCTTTCATATAATAGTCTTCTCATCAACAGGCTCTCCCAATCCTTCCAGAGTGTTGGTTATTTCATCAACGTGTTGGAAGTATGTAACAATGTTGCGATCTTATTTCATTCTAAGTTGCTCAAATTTTGCACTATATATTTGAAGCTTTTCTTCTTTGACATGTGAGTCATCTGCATATATATTCTCAATATTTTCCCATCCATTTTTGGCGGATTTACAACCCAACAGCTTATGATAAGATTCAATAAGTCCACTGATAATAATATTCTCTTATTTCACATCATTTACCAAATTCTTCCTACCTTGTTCATTCCTGGTTGGTGTAAATCCATTTTGAATAGTGTCCCATACTTCGTAACCTTGTGCCAAGAGATAGACCTCCATTCTTCCTTTGCATAGTGCATATATATTTTCATTGATCATAGGTACACCATTCTTGGTATGATCCATGACCTCCTTCCAACTATTAAACTGTTATTGAAGGAACCAGGCTCAGGTAACAATTGTTGGAAATACTGAGAGGGAGGGGGGGGGGGCATGAATCAGTATTCCTTTCAATTATTATTATTATTAATATTTCAGATCATTAGTTAATCTTCAATTATTATCAGTATTTGTACAATGATAGCAGTAAACAAAAGGAACACAAATGCACACATTTTTTAAGGTGGAAACCCCCTCCGAGAAAAAAACCACATGAATGCTTTTCTAATAATTCTTTAATATTCAACTCCAATTTAAAATAAAGCTCCAACTTCCTAGAATCAAGAAAATATTTCTTCTCTTATTCCCACTGGATGGACACTCCAATGCCTGAGATTCTTCAGTATTCAACTGAAGGGATGCCCCAACACCCAATGAGCTACAACTCACCCTAGTACCACCCTACCACCCTAAATTTTTCACTGGCTTCAACCTATTGGTGACTTCAGGCACCAACCTAGCACTACCCTACCACCCTATAGACGAATAAAAGAAGAATGGACTATCGTACCAGGGAAAATGGTCCACTTTAAAATGATATAGAATGGTGTAGAAGAAGAATACACACTATACCATAACCCAAACTATGATACAAATACCTAATGATGATCCTAGACCTCCCAAAACCACCTCTTAAATTATTGGTAGATAGACACTTGTACAAAATTTACAATGATGCTTTTACAATGAATCAGTACAATGATACCTTTACAATGATGGTATGCAGTGTTTCCCACATGAAGAATTCATGTGGTGAACTTCTTGTTGTTGTTCTGCACCTTGATTGCTTCTCTTATCATGTTACCCTCTTATATTGATATTAACTGGAAAAAGCACTCAAGGAAATACCCATGACATGATAATAGCAAAACGTACCTCATTTTGCAGAGCATATGTCAGTGCTAAAAAAAAAAAAATAGAATAAAAATAGCCTAATGTAATTAAGAGATGAACATGCATATACAAAATATAATTACCTAGAGCTTACCTCTATTGCACCTTATTTTTCTTTTTTTCCCTAGAAATTCTCATCCTTTGCATCCCTTGACAGCACATGATCTAGATTTTTCTTGCCTTCTAGGAGCTTGACATTGAATCTGGTGTATATATGTTATTTTAAATCCCCAATATATGATTTTTTGTGTAGTATTCCTATGATTCTTCTTTCCAATGCCATAGGTATAACCCAATTTGGATTCTTTAGGATAAATTTGTGCCCAATCTCTCGTAATGACCTAATTTATGACTGGTTCAGTAGAGCGAATTTTTACGGTGTGCCACATGGGATTGTTTCCTCATTCAGCTCTGAAATTGATACACATAATACTAAATTCCACGCACTATCTGCCACTTCTTACAAAATTCCAATCTGATACTCTAATAGAGGGTTATGATGATTTTCCCAAGGTGAACTCTCAGAGATGAAGTTGAGGATCCTGCAAAAACCCTAACTTCCACATATCATATCTCTGAAAATGTTGCTGACCATGATTTGAAATTTTTACACATGCTTCCTCAGGATTTAGGCTTCGTGTCATAAAAATTTTAGCTTCTAAATCTTCGTAGAAAAAAATTTATAGTGAAAATTCCATGATAACCTGCTTCAAGTAGCGAAAACCCTACATGAGGAGGATATGAGGATCACAATTTATATAAATGCTTAGGTTGAGAGTGTCTTCAACAAGTGAACGTGAGAAGGATTTTAGGAGGTTAAAAATTATTATTTATTGACTATTAAATAACCACAACCAATTATTAGTGTGATGCCACAATCCCATGGTGTTTTAGCCCACTAAATGGGGTTACGAACTTCAAACATGAATATCTCTAAAACCGTGAAGAAATACGTGGCATGCCATATATCAACGGAAACATCTTGACAAGTAGAAACCATAAAAATATGTTTTACTTGGAATATAGTAATTTGGTAGGTCAAAATTCCCATGCAAGATCGAGGTAGCCCCTGGTGCTGCTTGGGTTGACATCAATGACAACCACTGATCAACAATTATATGATTATAGACTAATCACTTACTTATTATTTATGTGATTATTGATCGCGAACCTATACATGATTGGTAACCTACATTATATGTATGCGTGAATCTCATTTTAGGTCTTGCTAACATTACTTTTCTTGAGGTTTATGATTTGTAATTAGTTTTTTAATATTCATGGGATCCATTATATTTGATGTTCATCAGTTATTGAATTTCCTTTATTGAAGTCTAATTTTTTTTCTTTCAACTCATCCTATACACTTCGCGTGAGGAAAACCTCAATTAATTACTTGGTTTTCGATCCTACATACCAAATGGGACTCCTAGACCAAACAGTGTAGAGTCTGATTGGGATTCTATACTAGGGAGATCCCCTATATTTTCGTCGTACACTCTAGCCCATAAAAACACCCACAATGAAAGCGCGTGATGATATTCGCATTTATTTTCTTCATATGTATCTGAAACTAATCATGTTTTGGATTGGTATGTGATACATGTGGAATCAAAGGGAGAATCCGAACCAAAACCATTATCCATTCTAGACCTGAGACATATCACACTTCAAAACCATGTAAGAGAGTATGTAGAGGTTCAATGGAAGTACTTTTGACCATATCAAGGAATTTCAGAAATGGCAGACCAAATTAGGGTAATTAACCATTTTTTTCATTGTAGGAATGAATGCAAGAGCTGCAAATGTAAAAATGACTCTTGTAATTTTATGCTCTACTTGGTGGTGTTCCTATAACTATGTGAAATTGTTATGTAATTTATGTGAAAATTAAATTAATGATTGAATTGAAGGAGATGATATTAATTCAAATTTATAAGGAGGAAAGTTTGATTGTCATGTGTTAAACTAGGCCACACCCACCTCATTTACTTGTACTAGATATTACCTTGATGAATTTAAGATATTTCATTGAGATGAAATAAATTTTGGTATGGGAATCTTGAATGGAGGATGGTACCCATACTATCCTCTCCTCATGTGATGTGATGGAGAGATATAAAATGTCCATACATGAAGGAAAAGTCGAAACATAATAAAATTATGTAAGAACATAATGAAAAAACACATTGAATAAGTAATTTTTCAATAGAGGAGATTGTGAAGAAGAAATAGAAGAGAATAAAATGATGTGCAACGCGAAAGATATCATAGAATAGAAAACCTCTTGAAAATTTGTGAGAGAATAGCATCCTTGAGCCAGTGCTTTATGATTTGGAAGACATTCCCTATGATTGTGTTGAGGTTTGGATCATGTCCCTATGTTTTATTAGCGAGTGGGAGACTCAATGGAGAGTTGAATCACTTAGTGCTTCCTTAGGAAGATAATAAACTAATAATTTCTTGCAATATTAGTTTATAAACCACTTATTTCTTACTGAATGGGATTATAAACCACTTATTGCTTCTTGAATTGGATGATAAACCACTTAAGTGCTTGCTGGAAGGTTATTAAACCACTAGGAAGGTGAGTTGATCGATTTTGGTTGTTGTTGAAAAGATTTTTCAAACCACGAAGTGATTTTTGAGGAAATTCTTAAACCAATTAGCACCTACTAAGTATGTTGATAAACAACTTGGATACTAAGATACAATATCTTGTAGTGATTTTCTCAAAAATCCAATTGATAAACCATATACATATGGTGTATTCAATCTCCTAAAACAAAGTAGTACACCATCTAATTATTGGGTTAATCCTTGTGATTGATCATAGATAAGAAGAGAGCCACTGTGGTGGTTACTTCCAAAGAGTAGTTGATGAAACACCTAGATAGTGGAATCCTTCTCCGGATTATTTGAATAAACCTTGATGTGAATTTATGTTATGAAACTAGCTCCAAAAATAGGAGAAAAGAGAGATCAACGCCTTTGAATTCAGGCACTTCGATGGGGATCCTCCTTTACATTACATAAATGAACAATTATTTTATGATACAAATGAGAAAACCTCCTTCTATATATAGCAGTCCATAGGGTCACAATATAATCCTATCCAACCTAACAATAATAATGTAAGGGCACAATAATAACAATATTGGGGTTATAAGGGTATAAAAATAATAATAAGGGGGCTAAAATAATAACAATAAGGGACTAAACTAGTAATATAGGGACATAAAATGCCCCTCTCCTTCAAACACTTTCCCTTGAGAAGGTATCTCCTTGAACCATGAATTCACCTTGGGGGTTATCAGTTGCAAGAAATATTGTAATGCAGTTGGCCAATGGTTGGGTGCATAGTCGAATTCCCTCCTTCGATTACTATCCATTTCACATCATCTAGATAGCTATTATTACATATGCTTGAATGAAACATAGACGATGAAATTGTCTAATCTGTTATTAGTAGAATTATGGTTTCAACACAACTCATGGAAGGTTCTAGAATTCATGGTATGTTCATCGTGAATGAGTTGTGTTATATTTCTTTATGGTTTTCTAAACTTTTAAAATTAGTTTATGGTTGTTATCTTCATGGAGTATAGGTTTAGTTATATATATATGTCCAGTTGTATGTAGTTTTTATGTGAACTTCTTATGACATGTGTTTCTAGTTATCTGACCTATTTATGAAATTTATTATTCATTTTCACCCTTAGGATTGTGGATTATCTCATGTGATGAGAAGGTAACATATGTTATATATGTTAAATGAGGATTTAGCTTGATTTCATGGTCACTTTGTTTAAGAGTGATGCACAAATTCTTTAGTTTATGCACACTTGTATATTGTTGTGAGATCTTAATATTCTACAAATAGAGGTTGGTATATAATTCCCTTGTGAAATATATATTTTGGAGCCACTTCTTTCATTTTCTTAAAATCCATGGAAAGACATATTTTTTTAGTGCCTTGAACTCATGTGGATATAGAAGAATATCTATTAGATTTATTCTAGGGATTTTGATATCGCCTTAAAAAAATTAGTGTTTTACTAAAAGAATTGTTTCCTTGTGAGATTATGGTTGAATTGGATCATCTTTCCCTATATGTGTTAGGTCCCTATAATACTAGTGTATCCCCTTATTTTTATTTTTATTATAGACCCCTTATTATTATTGTTTTGGCTATGTAGTCCCCATATTGTTACTATTGTGCCCCATAGAAGCCCACTATTGTTATTGTTTTCACTTACATTGTTATTATTATGTCATCTAGGATTATATTGTGGCTCACTGGACTCCTATATATAGAAAAGAGGTTTTTTAATTTGTATCATCCAAGAATTATTCATTTATGTAATGTAAAGGAGGTTCCCCCCTCTAAGTGGTTGATTTCTAAGGTGTTGGTCTCTCTTTTCTTCTATTTTTGGAGATGGTTTCATAACATTTGGAATTAGAGCCTGCAAAAACCAAAACTTCCACAGATCATATATTCAAAAATATTGCAAATGAAGATCTAAATTTTTTACACGATGTTCCTTGTGGTTTCTTCGCAAATGATTTTTTTTTTTTAGCTTTTGAACCTTCGTAGAAAAATATTTATATCGAAAATTCCATGATAACTTGTTTGAAGCAACGAAACCCTAGAGTCTAAAGCTCTAATACCAAATGTTATGAAACCGACTCCAAAAATAGAAGAAAAGAGAGATCAACGCCTTTGAAATTAGCCACTTCGAGGGTGAAACCTACTTTACATTAATTAAATGAAAAATTCTTGGATGATACAAATGAAAAAACATCCTTTGTATATATAAGAGTCAAATGGGTTACAATATAATCCTAGAGGACATAAAAATAACAATGTAATGGCACAACAATAACAATAGTGGGCTTCTATAGGTCACAATAATAATAATATGAGGACTACATAGGCAGAATTATAGAAATAAGGGGGCTATACTAACAATAACAATAAGGGGATACCCTAGTATTATAAGGACCTAACATGCCCCTCTCCTTCAAAGAAGTGTTGTCCTCAATGCTTGATTTTTTATTGATGCTTATTTATAAATTTCTCATCCTCCCATGTTGAATCTTCAAGGGATAAGTTCTTTTGTTTTCTAATATACTCTAAAACTGATCTATTTCATAGTTGTCAAGTTCTTGTTTCCCTAACTGCTTCATAACTTCTTTCACTGCGACGTTGATCTTCCTGTTGTTTCATTTGATTTTGCACCAAAGTTAGGTTATCCTTTGAGAGTTGGAGAACTTTTTGTTGATGCTAAATGTGATAGTCCACTTCTTTATTATCCATATTAGCTTTCATTTGATCCTTAAAACCATCCAACTTAGCCTTGATGTCTTCTTTTAAACCATCTATGCCATCTTTGGTTACTCTTTGTAAGATCAAAATTTGTTGCACTTGGTACCGTAATTTTGATACAATTCTTCCAATTCATGTGCCATAGTATAAGTTCCATACATGATTGGAATTTTGTAAAAGGTCTATGAAAGTACAGGAGCATTAGTTTCATTTGTATGCATTTTAAAAGTTGAAGTAAGAAACAGTGACATGTGGCACTTCGTAGAAGTTTGCTCTACTAAACCAGTCCATAATTAGGTCATTGCAAGAGATTCAAAATAAGTTTATCTTGAAGAATCCAAATCAAGTCAGACCCTTTGCATTGAAAAGAAGATTTAGAGGGCTATTAAACAAATGAAGATAAAATTTTGGGGATTCAAAATTACAGAGATACATCAGTTTCAATATTAATTGCATAATTATTGTTTGAAAAATTAGTTTGAAATGATTCCAAAGGATATTGAAGCATAGATATCAGTATTGGGTTCTAAAATGGCACCTAAAAATAATTCAACACCCATTAAGCCCTCAGAAGGCTCTACTATGACTCAAGAAGAGGAAGAGTTACAGTATGATATATCAAAATTACGGTACCAAGTGCAGCAAATTTTGATCTTACAAAGAGAAACCAAAGTTGGCATAGATGGTTTAGAAGTAAACACGGAGGCTAATTTGGATGGCTTGAAGGATCAAATTAAAACTAATATTGATAATAAAGTAGTGGAAGATCACATCGAGCATCAACAACACATTCTCCAACTCTCAAAGGATAACTTAACCTTGGTGCATAATCAAATGAAAAAATAGGAAGAGCAACATCGTAGTGAAAGAATTTTTGAAGCAATCATGGAAACAAGAACTTGACAACTACGAAATAGATAAATTTCAGAGTATCTCAGGAAGTGGAAGAACTTACCCACTGAATATTCCACATGGGAGGATGAGAATTTTATACAGAAGCATGGAGAAATAATCAAACATTGAGAACAAGACTTGTTTGAAGGAGAGGGGCATGTTAGGTCCCTATAATACTAGTGTATCCCATTATTATTATTATTATAGCCCCCTTATTGTTATTGTTTTTCCTATGTAGCTGCCATATTGTTATTATTGCGCCCCATAGAAGCGCACTATTGTTATTATTGTGCCCTTACATTGGTATCGTTATGTCGTCTAGGATTATATTGTGACCCATTGGATTACTCTATATAGAAAGAAGGTTTTTTCATTTGTATCATCCAAGAATTATTCATTTATGTAATGTAAAGGAGGTTTCCCTGTCGAAGTGGCTAATTTCTAAGGTGTTGATATCTCTTTTCTTATATTTTGGAAGTTGGTTTCATAACATTTTTCAAACCTTAACATAAATCAAAACATTATATGTTGCTAGATAGTCCCCTAAATCAACATTGTATCTAGGCTGGATATTATTTTATCTTCCAAATTTGGCTTATATCTAGATGCGCGAGGGGGTGAATTACCAATATATTTCATGGATTCATATGGTTATGAGAGCATTTGGAAGGACAAGGCATGTGCACATTTGAAATGATCTAGATATAATTCGCACCATGTTTTAGGACATGCACAATTCATAATATGAAAATATGGCATGGGCCCAAAAATGGCAGTTCACATGCACAAGGCCAAATTTGTTTTCTAAAAAAGTTGGCAATGTATTTTGGATCCAAGAAATATAGACATGAATGAGTTTGCGCACATTTGAGGATTCCCAAGTAAGGATAGGACCATATTTTATTGAGCACACATGAGATACAATAAATATAGAATCTATGTTTGGCACGCGGTGTACGCCATTGTGGAGTTTAGATTTCTGTTCAACCGAATCTCTCTCTATGCAATGAAGAAATCTGGAGGTGCAAGGATGTGTCAACAATGGATAAATATTCGACATCCTCGATTGGCCTAGAACTAAATATAACATATAATTTTTACATAATTCAATGGCGTCATACCTAATGTGACACACAATCCTGAGTTAACGTGGCAAGTTCCATTCAAACATGTTGAAAGCTATGTGGATGCCACCTAGGGGCTAGGGAGTGATGTGAGACTACTAGAGTTGACTTCGCAGGTCGCATGGGTCACACATGGATGCAACGTGGAAGTATCTTGCTAACACATTATAACTAATTAAACTTTGAACGAGCATGAATTTAAATTTGGGGGTCTAATTGAGGTAAAATTTATTTCACCAGAAGGATCTTAGCGAGCTAAATACGATGGTAGTAATTTTTTTGGGTTTCCAAAAAGTTTGAAAATATTATTTTTGTAAATCCATACTCATAATAGACCTTAGAGGTTGGGTTAATTCATAAAGTAACACCTCCACAAGCCTATAGTAGTGGAAAGGGGTTGGAGGAAGTGTTATAAAAATGGGTAGTTTTCCATTCTAGTCAACACCTTTCGAACATTGAAGATCAGAGAATGCAATTTTTTACAATAGTATATGTAGAAATTTTGAAAAGCCAAAAACAATACAATAGTAATGGTGCACCCTTAATCATGAATGATAAAGTAATGGAAACAAATAATTTGAAAATAGATGAAAATTAAGTTTTCAATTAAATGAATATTTTAGCATTATGAGCTTGATTATGTCTAATGATTGTACTATGTGACACTATTTAAATGTACAAATAAATTACAATCTTTAAACTATTCCTTTGATGGTAATTGATGAAAATTAAAAAGGAAATTGACAAGGAAAATTGAATTAGTCATGGGTGCTTTCAATCATACAATTTTTTTATTGATATGGATCAAACGACAATAGAATAATACTTTTAGAAAATGAAAAATGTTGTTGTGGAAATGTTGCAATGAAACATTACTGTAGAAGAAGTTATATAAAATTATAATGAGACCATACCTAGTATATTTTTTCATGTTTCTAATTGATCTTATAACATCAACTCCAATGGAAATATTTGTTGCCACATGACCAACAATATGATTTTTGAACTTGATACCTATGTTATGATCAATAGGAAGTGGCACGGAGTAAGTTATAGTACCATTCATGATGAGGACTTAATCCTTCATTCTATTGTTGGTTGAGGAAGGATGAATATGTGCTTGTGGATGAGAGAGCTTGTGATGGTTTCTTTAATGCAAAAAAATTCATAGACAAGGGCATGGCTTACAAAAGAATGGGCATTTATTACCGAATGTTACTATAGAGGAGAGATATTTCATAAATATTCTACAAAGTATGGTTATTTGATGTAGATAATAAGGAAACAAGAGCACAATAGTACCTAGAGAGAGAAATTAAATTTATATGAGGGTTAGAACAATAGAATGTACAAAGCACATATCTGAAAGGTTTGAGGGTATTAAAAAATTGAGCTCATAATGGCATAGGGTGTTTCTAAGAAAGAATCATGGAGTTAGCATTATTCCAATACCACTACTAGAGAGAGGAAGAATTGCATACTTGATTTTCTTTCATTAACTCAAAACACTAATATATAGAAATTTTTGTGACTTTTGGTTTCATGTTCAAAAGTGATGACTCTCCCTATTTTCATAACTCTTCATATTTCTCCTATTTTTAAAATATTTACAATTTACCAATCCCTAAGTTCTATATATCTAACAAATTTAGAGTTTATTCCTTCAAAAGTCCTACTAACAAAAAAAAAACAATTTTAACATAAATAAAATATTTTTATAGAAACTTTGTGTGTGTGTGTGTGTGTTATATAAAATAATTTAAAGTAAAAAATAATTTTATTCGATAGATAAGATCCTTTAAAAACATATTATGAGGGACATGTATCATTCCTTAAGTTATCAAACAAAATGTTCTTCTCCACAACTCAAAATGATGGAGGGACAATTTGGGTTGCAATGAGACACCCACATGCTGACATGGGGTATGGGGATGTAAGGAGTTGGGGTGACATTGGATAGGATAAAATTCATTGACTTGAGAGACTATCCACATTGTGGTATGCCCAACAATGGGAGGAATGCTTGGGTACTCAACCTTGGCTTGTAATTCTAAAAAGTGCTATTTTAGGATGGAACAATGAATATGGTAATTACCACCTTATCTCGTTGAATTTAATACTAATATGGTGAAGGGGGGATTATTGTAGCTTTTGTTTCCTCCCCAAAACATCCAAAGGGGAATTCCCCTCTTCTCTCACTAGGTGATAGCTCTCTTCAACTCCAACTCATTTTTTCTGGTTGTGTTTCTTTCCTTTTATGTCATGATGTAATTCTAGATTCCCTATCATTAACTCAATTTTGGTGGTGGGTGGTATATTTCTATATGACGTTATTCTCCTAACGACTAGGTATGAGTGAGATCTATGGAGATTGAGGGGACCTTTGCCTTGTCTTGTTACGATTTGTGGTGGTTTTTCGAGGTGTTGGTGTTTTCTTGCTCACACTGGTAGTATTGTTGAGACACTGGGAAGCCTTCTGTAGTATGTTTGTCTCCTTAGAAGCTAGTGATGTATACTCTTTCAGGGTTCACAAGGTTTTTGCTCGACCATCGAATTTCTATCATCAATGTAGGTTTGGTGATGGATGTTTATTTTGTCACAACCCATTATTTTGGCACAAGTATCAATCAATAGGTGGAATTTTGATCTCTATACTACTTGGTGTCTGGGACCTGAAAAGGGTTGGTATATTATTGACATTTTGGTGAACATGCACCTAGATAGCAAGGTTTCCATGCATGAATAACATTAATCCATCCATCTCTTAGCATTTGGTCATTTGGGTGTGTGATTGGTCTATGTGGGGGGGATTTATCTTGTACAGGTAGACTCTACTCCATCTTTGAGTCTTTAGGTGTCATTCTTTCCATGCCTCAATACATGAACAGAGTTAGAAGAGGGATCACTTATTGTCAAGAGCACACTCCCAAAGGACATACCCGTCCGCAACACCAACTTAAAGAATCAGCAGCATGGTATTCAAAACACACTCTGACCCATGTTTAGGGGAATTGAACAAGTTTGAGGGGGAAACCTCTTCTCAAAGAAATTCCTGCTCACATATTGATTTTTTTGTTGAATTTACAAATTAGATCCCTGATATAAGACATACAAGAGGAATATTTAATTAGTACGTGAAAATAATAGATGTGTACTGGAAAATGATATTCTTTCTGGGGTGGACTCTATTAGATTTCCATGATTGGCATATGGACCTGCTCCACCCTTTAGGTCACATGTAGAAGCATATTGAGGACTTTGACATCAAGTTGGAGAGGACTGACTGCATGTTAGAGAGGATAGAATGTGATATTGGCGTCCACCTCGTAGCTGATAGACCTTTGGTAGATCCAACAACTCCTATCCTAGTGGGAGGCTCTAATTCCAAACCCCTTGCTTGACTTTGATCTGGTTCTACTTTATGATTCCATTTCTGCGGCCATTTTTGTTCGAGGCCAGCTAGGCCACTATCTATGAATTAGCTTGGTCTATGTTGTCTTCGTTAGTTTTTAGTTATCTCTCTCCTCTAAAGAGAATACATTTTTTTCTTATGATTTGATATTCCTTATGAAGTGGCTTATTAAAAGCTTTGATATAATTCCTTATTTTTACAGTTAATAAAATTCACCCATCAAAATAATATCAAAATCAATATTCGTTTTTTTCTGAGAAAAACCCAATTTCTTTTAATAAAGTAGAAAAAACACAACATTAACATAATGATCAATCAACACTATGTGTTTACTTGTACATAAGCAAATAGGTTTTCATTTTTATCAAATACTTATTCTTAACCTATTCCTAATATTAAAAAATAAAAACTATCTCGAATTTTTGCTTTGAAACTTTTATCACTTTGAAAATAAGTATCAATTTGAATATCCCTGGAAATATATCGAACCCGTGTTTCGATTTAAAGTCGCTTTCAATTCTAGAACAAGAGGACAATTTATTTCGTTAACTACACGTATATTCAAAAATTCAAATAAGTACCAATTTCAATATCCCTGGAAATATATCGAACCCGTGTTTCGATTTAAAGTCGCTTTGAATTCTAGAACAAGACGACACGTTATTTCGTTAACTACACGTATACGTAATTTAGTGCATCAAAGAATATACATCATATGATACGTTGTATCAAAGATTAATATCTTAAATTATTTCCCGATCATATTTTGTCTCATGGCTTTTAAAAAGTGTGAACTTTACTTCCAAAGATCCCGAGAAAGTTATTTATCACGTTTCTCGATCTAAACTTACTCTGAACCTTATCTGATCTTTTTTTTAAAAATAGAAATTTATTTTTCATGTGTCTCGAAGCTCTTCCATAATAATAGACAAAAGAGGAAAATTAGCTCTTCCATAGATATATAATTTTCATTTTTTTAGTCAATATGTTTATGAGTGTAGAATAATCATTTTTTTAAATAAGAAATGTTTCTATTTTTAATTAGGAATTAAATAGGTTGATATATTTTCAACATTTCTTCCATAAAAATGAAAATTTCAAATTAGATTCATGGTACCTCTCACGCAATATTTTTAACAAATGTGTTTATCTAATCGCATTAGCTAAATAAATTATGAATAGGCACATTCTAAATTTTATAGCAAACCTAACCACAATTGTAAGCTCTCTCCCAAACACTTTCATAGATTCTTAACTAGAGGTATGAGTAGATTCTCTCACTAGTATCTATGTTCATAACTAAAAATTAGGTACTTATCTAATAAATTGATATTAAAAATAATAAACATTGCTACCTATACAATGGTATACAATGGTAATTGCTAACTGTGAAGTTGTCAAACCAACAGTTGTCGCTGAACATATATCACAAGTTGTTAGGGTGCTTTATTCTTTGTGGGCATCTTTTTGAAAATTTCTCAAATTCCATATATTTTCTTCATTTCTAAGGGTTTCGATTATTTAAATATTTCATTATAGCCAACTAGAAAGCTTTTAAGGTGATGAAAATCATAAAATTGTATTTCAAATTGAATTAGGGGCATTGAAAACCAATACCTTAGTGCTAAATGGTAAGCTCATGGTCATAGCTATTATCATTAATGAAAATTCAAGACTTTAGTTCTAGATCCAAATTTTTGTTCTTCTATGTATCATACCATTTTGCTTTTTTAGCCCATAGGGTACCCAAGTAAAGGAGAATGACGATGTTTATTAACTTAACATAATTTTTTATGTAGTTTAATGAAGAGACAGATTTTCCTTTTGTAAAGAAGTTCAAGACCATCATACGTCATGCTGAGATTGAAAAAAAAGTACATTCCCTTTTATTTTCCATCCTTATGTAGTTATCCATTGAAATTCAAATATCATGAAAAAGATGTAATTCTGATTTTGATGCCTTTTTTGATGTGGTCAACAAATGTGGAAGTTGGGAATGAAGAATTTTCATTTTGTTGTTTTTCTTTATGTAAGGCTCAAGAGCATCCAAACAAAAATGTAGAGGAAAAGGGAATAACATAACAACAATAACAAAGAGAAAAATTTTATAGACCTTGAAAGGGTTGATATTTAAATATTTAATGATGTTTGTTGTAGGTTAACAAAATCAAATAACTACCACAAAATAGAAAACTTTTCACTACACATACATATGGCCTAGATGCGAGCCTCATTCTTTCCGGTTTTTTATTTTTGCTATTGATTTGGAAGCTTATATCTCCATAGTAGTAAAGTACGCCACTTGACTAGAACAATTTTTGAAATCAACAAGTTATGATCTGTCAAAATGTTATGTTTCAATTGACAGTCCTATTTGTGCTTATCCTGTGTTAGGGTCCTCATTTGGGATGTTGATACACACGCAAACAGTATGGTTTCTCTTTGGGTAGTGGAATCTCTTCTAGATTTGGTTTGAATTCTTTCTCATTTCCTTCAAGAAATCGTGCTTGCTTTAAATCATGTCTGTTTTAAAACATGGAAATATCTTCTCACATATTTTGTGCACCTAAACAATTTCAAATATTTTGGATGTGACCTCCAATTTGGAAAACAATTTTAGGCATATAGTTCACATGCAAGTTATGCTCTAATTTTATAAGCATGGATTCAATGTACATATATATTCCGTTGCAATTAAAGTACATTATTTCGCATGATTTTAGGTGGAAAATTACATCCGCTCTTGTTTATTCATATTTGGTTCAACATTGCAACTCCTGATATCAAGACAATTAATTTGAGGTGACATAGATGGACAACATGAGGAGGTGAATCATGGAAAAGATGAAATATTTGATCCAGAATCAAGTGACTGTTATGTGTCTAAGATTGGCGGGTATTCTGATGTGTTAGATAAAATTTTTGGGGGCTACAATCACAAAGTGCAACCATACATGCAAGAGGGTGTTGCCATTAATGCCACTAATTCTGTATTTATAGGTTTTCTTGTTATTTCAAATAATATGTTTACTCCTATTTCATGGAATGAGAAAAATCCTAAACCAGAAGCCACTGAGAAGAAGCTCTTGTGCTTATTGAAAATACTAAGGAACTTGGACAACAAAATTTGAACTCAAATTTTACTTTCTTAGCTACAATTGGATGACAAAACCCAAAGCAAGGAATTCATCAAAGCAGCCATATATATTAAGCAGTAGCATGCTTATATATATTTACAAATCTTTTAATTGAATTTATTTGTTTTTTTAGAATCTAGTACATCTACTTTATTCTTTCAAAATTTGTTTCTTCTTATTACTCTTTGGTATGTTTGATATGGGTTTTTGTGCAGGCCAAAATATAATAAATGATGGAGAGGTTTAATTATGTGAGGTAGGAAGGTAGGGAACTTCATGAGGCCATCAAGTCCAAATGATGAAATATGGAATTCGTGCAGTTAACCTTGAGCATTGTAAATAATTCAACCCCTACAGAATGATTTTATGACAAGGTATACTCTTATGGCAAGGATTTCCTTTAAATAGTTAAGGATCATATGTATTACTAATTTATTGGTTGTTAATAGTGGACTTGTTAATTTATGGAAATAGATATACCATATGCAAGACAGAATTGAGCATGAGATTATGTATTTATGGAAAGGAAAACAATTGTTGTGTGATATGAAATTGTTGAAGCTTGCTCAAGATCAACTATGTGCAACTATTAGACCTTATTCTGAGCTTCAAGAGGCATTTAACCACATTGTTAAAATTTAGGAACATAGTGAGGTAATTCATTGAAGAATAATCACCTTTGGTTTCTTCATTCCTTTAAGTATCTATAACTTGTTTTCTATCTTTGTGCAACTTCTGGGCTAGGGATTGAATTCCCTGGAAAAATGGGCTTTTCAAGCAGAAAAGAATGTGACGGCCATTGGAATATAATTTGGTGCCTTGAAATTTGCTTATAGGAAATTGCAAGATCAATGGAATGATGAAGATTCTATTCAGAAAGAAACCTATGAAGCATTGAAGGCTATAAAAAAACAGGAGTTAAAGCGAGTAAGAAAATAACACTTTTCTACATTGGCTTACTAAACTTTGTAAGATAGTGTTAACTAATGTTAGAATTGTTTTCCTATTTTTATTGTGCAAAAAATAAATCATATCAACAAGAACAAAATTCCTCATTTGTTTTTCTTTCTTTTGGTTATAATTGATATGTATTAATTTTGAAATTCACATTGTGGTGTTCTTTTACCTATGAAAATTGAGTTATATATTCAATGGATATCTTATAAATTTCTGCCAGTTCTGACCAACCAATATCAATATTTGAAATTTCTAGGAATCTTCATGACAAGTGTAGGGTTATGAAAAATTAATGGTGATGGAAATTCTAATGGCATTCAATAATATTTGAACAATTGACATAGTTTTGGCTATTCTTGAAGTAGTTACAAACCTCTTTATTCTTAGAGGTTTTTATATTTGGTTGGGAGACCATTTATATAGGGAATTGTCTCAAGCTAGTTTTCATGAGCACTACATTTTTAGAAAATGGAATTGCAACCAGATCAAATTTTATTTTATAATAGGCTCCATCATTTATCATATAATACACCGATTTATGTGCACAATAAGAGTTGGATTGTTTCTAGTCCTAAACATTGGAAACATTGTATCCACTTATATAAAGGTCATTGGTAATGCCTTGAGGTGCCAAATTTACTCTAAGGCTCATAGGTACCTTGGTCATATATATGCTTAGATGTTACAGTTATGTTTGGTTGGGAGACCATTTATATAGGGAAATGTGTCAAGCTAGTTTTCATGAGTACGACATTTTTTATAAAATGTCATTGCAACAATTTTATTTCCATTCAACTTGTATTTTATAATAGGCTCCATCATTTATCATATAATACACTGATTTATGTGCACGGTAAGAGTTGGAGTGTTTCTAGTCCTGAAAATTGGAAACATGGTATCCATTTATATGAAGGTCATTGGTAATGCCTTGAGATGCCAAATTTACAGTAAGGTTCACAAATAGTTTGGTCATATAATAATGACATCCTCTCATTTATTTATTTTTGACAGTCAATAATTTAATGGTTTTTTAAATATAAGACCGTACAATCAACTCATTACTTCCGCAACAATGAGAATTGCAACATTTACATTCTAGTTGAACTTTCTTGCAATTTTAGGCTCATGCACAAAGTAGAATTTGAATCATTTTTTTATATATAGATATTGAGATGTTGACATCCCCTAATATCAAGGCCAATGATATTTTCTCAATGTGTCAAATAGATAATGTGTTGGAGTTTCTTTAGTTTTTTTTCTATCCTTTTTGTTTAAACATTCACATCCAATAATATGTAAGTACATGATGTCGGGGTTAAGAGGTTTCTAAAGGAATATCCAATTGAGAGTTTATTTGTTCATATCACATCAAGCAAGGAAAAGGATATGCCTTAATTCAGAGATTTGGAATGCCTGTGTTGGACTTGTTGTGTCCTTGCATGTTGTTGGGAGCAAGTTTGTTTATTTTCCATAGGGTCACAATGAACAAGTGAGGTGGTTGCTCGGTAATTTTTAATTCGCAATCTTATTTTGGATAGAAATAACTGAAAATGATGAATTCTTATCCTCTTTTCATCATAAAATGTGACCTAATTATTTCACAATCTTAATGTTACATAATGAAACTTATCATAATCAATGTGATTTCAAGTAGCTACTTCAACAAACATGGAGGTTGATTCTCATATATCCAATTATCTGAATCTCTCAACTCAATTAAACTTCCAACTACACAATGTTACAATGCATCTGTGTTGTTTGCATTTCATCCTTTGTTTGGTTGTGAACACTTTTATTCATATAGTTATATATACAAGATTTAAAATTTAATAAAAACCTTATTGAATGCTAGGAAGATGTGGAAACATATAAAATATATACTCAAATGACATTGAAACCTATTAATGTTGGAACACATTTTTAGTTTCATTATATGTGCTTTGCTGTACTTTCCAATTTTTGTGAGAAATCGAATAATTACTTTTGTAAAAATTTGAATGAAAGTAACACTGGCATGGATGACAGGCTTTATGTGCCATGTCGTTCTACAAAAAACATCTTTCTTCCACTTGTGCAGTTCTTATTTTCCCATATTTTTTGTTCTATTTTTTATTTAATAGTTAAGTTCTTAGACTTTTAAATCTTTTTTAGGAGAAGCCTGCATTCTTTGAAGGATAAAAAGGTAAGCATATTTGTCATATTTTTCTCCTATTTAGTTTTGTTATTGTTTTCTTTGGTTTTATTTGTTTTGGTAAGGATTTCACTCGGAAACCACATTCCCAGGAACTGACATCCAAAGATATTCATGGAAATGAATGGAAATTTCAACATATTTTTTGGGGTAAGTTATAGTAGTTATTTGAGTGTTGTTTTGGAATACAAGTGGATAGTGAATATGTAATTATGTGCAATTTATTTTGGTACTCTTATATCATTGCAATGCATTTTGGACTGTATACATGTAGTGCATATATCAATTTGAATGCCACATTTGAGGTCATACACGAAAAATATATTCTAAAATTATTCTTAATGGTGTAAGTAGCTACCTGTACACTCTAAAAAGTATTTGGTATAACTAGTCCAAAATTACTTTACCTTTGAATGTGGAGCCAACATGTTTAGTTTTTCGCTAGATATAATTTGTTGGATTTGGGGAATTGGATTCCTTTTCCACTGGAATAGTACGACGATAATTGAATATTTCTATATTGAAGCTATATTCTCAGTTAGTATCATAGTTTACAAAGTCCCCTGTTATTATTTTTTATTTTCTTGTTGTAATATTGTGTCAACAATACTTTGCTCCACCCATTAGATTTCTATTGACCAATTTTATTTTTGAAGTGTAATTACTTCTTAAAGATAACTAGAGGAAACGATACAACTAAAAAATTGGAGCATGAGACATTCTTAGTAGAAATAATTAGGTTTTATGTGTTTGATTATTTTGGATAAAATCAAAATTGCAATGTACTATAAGCATAGGAATTCAAAATACTGGGATAGAAATGTGTGCTTCTGTTTGCATTTATTACTTTAATTGAAGAAAATGTTTCATCAAAAAATGTTGTACACTTATAAAATAGTAGGTATAAAATTTATTCTATGGTACTAATGTTTTATTTGCTTTTTTAAACAGATCATCTAGCCAGACAGTGGCCACTATTTCCCAAACAGTACAAGGAAAAGACCCTCTAGAAGATGTTATAAAGGAGGTTTTTAGTATTATAAAATTGGCCAAAATTCCCAAAAAAAATGTTTGCTACAACATATGTTTCCGATAATGGAGGCTTGAGCAGAGCTTATAACGGAATTTCAACGCAATTAAAAAAAATTGGGTGGTCGGAGGTTGTTACGGATGTTTTTCTCATCGTTGCGTGCATCAAGTGTAAGCATACCAAGCACTAGGATGGAAAACAAATTTAAGATAGCCTGGGGTGTTTAGCAATGACCTGGTGTGTGTCAACCAACAAGTCACACCAGGCCAATGGAAGGTGCATGCACTGGACCATTAAGGTGTAAAATCACACTAGTTTGTCTAGGTGATAAAATGCATCGGGTCGTTAAGTTATAAAAATTCACCAGTGCGTTAAAGAAAAACCGCACTGGTGCATGCAACACCTATCAGACCGCCTGGGTGGTAGTCGTCGATAAAGTGCACTAAGTGTTCTAATTGGTATAGGTATTGTTGCAGTGCCCATAGGTCGTTGAAACACACCGGTACGCATTATCATACAAATGCACCGGTGCATAGTAGCTAACATGCATCGATGCTCATTTTGTATCTTTTAGAAACATCGACCTATGACAGTGCAATTATTGTGATCTTTTAAAATTCATTATTCATCAAAATTCGACACATATCTTATAACAGTATTCATATCAATTAAATTTTTATTTTTGCATTTGAATTTGATGTTTGGATTAATTTAGTATATCATCTCATCATATTTCGTATCTCTTCATTATAATATTTAATCATCCATATATTTAATGAGTGGTGTAACATTCACGGCGACAATGGAGAACACAATATAATCAATTAAAATGAATGAATATATATATATATATTTATATATACAAGACACTCTTTTTCATACAAAATGGGACAGTTATTGGTATCCCTCTCACTTTCAATTGTGACACTATGTCCATTACATTAAACAAAATGTCTGATTTCATAGACAAATATTTCAAAAAATACATTGCCTTGCTTTGATATCCAAACATATTGATCATCATTCTTCGTTGGAACTACTATCATTTCTCAAGCTACTTCCATGACTTGGGTTATTTTGAGGAATGTTTTTTTCACTGTGCTGATTATTTTCTTCTTCTTCAAGTTCCATCTACAAACATAAAAAAAAAATGTAATGAGTGTATATACATTGATGAGAATAATAAAATTGCAATATTAAATAATATACATCAATGTGAATCGAAAATAAATGTACCATAGCAAGAATTGAATCATGAACTATACAGATTCTTTCAAAATGAAATTTCATGCCATTTTTCCACAATTCATTTGTTGGTACAGTTCCATACTTTATTTCGTGCATGTTTTATACCCATAAAAAATCATATATTTAATATAAAATAATTTTTTGTTCTATTAATTATAGACGGAGCTAAGTAAAACAAGATGGATGCTTACATATTCCACAATTAATTTTTAATATGCCAAAACATACTAACAACCCATATTTAACCCAATATCAATCAATCCATTTGATGGTTCTTCTTTGTATGTTAGTGCCTATTTGAAGACATTCAATGATGATTGTTGTAAAACAAATTAAAATATACAAAAATGAAATCTAGTAAAGTTGTTATAAGGAAGTAACAATTACTCACAAACAGAGATATCAACCCTTTTCTTCATTGTCATGTTGTTTTATGTTCTGAATGAGTTCCATTTTCTTTTATTTTGTACAAGAAAATACTTGTAAATTAATATTTAATGATAATTTTTTTACTTATTGTACCTAATCGAAAAATTCAATGATTACATATTACATTTGAAGCACGTAGTTGTTGAGATGGCTCCTCATGCGATGAAATTATGTCCATTTCTTTGACCATCTCCTTGTACAAATTTTTGGACATTCCTACTAGCATATTTTTGATATCATCTCGTTCAACCTTTGAGATTTTCATAATCTTCCTGAAAATGTAACATGACAATAAACTATTTAAATTTTATATTGATATATGAAAATTAAATATAACAAAAGTGATATTTATAAATGATTTCTTTCTAGTAATATATACATATAATTCTAGAAAAAAATTTAAAGGAATATTACTTTCCCATTCCTTCTTTTTTGTTGTTGTATGTTTTTGCTATAACAATAAGTCCATTTTTAAGGCACCACAATTACTTTTAGGTATGTACGCTAAAATTTATTGTTGATTTTGCTCAAATGCAGGAAGAAAATATCATAATTATATCAAATGGACAATTCTTCAAAATCCATATCGTTTCATAATATTTCTCAAAGTCCATCGCGGAGTTCTCCCTATCCATCTCCAAACGTAATATTTAATTCATATTTAATTTATATTTCCATTATCTAATTGAGTTTATTTATTTTATCCATGTCAATCAGCTTAATAAAATTAATGTATACAAATTTTCAGGTTCATGAAGTTTCAAAATCAAGCTCAGATGCACTAAATTCACAAACAGCTCAAAAAGGTCAGAAGCTCTTATCAGGAGCAGCATACCACAAGGCCCATTTGGTAGATGAAAATGGATAGGCGCTTCACCCTTCCAATTGTAACATTGCATCTTCTAGTCATAATCCTGGGATAATAATGGTAATAAGAATTGTTCGGTATATTAATGTAATTATTTCAACTTCAAACCAATTAATCATGCATTTTCAACGTGCTTACTAATTGATATCATCGATTTTGTACTAATCATTTTCAAATACAATTTTTGAAATTATTAAGATTCTAGTGATGATGAGCGGCCTATCTACCATCTTTCATTGCACCCCACGACAATTTCAAATCGAGCGAAGGTAAAATTAAGAGAAAAACTCGGAGAGGAATGATACCAAGAATGGTTGAATCAACCACCTATTCAATTCCAACTACGTCGAGATTCACCAATTAGGAATAACTAAAGAAATAATAGTTCTTCATAATCTAGCAATGGAGGAAATCAAATAGAGGTTGATATGGATGATTACTTAAGGGATATGACTGCCATGGTGACAATGATGTTAGATGAATTCTAGAATGATGATCCGCTAGGGGATGATGCTCATATTTCTCGTACCTTTTTCGAAAGCCTTAAATTTGCTTCAACCACCCCTCTCTTTTTACCTTGTGGTTAGTCAAATTCTACCCATTTGGGGACAACAATGTTACTGTACAACTTGAAATCAAAGTTTTCCTTGCTTAGTGCATGTTTCTAGGAAATTTTGAGGTACTTGACCATCAATTTATCCCTTATATTTTGAGAAACCTAATCACACAATGAACATTAAAAATGGTTAATTTTATGAGTGTTAATAATTATATTGGTATTAATGTACATTTAATATTGTCCATGACCAGTTATAGGTTATTCAAAGATATGGTTCTTCCGAGTGATAATGTCTTGCCTAATAGCTGCAAGGAGGCAAAGAAAATGTTTTAAATGTTGGGTGTTGACTACATATCATATCATGCATGTCCAACTGAGTGTATTCTATATAGAGTAGAATATGTAGACAAAGAGATATGTCTGAAATGTGGGCATGATAGATATGATAAATAAAAAAATGAGGGTAAATCACGTGGCCTTCCTTTTAAGATATTGAGGCACATGCCTATAATCCCAAGGATTCAAAGGCTCTCTCATTGTAAATAATAAGCTATGTTGAAGGAATGGCATGAATCACATGGAAGTGAGTTTGGAGTTATGCGGATCCCAGTAGATTCAATAGCCATGAAGCATATAGAGGATATATGGCCCAAAAAATTCAAGGATGAAGTACGAAGTCTATGACTCAGCATAGCCATGGATGGTGTCAACCCATATTCCCTCCAAAACACCAACTATTATGTTTGGCCTGTAGTAGTGATCAACAAAAATATCCCCCCATGGTTGTCTATGAAAAATGAGCATCTTATGTTGGCTCTCATATTCCTTGGTAGAAGACAAGTGAAGAATATGGATGTCTACTTGCAACCACTGGTAGATGAATTGAAGGAATTGTGGGATGGGATAAATGTATACGATGTATCAAGACCACAACAGAGAACATTTTTACATTGTATGGCATATGTGATTGCATGACACATGGTTATCTAGCTTAGGAGTTTTCTTTGGTAAATTAAATGTTTATTTATTTATTTATATACGTAACAATATTATTTCACATATTAGGTATTTAATTTTTTGTAATTTTCTGGTCTTCATGATATTCTTTAATGTGCCATTCATATTGTATACAATAATTTCATAGTTCTTGTAGCAAAAGGGTATTTTGGATGTAAATGTTGTGGACCTTCTTTGAAAGATAGATGGTCTAAAAACCTACGAAAGCCAGTGTATGACTACTCCAGGATATTATTCCCAGAAGAACACCTTTACAAAAGAGTAGCATCCTCTTTCAATGGTCAGCGAGAGAGAACCCAAAGGCCTCTAATAACAACACCAGTTGAATGGCTTAGAGAATATGAGATAGGGAAGGAGAAGTAGTTCATATAAATGTTCGATTCAAATGGGGAGCCCATGTTCGATGATCCAGAATTCTTCGACACCTATGTTGAGAAATTGCCCATTGGGATGAAAAAGAAATGTATATTTTATAACATCCCATATTGGGAGCATCTTAATATTACCCACTTATTAGATCCCATACATATATTTAAAAATGTTTCATCTTGTTTATGGAGGCACATATCATCAAACAAAAGTGACACATTGGTTGTTAGGAAAGATATTATTACTTCAAAAGCTAAAAAGAAACATTGGCCAAGACAATTAGAAGGTATAACATCAGAGGTAGGAATTGGTCCCTCCAATTGGTATTTCAAAGAAGGTGATGTCTGATGGATTTTAAAGAAAGATGATATTTCTTTGGCAAAGGAATTTATAATGGGCGTGAGGGTGCCATCTTCATCTAGGTCTTCATTACGATGTGCTTCACCATGAATGACCATTTTTTGTGGTTGAAATCGCATGAACATTTGAATCTTCTAAGAGTATGTATAATCTCAAAATCACGATTTTATTATTTTTTATATTAATAAATTTTATCCCATGCAGGTATCATAAAACATAACTAATTTTGTATATTAGTGCATGTGTTTATAACTTTGTACTGTCATTATCCATTTTTTGTGTGTGGGTGTGTGAAACATGAATTCCCTCAAGACCTAGGATGTGCCATATCTAAATCATTTGCATTTGTAAGTTGGATCATGTCAAAGGAGATTCATGTGCCTATAATTCCATGAAGGCATCAACAGATAGTTGAGATTGTTTGTATGTTTGAGAAGGATCTATCGATGAGTTTCATGGACTTGTAGGTTCATCTTCTAATCCACCTAGTATATGAGGTTGAATTATTTGGGGTGGTTTCTTGTCGTTGTATGTTCTTCTTAGAAAGGTACATGAAGAAATTGAAAGGTTTTGTTCAACAAAGGGAAAAAATAGAGGAGTCTATTGCAGAGGGGTACATATCGTATGAGTCTTTCTATTATGCTAGTGAGTACATCAAGCAATTAAAAAACATACCAGGTGCAATGATTTGGGACGATGAAAGGGATGAAGAAAAAAGAGAAGAGGAGTTGCTCCAAATGAATGGAAAAAGATGCTTGATAAAGAGTAAGCGACTTATAATTTTTCAAATTTACACAAAGTAAATATTTGTGTTGAACTTTGATATAATGTATATTTTGATCTCATATGTACTATATGTCGATTTAAATTCATTAGTGAATGCAGAAATTGAAGCAATCAATAAATTATTTCTTTATAATTCTGAAGTGACACTACCGTGGGTCACATTGTACGAACAAAAGAGGATGAAATGGGATAGTGATAGGAAATAATTTACATGGTTGAATAGTAGAAGTGTGCCTTATCCTGATCATTTGAAAGAAAACATGCCAATTATATGCCCCAACAATTGTGTTGGTCAACAAGTCAAAGAGAAATACGGTGCAACTAGTCGTTACCCACGTGCTGAAGAGGATGTGCTAAATGTAGGGATTGGGTGCACCGACTTGGTAATAATATATTTATGTACATTTTAATATTAATAATCCACCTTTGAAATGTAACATCTATATTTCATATTTTAAAATTTGTTTTATTAAAAGACGCATGACACTAATATTTTTTAACTTTTTTATAGGTGAATTTGTTCCCACATATGTGGGCATATGAACACCATTTTTGCACAGAAAATGTCGATGATGGGCACATGACACAAGAATGTAGAGTGGAAGTTTAGTTCGATCAATCTATTCAAGCTAGCCACCTTGATCAAAACCTAGTACGAGGGATGTTAGGTTACGTTGGAAAGATAAAAGAGATCATTGAAGTGGATTTCTCTTATTTCCAATGTGCTATTTTTGGGTGCAAGTGGTGGAACACCTTTGATCGGAATAATGTAAAGGAAGATAGTGATAGTAGCATGATATGTATCAACTCTAGAAAGATGTGGGATGAAGCTAAGGAGCCCTATGTTTTCCCCAAACACTGTAACAAAGTGTTTTTTTACCGAGATGTGTTGAATATGGATTGTTGGTTTGTATAGAGACATGACCAAAGATCAAAACATATTTTTGAGAACAATAGTGTTATCATGCTAAGCGAGCTAAAATATAATGAGGGTGATCATGAGATCCGACAGTGATATTGTACATGTGTTATTTCATCATCTATAATTTTTGAGATGGGTGTTTGTAAAGAAGAGGACTTAACCTTATAACTAAGACTCTTTTTTTCGAAACATTACAATATGTATTTTGAATTAATTGGTTCTCATTGTGTTAATGTTAAAACCATTTCACTTGATAATTTGCAATTATGTTGATCTCAAAAACAATCGCGCACTATATAAAGTTCTTTTTTTTATAATCTCAATTCATCAAATAATACAACTACTTGATTTCCTTAAATGTGTGTGAATGATATCTTCAAAATGTATACTGTTATTTTTGGTATGTAATATCATAATAAAATAATGATAATTCTAAACATGAATTTATTTGCATTATTTTCTAAACTTTATTATGTTACAAAAATTCATATTATTCCAGATTTATTATTTTACAATTATTTATATTTAAACAAATTTACAAATTTACAAATTTATAATTATGGTAATTTAACAATATTTATGGTATACATTTTACATACGATAGCTATGGTTCAAAATTGAAAATTAATTTACAATTTACAAATTTAAAAATTTAAATTTTTTAATAAAATTGAATGATGACAATACATACAATTACAATTACAATATTACAAATTCACAATACAATTACAATTGCAATTACAATTATAGCTTTACAATTTTACATACAATTACAATTACAATCATGATGCTTACAATTACAATTACATTTTTAGAATTTTACAAATTTACAAATTTTAATAAAATTGAATCATGACATGAATACATACAATTACAATTACAATTTCACAATACAATTACGTACAATTACAATTACAATTTTAGAAATATTTTAAATACAATTACAATTCTACAATTTTACTTAGAATTAAAATTAAAATTTCAATTATAATCACGACATAAATATTTAATAAATACCATGATTTAATATTAAAAATAAGCATGACGATCATGATAACTATCATACAAACATCATATTCGACCAAAATACATTTTCAATTTCGCTAAAATCATGTAATAATTATGATCATGACAATCTAACAAAACACAAACATTGTATAACATCATCACAACACAAACATCAAATATACATCTCATGTCAAATAACTGTTATCACATACACTTCTATCTACAAGCACATTAAATGAACATGTCTAACATGACCTAACAATATACACATCATGATGAACAACAACATGTAAACTAAGTACACCAACATGAATATAAAATACATGAACCATATATATATATATATATATATATATATATATATATATATATATATATAATGTCAAAAATATACAACTCTAATAAAACTGCATATAAATGCGAAATATCTGGTGGTACATCAATCCTAGTACTAGTCTAGGCCTGCTCAGTTGATGGTGTACCCTCATGCTTACATAAATGATGTGCCTTCTCTAGAGATTCTTGTTGATCAGTCGATGGTGCTGTCTGCTCAGGACCTGCCTGTTGATGGCTCGTCAATGGAGCAGCCTACTCAGTGGATGGTGTGGCTTGCTCATATGTACCTACCTCCTCAAATGGATTTGCCTACTCAGGGTCAGGTGCCTGCTCAGGACTAGGTGTATGTTGAGATGGTGCAGACTACTCAAACGATGCCTGCTGATCAGGACTAGATGTTGGTTTCTCATCATGATCTCTAGAGTGAGATGAAGGAGGAGGAGGTGGAGTACTAGAATGATGAGGAGTTGCTCTTTCGTGCATCTCCACAATGCCTACCCCTCCTAGCCCGCACTAGTGCTCTGGAAGCTCCAACAATATGATGCATGAGCGTCAACATAACGCGGGGGATGCCTCTCCAAAGATGTGTGACCTTATGATCAACCTCGATCTCTCTGATCATAGATGGGAAAACTCTCTCATCAACTAGGATTTGAAAGAGTCGATCACCCAACTCCATCTTGAATCGGGTGTCCGGTCTACGCCTCACCCGCGTGAGTATCTACACCCGATCAGGATCAGGTCTGTCACCCTCATCCTCTACCTCTTCCACCTCCTCATGAATATCTTCACCTAGATCATTCGGTGGGGGTGGAATCATGTCCCCAACGAATGTCTCAATATTTATAAAATGAATAGTACACAAAAATAATTTGAAATTTTCATTAAAAATTTTAATTAAAGAAGTTAAATAATTTTTTAGAATAAATTTGATAATTCTAATTAATTGATTAAGACAATAAAATGACACCAAGTTAATTTAAAGAAAACACTAATATTATCTCTTGCATCTGACAGCTTGTCCTATGTGAAGAGGAAGTCGGTACAACCTCCCCAATCAAAACCAGTGCATGGACATGGCACCAGAATGAATGAGTGATCATAAACACTAGATAAAATCTTGAGTGCATTAGGAGAGGCGAAAATGTTAGACTGCCCCATTTGGGCATCATATGGCCACACATTTTCATTTGTACATGCATCATCAGCCTACGAGGTTGCTAAACAAAAGTAGGCCTCATCTCTAGAAATATATCAAAAAATAAACAAAATAACTCTGAAGAAAAATGTGAGTTCAACCTCCCACGTGCCTGAGAATGACATCTATCTAATTATTTACAAAACTTCTGCAAAAAATTACAGACCATCTCTCAATTCGTGGGGCCTGGAATAAATAATCAACATAAAATAAAGATGGGAAACTAATGCGTTTCACATCACTAGTATAGTGTGAAAGTTTCATAAACAGTAGTGACAGGCACCTCACCTCCTCTGAACCAAACAAAGTAATACGTAAGTAACCATCCAACACCTGATAATTTTAAGGAGAAACTATATCGCCCCTAATGTATCTCTAGGAGTATGCCAACTGACTCCTTGTTTCATAGAGGAAAGGAACATTTGTGAACTGGGGAAAATCCTTCTCTCTCCTAGATAGGCCAATAATAAAATATATGTCATCCTTAGTGGGCATGAACCACTGGCTAAGACTGACCCAGAAAGCTTGTCAGTGGGCATCCCACCTAAATATTAGTTGTCCCAATAACCCACTATCACCCTTCAAGGATGTAGTATCCTCATAGAACTTGAGGACGCATACCTCCCTTAGGAGAAACTGGGTGGCTGTCGTAATAGGGTGAGGTTACATAAGTCTCTCCCTCTCTTGTGTCTCCCACGGGTGAATCACATTATACTCGTCCTCCAAATTTTTTTGTTGTTCCCTTTGTTGTCTATTTTGACGTCGTTGAATGATTCACATATTAAATAATTTTTTTTTATTAAATGAGAAATGTATTTACTATCTATATATATATATATATATATATATATATATATATATATATATATATATATATATATATATATATATATATATATATATATATTTTTTTTTGAAAAAAAAATAGCTAGTGTTTCCAAAAAAATAGTCATGCAACGGTATCAATGCGTATGTTTTTACCTTGCATTGTGCTCGGTGTGCATGGAAAATGTTCATGCACCACAATAAATAAAATAATTTTTCTCTAGTGCGTTGAAGAAAATATCCGCCCCGAAGCAGATAGTTAGGTAAATGCACTGCCAACAATAATACATGGTCAATGGTGTGGTCCTGTAAACAACCACCTGACCATGTACTGGTCCGACCAACTATCCGCCTAGCGTATAGTTTGGTCAATGCACTGCCCAATAATAATAGATCGTCAAGAGTGTGGTCCTATAAACAACCACATCGTTGACCATGTACTTCAGTTGGGTAGGTGGTGTGCTAACCTAACTATCTGCCTCAGGGTGGATAGTTTGGTTAATGCATTTCCCTCCCTACACTAGTACATAGTCAATGATGCGGTCATTTAAAAAGACTGCACTGCCATGTTATTTTTTAAATTAGTCACGATGAACATTTTTTCGATACTGCACCATAACCCTGTGTGGTTTCCATTAACATTGTTCGTAGTGCGGCCTGTAAATTTACAGGCAATACCATGAACAGTGCGAGCCGAACGACTCGAGTGCATCGCGCAAAATTTTTATTTATTTTTAAATGGTCGATTTTAAGTTTTTAGCAATATATAATTTGATAAAACATTTATTTATTGAGAAACTTGTAGAATACCTATAAAATTGCGCATAGAGGAGGAAACTTTTCCTAGGAATTAAAGAAACCAAATTTCCCCACCGTTTTCAAAAATTTGAACTCCACAAGGTGGGCTATGGATGACAGTAATACATGAAATGGGAGCACCAATGGTAGGGCACCTCACACAAGACAAACTCACACTGGTGCTTCAGTGTTCTGGAGGACTAAAGAAGTAAAAATAACATTTTTATGACTAGCAGTTTTTTTATTTCCTCCTGTTTCGGTGCACGGGTTTTAGAGACTCACCAGGCGGTATTATCGATGGCCCACTACACGTCGTTACGGTGTGGTAGATTACGACAATGTAGCAGGACTATTTATACGTAGAGCACCAGTGAGTTATATTAATTAGATGCACTGGGCGGGTTTTTACGGAGAGCACGGTGTCTTGGTGTGCCGATTTTTAGTATGCACCAGTGCGTTTTGACTAAAATTCACTAGTGCGGTTTATGATGAGAAACACACCACACAAAAAAACATCCAAAAAAAATTCCACCAACCAACCTCCTCTAGCGACCTCCACTACAAACAGATATCTGAGCTATTTCTATAAGGGATTCCTCGAAAACATCCGCTAGAGGTTCTTTTCCTTGTAGTGAACTAAATAGAACTTGTTCAAGATTCTTGATTTTATGGGGGGAAATGACATTAAAAATATTTCTTATGTTGAGGTATATATCATATAAATCCTTTATAGTGTAATTTAATTTATATTCTAGTATTCATCGACTTTCATGTCTTACACTCTGCATTATATCTTCAACTTTTTGTATTTTCATAAAATGAACTCAGTATTGACCATAAGACGAAAGAATTGAAGAAAGAGGGGAACAATAACACTACAGTGAAAAAATGAGAATTAGAGAGAGAGAGAGAGAGAGAAGATAACTGGTCTAGTGGTACATTTAGATCCAATATGCCACATAAGACACACACATAGAGATTGATGGTCAAGTATTTAGAGTTGTTGAATTATCTTACAATGCATTGGTAACACAATGATAATGTTTTGAAGTGATGAAACAATATTTGATGTGTAAATTTTACTCCAACCAATATTAAGTTAAAAACTCATATTTTAAAACATGAAATTTTATATAATATAATTTATGTGGTTGGAATTATTTATAGTTTCACTTCATACTACTTAGTACTCTAATTAAGCTATATAAATTTCTGTTTTCATACTAGATGAACATGTACATTGTATGAATTTTTTTTTAATTTAGTTTCAAAATCATAGTAATTAGTTTATGTTGATTAATAATGAAAACATAAAATCAATCAAAAACTACTAAATCAATAGTTTATGTTTATTAATGATGAACAAAAATAAAATGAATATACAACTAAATTAGTTGGTTATGACAGGTGAGAATGAAAGTAAATGGAATTAATATAAACTACTAAAGTAGTCATTTATATAATGAATGTGAAACTACTAAAACAAGATAGATTACTACTGCCATTGATAAGTTTTCGATTACAAATGATGACTAAATTTTTCATATATACGAATATTAGTAGCTAATTTATCGTATCTTATAACACGACTAAAATTTAGTCATATTTATTTGGTCATTAATTGGTTTCGAACAATGACTAAAATTTTCATATATATGACTAATAGTAGATAATTTATAGTATCTTATAAAACATCCAACATTTTGGTCATATTTATTTGGTCATTAATTAGTTTCCTCGGGTGATCATTTAGTAATATATTTTATTGTATATTTGATCATTAATTCTCTCAATTAGTGACCATAGGAATGATCAAATCAATGATTAAATTAATGACCAAATCCATGAATAAATCAATGACCGAATTAATAATCAAATATACTACTAGAAAACAAAATTGAGACAACCAATTAATGACTACACTAAAATGGACTAAAAGTTGGTTGCATTATAAGATACTGTAAATTAGGTAATAGTCGTTTAGATCCAAATTAGGTAATAGTTGTTTAGGTAAATTAGGTAATAGTCATTTATATGCAAATTTTAATCATTTTTTTAGTAACTAATTAGCCATTTTGTACTAGTGATTATTGTGATATGGCTCAACCCAAAGACTTGGAGTTTTTCTTATGGATTTTTATATTGGCTTGGTTTAGTATGAATACTTGGCATTGTTTTGTGGGATCACTTTTGTGATGTGGCTCAACCCAATGCATTGGATTTTTTTGTTCATTCTTGTTATGTGGCTCAACCCCAAGGACTTGACACAATTTTATTAGCGCATTCTTATGATTTTTTTCATCTCGACGACTTGGAACCATTTTTTTGGCTCATTATTATGATGTAACTCTCCCTAAATATTTGGTACAATGTCACTTAGTCTTGTGATGTGGGATAACTTTAACTAATTCATCTCTAGTAACATTGGTCTTGATGTGGCAAGGCCTCTATGAATCAGTTCAAATAAAACAAAAAAATCCACCCTAAATGATGTATGTTGTAGTATATATGGTTGGAATATTATTTTCCTCATGTAAGGAAAAGGGTTTGAACTGGCGGATGGTTCACTAGTTTATTACTTTTATTTTTCCAACAGAGACCAATTATGTTGATTATATAAGCCAACTAACAACAACCCTTTTGTATAATCCCCTTTGGAACTTTCGCATTTTGTAGAATGCATGTTTGAAAGGAATATTTTGTAGAAAATTTAATGTTTTCTAATGTTTTTGAGGAAAAAATAAGTGAAAATTAATTTCGGATTGGTTTTATTGGTTGTATTTATTTTTAACTTGATGAAGTGAAGTAGAATACAGTTGTTGAGATCTCGAAGATCATGAACATTGGAAATATGAGAAAGTGAATAGGTTTTTGAATATGAATAGAAGGCAAGTTGATGGTTCAAGCTGGTGGATCCAATTTGAAATATTATGAAAAATGGTTCACATGAAGTTGAAGAAGGATTTTGGTACCTCCACTAAGGTTGGTTCCTAAATAAAATTAAATTATACAATAAGTTAAAGCTTGCATATTTTTTAGGCTTCCGCCTCAATCATTTTGTGCTTATAACAAGTGGGTTCTTGAACATATTCGATGTCGGTGCCTCAGTCAAGGTGTATCCTCTTCCAAGTAGTTTCTTGCACATATTTGGGGTGGGTGCCTTTAGTATGTCAATGGATGCATATATAGGTAAATTAATTGAATAAGTAGAAAAACAGAATTTGTGGTTTCGCCCCCACAAGGGTTTCCATGTAAAGAATTGTGATCTTTTGTGTTTATGCGATGAGGGTCCTTGATGCATAATTTGATTCATTGTTATAATTCAAATTGTTATGATACACTACTATATGGATAATTATTAATGAAATTGTTTGAAATGCTAAGTTTTTCCCTACATTGACTCACCCCCCCCGAGTGTGATCCTTTATCAAAAAAAATTGATGGTCGCTTGGTTAGGAGTGATGCACTGACTCTTTGGTTTATTCCCCCTTGTATATTTTTGTGAGATAATAAAATTCTCTAGACAAAACTCGGTCCATATTGTCCTTATGAAAGCAGAATTTTGGAGCCACTTATTTATTTTTCCTAAACTCCATGGTAAGATAAGTTCTATTAGTGCCTTAAACTCTTATGGATATGGCATAGTATCTCTAAGGTTTTTTTACTAGTATTTTTCCATTGTCTCATAAACATAGTGTTTTAGCAGAAGCATTATTTCCTTGGGAAATTCTAATAAAATTCACTCAATTTTCCCTATTTGCAAATATTAGTTGAAATTTGGAGTTTATATAGGGCTAGATGGTTTTTTGAATGGAATTTGTATCTAGGCCAAATATTTTTTTATCTTCCAAATAGAATTTAAATCCGGATACATGAGGCTGTATATTTCCAATATCTTTTACACGTGCATCTATTGATCCATGAAACAAGAAGCACAAGGCAAGTACATATTTGAAATGATATTATTTTATATCAAACCAAATTTTTGGGTAAGTGCAATTCATAACCCAAGAATATGGTAAGGCCCAAACAATGGTGTTTCATATGTCCAAGGCCAATTTTTTTCTCTCTAGAAGTTGGAAGTGTATATGAGATCTAAGAAATATGAACATGAATGAGTTTACAAACTCATGAATATTCTCGGATAAGTCTAGGACTAGATTTTATTGAGTGAAAATGAGGTCGAGGGAACCCGAGATATGGGGTTGACACATATTTACACCCTTTTGGAGTCCAGATGTTTGTTGAGCCAAATATCTCTCAAAAAAACCATGAAATAAAGTATAGGAGTTTAGGGACGTTTCTAGAATGGATAAATGTTTGGAATCCTAAATTGCCATAGAAATGGATATAACATAGAATTTATGAATAACATAAAGGGGTCATACCTAATGGGATCTAGGTGTGTAATTTAATGTGGTAATCTCCATTGGAACAAGGTAAAGGCTACATGAATGCCGAATAGGGGCTACGAGTGATGTGGGACTACAAGAGATGACTTGGAAGAGCCACATGGATCACAAGTGGATCTTACAAGGAATTATGCTGATGTGGCACAGTATAGCTAGTTAAATTTCAAACGGGGATAACTTTCATTTTGGGGGTTGCATTGATGAAAATTTTAAATGACCAAAAATTTCTCATTGATTTGAATGTGATGGTAGTAATTTTTTTTGGTTTTGGTGAAGTTTGAAAGGAGGATTTTTGTAAACCCATATTCATAATAGACCTCAGAGATAAGATTAAATCATAAAGTAATGTCTCCCATAGATTTGTGTAGTGGAAGGGGGTGGGAGGGAGTGTTACAGAGTGGTACTAGAGCGAAGGTTCAACACTCAGATTAGATGAGCCCTAAATAAGAGAATTTAGAAGCTTTGTTAAGATTTATAGAAGGTGGTATTTAATATAATAGTTAAATGTTATATATGTGTGTACTAATTTTAGATTTACAAACGAGATTGTTTTTTAAGTGAAAGATTAATGATATGTTATTTTGTTTTCTAACGTACATACTATGCTAATATTTGATATTTCATCCAATTCATATTAGTATTCTTGTTTCAAACCTACCAAGGTCATGAGTTAATATTCCTATTTGTGCTTTATTTAACTAATAGTCATGTGTGTGTAATAGCACATAAGAAGATACCAAGGCACAACAATGAAGTAAAGGAATCAGAATCATAATGGTGCAATACAATGTAGGTAGATCTAGACTGAATTTGGAAGATGGACACATTTAGGAGCGTAAGAGTTTAGCTGAGAAGTTGTAAGTAATATATTCAAATAATTTTTATAGCTCGAGAGAGGCAAGTAGAGGTATATGAAATGGTTTTGAAAATTTTTTCATATATACAAAGGAAAAAACAACATGATATTGGTGCTAGATGTCTAAGCATGTACAAATCTAAACAAATCCCATTCAATATAGGAATGCATGGAGTGGATACTAATCAAGAAGAAGGAAGTAAGAAAAAGAAGAGGAATAGGTATTAAAGTGAAGAAACATTAAGAGGAGGAACTCCACTTAGAACTCCAGAGACAAGAACTAACAATATTGAAAAATTATATGGTGTTGCAACTAGGAGTCACCACCAGCAAAGGAGTGAGGAAAACTAAATTCTAGAGGGGATCAAAAAGGAAAATCCGCCTACCTTTAATAGATATGTTAATAAGAAAGAAGAAGTAGAAGCATGGCTATTTTGAATGAAAAAAAACTTTGGTGTGCATGACTACTCACAAAACATGAAGGCTAGAGTGGCCATTTTCTAGCTTAAATGGAAAGGCTGATATATGGTGGGAAGACATGAGAAATGTTAAGGATATTAGAGAGAAGGAGTTTTAATAGAGAATATTTGAGAGATAATTGTTGGAGAAGAACCTATCTGATAATTATTATGGCAACAAAATTAAATAATTTCGTGATAATAAACTAGCCCAACTTACTATTGATGGTGCACTAACATATTTTTTGAGTTGCTGAGGTATGTGTCATATATCATAGATTAAAAAGTTAAGATTAAAAGGTAGCTCAATGGGTTACCACAAACTTATTGATACATAATTGAGGTTGATGAGCCAAGAACCTTGTAGGACACTATCTAAATAGGAAAAAAATTCTATCATAAATATAGGCATAAGGCCAAGTTTCAAATTGACTAAAAAAGGAGAGAAAAGAAAATATTCAAACGAAAAGAGTAGAAATCCTTAGGATATAGGCTAAGATCACATAATGTAAATTTTACCACTCAATCCAAGGGTGAGTTTCAATGAAACTTTAGTACCATCAATGGATATCGACCATCTAATACCGAAAGAACAAAGGATGAGGGATTTAGAAAAATGGCCCTTAAAATTTGGACATGTGGAGAGAACCACACATGGAGAGATTTTCCGCAACAAAAATCATTAATGTGGCTAAAAGTGTGACACACATTTATGTTGTGTTGGACAATATCCAAGAATGCCATCAGTCCTCAATGATCGAAATGGAAGGTATGGTAAATAACCAAGATGCTTTGATTTTGATTAGCCCAAGTTCTAATTTCTACTATGTAATCCTCAAGGTTGGAGAGAAGTATTCTTTGCAGAAGAAAAACCAAGAGAAAATGTGGTTGGTTAAGCTAATCATAGGAACCAAAATATGAGTGAAAAACATAGTGTAATCATGCCCCGTTACCATAAGTGGAATGTTCACATCAACCACTCTTAAACTTTTAGCATTGAGCTGGTATGATGTACTAGCTGGCATGAAATTTCTGGGGACCGATAAAACCAAAATTCACTACTACAAAAAGTTGTTGGAATGCCTCAACAACAAAGGGGAGAAAGTAATTGTAGGGAATAAGGAATTCATTCACTATTAGGAAAATATTAATGTTGTAGGTTAAAAGACACAAAAGGAAAGGGTGTGCCTTGTATGTTCTCCAAGAGACCAGTAAGTCAAAAAAAAATAGGGAAGATTGGAATAGCATCAAGCATTGAGGTAGTTCATCTATGTGCTTGTAGATTGAATATTAGGATTACCACCTAGGAGAGAGATCAAATTTTTCCAACAAATTAATGTCAAGATCAGTTCTAGTCTCGAAAGACACACATTGCATGAGTGCACTAGAGCTAGTGGAGCTAAATCTCAAGCTAAAATTAATTCTAGAGAAGGGATTCATCAAACCCATTATGTCACCCTAGGAATCCTAGTGCTATTTTTTAAAAATAGTGATGAACACTACAACAATGAATTAACTATAAGCAGTGAAATAAAGCCGCAATGAATAAAAAGTACTCATTTCCTTGAGTTGGCGACTTATTTGATCAAATGATAAGGTTTGAACTATTCTAAAAGATAGATTTGAGGTATGATTGCCATTATGTTCATATTAAGGATGAGGATATCCATAAGGAAACCTTCAAGACCGTATATGGATACTACGAGTTGTGGTGATGCCATTTGGTCTTACCAATGCTCCTTGCACATTTATGTGTCTCATGAACAATTTCCTTAGTCCATATTTGGAAAATTTTGTATTGGCCATCATAGATGAAATCTTAGTTTACTCGAAAACAAGAGAAGAGAATGAAGAGAATTTTAAATAAGTATTTCAATTGTTGAGAGAGCACAAGGTCTATGATGAGCTTAGAAATGTGATTTAATTCAATAACAAGTTCAATAATTGGGATATATTGTTTCCAAGGATGTTGTGGAAATGGATCTCAAGAAGATAAAGGCCATCATGAAGTGGCATACCCATGAAAATGTTACAAAATTTAGATATTTCGTGGGATTTGTTGAATATTACAAAAGTTTCATTTGATATTTTTTAATGATTGAACATTTAATAATATCCCTAAAGAGGAAAGGAGTTAAATTCCAATGGACATTAGAGCATGCAGCTATATTCGAACATTTTTTTATATAATTTTGGCTTCTGTGATCCATCGTAAAATTGTGAAGAATTCTTTCGGTAATAATCACATTCAAATGAACATTATTGACGTGTTTCGAATGAACCAGTATCGTTCATCATCGAGACTAGGTGCACCTATCTTATGAATAAATTATCTAGAAATGGAATTTGTAGTTTGAGTAAATGCATATAAGGAAAGGCTATGTGAAGTCCTAATGCAAGAAGGACATGTGATTTTTTATGACTAGAGAAAATTAAATGAGCATGAGGGGAATTATGTCACTCATCACTTGGAACTTGCAATGATAGTGCATCCACTAAAAATGTGGAGACATTAATTTCTTGGAAAGAAATTTATGTTCATGGAAAATCATGGATGGTAGAGGTCCTTGTTTTTTCAACCCAAGTTCAATTCCATGCAAGCTAGTTGGTTTCCTTTGATCAACTATTTTGACTTTGAAATCAATCATATAAGGGGAGAAGAGAACAAATGTGTAGATGCACTTAGTACAAGTTTACAAGAAGTTCGTTTGTTATTTATAAGCACTTGAGAAGTTGACCTCAAGGAAAGGATCAAAGAGGAATTTTTTCATGATGAGAATTATCATTATGTGAAGGAAAAGGATCATGAGAAATAATTACTCACTCAATAAATATGGAATTTGGGTCCAAATATTGACACCTTCCTTGGAACGTGCTTCACCGTCTTCTATACTATTGTCACGAGGGGCACCATATTTAATTGGGTGGTTATCCTTGCTTTTGAATTGAAGAAAAACGTATATGAAACAAAGAATCCTAAGGCAGATAAACCATCAGAGTATTTATGGCATCATACCTATTATATGCATTATGCACGAGATGTAACTTTTATGGTTGGAGTTATAACTCAACGAAAAATTTGTCAGAACATGTGCACCTACACTATAATATATTCTACAACACGGGCTACAAAAATTTGCATGAGTCTACTTATGAATCAGTCATCACCCTTCTGGATTTGTTCCTCTTCAAGGAGGAGCCCCCTTGCATGTCTCTCAGATCCATGGATACAATCACTAAAGTGGCATACTAGTTCCCCATCTAGTTCCCCATCTAGGAGGGAAGCTTCATTAGGGTCTTTAGCTCGTACAAAAATCCTTGCGCACTCCCTAGGTTCACCACAAAAAAATATTGTTGTAGGACGCATGTTATCAAATGACCACATGATTCTCAAAGATGTTGAAAAAGAATAAGAAAAAAACTTGGTCTGACTTCCCTCTCACTATAGTGGCTTATATTGTTGACAACTTTGAGGTAGAGGAAAAAGTTGAGGAAATAAAGGGATTCTACTTTATCACCCTAAGTCATGAGAGATACGGCCCAAAATGGATGGTGGCAGCACACTACAAAAAAAAACTTCAACTAGTCATACCTTCGTAACTCAAAAAGTCATGTAGATAAGGTAAAGAATTGGTACAATGCATCCAAATAACTGGGTGTCAGTGAGCAACAAGAAAAGGAGGACGAGTAGGATGAAAAATCATCGAAGAACAAAATCCTACAAGATAGGCCAACCTCACTAAAGATAAATAAAGATAAATAGATGACAGGATGAAAAATAAAGAATAAAAAGGGTGAATAATCAGAAAACCCTCCAAGTGAGCAAGAAGATGAGGACAACAAAACTATAGAAGAAACAAATGTGACCCTAGCCAGGAAAAAGAAATAATTGGAGAGGAAAAGGAAGGAAGAACTAAGGAAGTCACAAAAATTATGGGATCAACGACCCAAGGACTGTCCATAGCAGTAGCAACCAAAATAAGAAAGGAGAAAGAAGAAAAAATAAGAAGAATGTCTTAAAAGGGAGGAAGAGGAATGAAGAGCCTAGGAGAAATAAGAAAAGAAGAGGCAAGAGAAATAAGAGTTAGAAGAGAAGCCCAAACAAGAAGAAGAACTCAACAAAAAGTAGGAGAAAGAAGAGCAACAAAAGAAAGGGATAGAATAGGAACAAAAAATGAAGGCCGAGGAGGAAAAGAGAAAGCGAGTAGAAGAAGAGTTGAAGAGACAATGAGAAGAGATTAACAAGAAATTTGAGAAATATATAGAATAATAACAACAAAAACAAGAATTTAACATGTAGGTTGAACTTCCTCCGTTTCATGTTCCTCCATCTACTACCATCACCAGAGGACACTTCTCCCCTAATGATTTGGGCATTCCCTATGAGGAAAAAGAGGAGGAGTTGGACCTCAAAATACTTTATTTTGACCAAGTCAATCATAAAATTTTGCAGGAAATAAGGAAATAATGTTCCAGAAACCTTTTAGAACTTGTGTTTGTAACCACATAGAAGGATATTTCCTTGGACGCCACAATAAATCTCGAGATGATTGTTTCAGCTGTGACTGCCTATTGTAACCACAACCAAGTTAAATGTGGGAAGAATTACGAAATATATAGTGAAATGTTAGGGAAATATTTAGGCACCTGAACAAATAGCTACCAGATTAGAGGAAGACAGGAAAAGGCTTCAGGAATAGAATAAAGCCCTATGCCTTGACTACTCAAGAAAAATTGAATTGCAAACCTCAATTAAGGAAGAATATGAGACCCTAAGAGAATCCATGGACATTTTATATGAAGATATGTTGAATTTGCATCATACCATGTCATGCTTCCTATGCATATAGGCTGACACGAAAGAAAAGATATCCTTTATAAAGAAAGCCACCAGGACCATTTAAAATAATCATCAATGGACTAGCAAGTATCGAGAGGAACCATCAACTCTTCCCTGCATGAAGTATTGGATTACTTCCAAGAACGATAAGGTCCACATTCTTGTCATGATTCAATCTCAGGATAAAATGGCTAGGGATTTGGACTGGGTTCTCTCCTCTTACAATCATTTCTTCAGTGGTTTGGAGTCTGTGATTGAATTTCACGGAATTCCTCATATCAGGGTTGTGGGAGAAATAAGGAAGGAAGAAGAAATTATACAGGAAAAGTAGATATTCCTTGACCCTTCCAGAAATGCTACCACCATGGAATATTTACAGGACACGAAGGAGAACATTACCCAGGATGTGATCGAACCAGTGAGGATGTATACCAAGATGGTAACCATATCAAATCATATCAAAGTTAAGAAAAACACTCTCATACCGAATTCCCTTGAATCCCTACATAGGCATGATGAAGAACAATATAAGGTGACCAAGTTAGCTTCTGAGTACAAAATTTGGTGCACCTACATCATAGAATAGTTGCATATAGATTTTACAAAATTTTGTATTACGAATTGTTAGATTAGTATAAAATTTTGTTGTGGATAGAAAACTAGGTTAGAGTAGAGTCAAGTAAGAATTTGAAAGGTCATGAGGAAAACCAATAGTCACGGATAGACCAAGGCTCACTCTCTTTGCTATAAATATACCATCATGATACATTTTAATGGAATTTTAGCTTTGGAATCAATTTTGGTATATGGTTCTGAGGATTTGAATGATTCTATTGAATGCAAGGAGTAACTGCTTATTTCCACTTCTAAATTTGATGGAGATCATGTATGATGGTGTCATTAATATTATCAGTTTAATCAATCAAAATTTCCTATGAGCTTTGGCATGTTATCTCTTTCATATGTCTCCCTATGCTTTGATACTTTTATTGCAACAAATGGACGGAATATGTGGTGTGGTCATTATGCTTATGTCGTTAAATTATTTTATTGACGTTGGAATTATATGATAGTAGACTATCAACTTACTTATGATTTATGGGATTATTGATTTCGAAATTATTGGTGATTGGTAACCTACTTTATATGTACACTTGAATCTCATTTTAGGTCTTGCAAACATTAATTTTCTTGACATTTATGCTTTGTAATTAAGCTTTTACTATTCAAGGGATCCATTATATTTGATGTTCATTGGTTATTGAATTTAAATTATTGAAGTCTATTTTTTTTTCTTTCAACTGATCGTATACACTTCGTGTGAGGAAAACCTCAATTAATTACATGGTTGTCAAGCCTACATACCGAATGGGACTCCTAGACCAAATAGTGTAGATTCTGATTAGGATTATGCACTAGGGAGATCCCCTATATTTTCGCAATACATTATGCCCCATTAAAACACCCACAATGAAAGCACATGATGATATTCACATTTCTTTCCTTAATATGTATGTGAAACTAATCATGTTTTGGATTCATATGTGATACAGGTCGAATCAAAGGGAGAATTCCAACCAGAACCATTGTCCATTCTAGACTTGAGACATATCGCACTTAAAAACCATGTAAGAGAGTAGGTAGAGGTGCAATGGAAGTACCTTGGACTAGATGAAGGCAGTTGGGAATTGGTGGATCAAATTAGGGTACTTTAGACTTTTTTTCCTTGTATAAATGAATGTAACAGCTACAAATTTAAAAATGACTCTTGTAATTTTGTGCTCTACCTGAAGAACATTGAGGATGTGCTCCACCTAAATAAGATAGCCACTATGGTGGTTACTTCCAAAGACAAGTTGGTAAACCACCTAGAATATGGAATCATTCTCTTTATTATTGGACTAAGCCTTGATGTGAATTTCCCTCGAGAAAGTATCTCCTCGAACTATGAATTCATCTTGGGAGTTTTTAGTTGTAAGAAAGATTGTAGTGTAGCTAGCCAATGGTTGGGTGGATAGTTGAATTCCTTCATTCGATTGTTATCTATTTCACATCGTCTAGATAAGTCTAATTACTTATTCTTGAATGAACCATAGATGATGAAATTGTCTAATGTGTTATTAGTAAAATTATGGTTCAACACTACTCATGGAAGGTTCTAGAATTATTGTATGTTCATGGTGAATCGGTTGCGTTATATTTACTTATGGGTTTGTGAACTTCTAACATTATGTGATGGTTGTTATCTTCATGAAATACAAGGTTACTTATATAAATATGTCTGGTTGTATGTGGTTTTTATATGAACTTGTTATTGCATGTGTTTCTAGTTATCTAACATATTTATAAATTTAATGATTCATTTTCATCCTTAGGATTGTGGATTATCTCACATGATGAGAAGGTAACCTATTTTCTTTATGTTAAATGAGGATTTATCTTGGTTTTATGGTCACTTTGTTTAAGAGAGATGCAAAAATTCTTTAGTTTATGCACACTTGTATATTCTTGTGAGACCTTAATATTCTCTAAATAGATGTTGGTATATAGTGCCCTTGTGAAATCTAGATTTTGGAGCTGCTTCTTTCATTTGATTAAAATCCATGGTAAGATATTTTTTGCAGTTCCTTGAACTCTTGTGCATATCTATTCTAGGGATTTGGCTATCACCTTAAAAACATAGTGTTTTAGCAAAATAATTATTTCCTTGGGAAATTATGGTAGAATTGGATCTTGTTTCCTTATTTGCAAATATTAGTAGAAATCCATAGTTTATCTAGAGCTAGATATTCCCCTATATGGAGATTGTATCTAGGCTGGATATTGTATTATCTTCCAAATTTGGTTTATATATAGATACAGGATGGGGTGAGTTGCCAATATTTTTCATGGATGCATATGGTGATGGGATCATGAGGAAGGACAAGGCATGTTCACATTTCAAATGATCCAAATTTATTTTGAACCATATTTTATGACAGGCACAATTCGTAATATGAGAATATGGCATGGGCCAAACAATGGTGGTTCATATGCACAAGGCCAACATTTTTTTTCTCGAAAATTTGGTAATGTATTTGGGATCCAAGAAATCTATACATGAATGATTTTGTGCACATGTGAACTGTCCCCGATAAGTTTGGGACCATATTTTATTGAGCAAAAATGACATACGAGAAATTAAGGATCTGAGTTTGGCATGCAGTGTACACCATTATGGAGTTCATATGTCTATTTAGCTGAATCTCTCTCTATGCAACGAAGAAATCTTGAGGTCCAAGGATGTGTCAGCCATGGATAAATATTTGACATATCGGATTGGTATCAAACTAAATATAAAATAGAATTGTTACATAACACAAATGGGTTATACCTAATGGGACCTACAATCCTGAGTTAATGTGGCAAGTTCCATTCAAACATTTTAAAAGCCATGTGAATGCCACGTAGGGGCTAGGGAGTGATGTGAGACTACTAGAGATGACTTGGTAGGTCACACCAGTCACACATGGATGCAACGTGGAAGTATCTTGATGATGGGCACATTATAACTAATTAAACTTGGAATGAGCATAAATTTAAATTTGGGTTAGATTGAGGTAAAATTTATTTCACCAGAAATATCTTGTCGAGATAAATGCAATGGTAGTAATTTTTTTGGGTTTCGACAAAGTTTGAAAAAGATGACTTTCGTAACCCCATATTCATAATAGACATTGGAGGTTGGGTTAAGTCATAAAGTAACACCTCCCATAGCCTAGACTAGTGGAAATGAGTGGGAGGAAGTGTTACAAATATGGGTAGTTTTCCTTTCCAATCAGCACCTCGCCAACAATGAAGATGAGAGGATGAATTTTTAACAATAGTATATGCAGAAATTTGGAAAGGCCATAAATAATAAAATAGTAATGCTGCACCCTTGATTGTGAATGATAATGTAATGGAAACAAATCATTTGAAAATAGGTGAAAATTAAGTTTTCAATTAAATGAATCTTTTAGCATTATGAGCTTCACGATGTCTAGTGATCGTACTATGTCACACCATTTAGATATACAACTAAATTACAATTTGTAAACTATGCCTTTGATGGTAATTGATGAAAACTAAAAAGGAAATTGATAAGTAAAATTGAATTTGTCACGGGTGCTTGCAATTATACAAAATGTTTATTATATGGATCACACTACAATAGAAGAATACTTTTAGCACATACAAAATGTTGTTGTGGAAATTTTACAATAAAAAGTTATTGTAGAAGAAGTTATATAACCTTATAATGAGACCATCCATAGTAGATTTTTTCATGTTGCTAATCAATCTTATGACATCAATTCCGATGGAAATATATTTGTGGCCATATGACCAACAATATGATTTTTCAACTTGATACCTATGTTATGATCAATATGGCACAAAGAAAGTTATAGTACCATCCATGATGAGGACTTAATCCTACATTTTTATTGTTGGTCGAGAAAGGAGGAATAAGTGCTTGTGGATGAGAGAGCTTGTGATGGTTTCTTTAATGAAAATAAAGGCATAGACAAGGGCATGGCTTAAAAAAGAATGGGCATTTACTACCATATGTTACTGCAAAGGAGTGCAAGTTCAAAAATATTCCACAAACTATGGTTTCTTCGATGTAGAGAATAAGGAAATAAGAGCACAATAGTACTGAGAGAGAAAATAAAAGTGTATGAGGGTTACAACCATAGAATATACAGAGCACATATACAACAGGCACAAGGTACTCAAAACTTGAACTCATAATGTCATAGAGTGTTTCTAGGAAAGAATCATGGAGTTAGCAAGTCTATTGTAATACCACTATTAGATAGAGGAATAATTGTATACTTGATTTTCTTCCATTAACTCAAAACACTAATATATACAAAGTTTTGTGACATTTGGTTTCATGTTCAAAAGTGATGACTCTCCCTATTTTCTTAAATCTTCATATTTCTCATATTTTTAAAATATTCACAATTTACCAATCCCTAAGTACTATGTATCTAACAAATTTAGAGTTTATTCCTTCAAAATTCCTACTCTTACAAACAAAAAATAAAATAAAATTGAACATAAATAAAATATTTTAGTGGCTATGATAAATAAAATATTTTTATTGCAACTTTGTGTGTGTTATATAAAATAAATTAAAGTAAAAAAGAATTGTATTCAATAGATAAGTTCCTTTTACAACGTATTATGAGGGACATGTATCATTCCTTAAGTTCTTAATATGGCATCGACACATGAATTGAAAATAAAATAAAAAAATTAATGTTCACTTTAAAAAAATTATATATATAGTCTAATTGCTCAATATTTGTCTATTTTTGTGCATATTTTCTAACTAAATTTAACCGAAATATGGCATGGATTCCTTAGGGGCCATGTGTTTCATAGGGCAGTGGATCCATTCATGCATTAAAATATTTATTTTAAAGAATAAGAAATCATAATCTCTCGAAAAATTATATCATTGAATTTTGATGAAAAAAAACATCAAATGATTAGAATGTACTTAAAAAATTTCAGTTGTTTGCTATTCAATGTGTGGGGTATGTGTAATTCCTTTTGTGTTCAAAATAAGGTATCACATGTAAATAGGGATAAGTCTCCTAAGGTGATATTGTATTTCTTAAAGCTTAAGTAAATATATAGACCAGGAAAGGTTTGTTCCCTCTAAGTGCATAACCATCCTGGATCCACCTTAACAATGGATATATCAAGCACCATGAGAGAAAAAACCTCTCTAGTTGAACATTTATATTTTGAATGCAAAACACGAGGAAATTTCTCCACCTCGAGAGATTTGATCCATCTCCGCCCTTGATAGATTTGCAGTTAATATGGATCTAGGTTGTTTTAATTTATATAAATAAAGTGTAATGTTAAAATGATATAATTTTGATATTTAATTATATGATATGACTGGTAACTTGTCCAAGACAAGTTTAGCTAAACTACCCAACAAAAATTAATAAAAATTATAATTATAAATTTTTTTAATCTGATCGAGTTAACATAATTTATAATTAATAATTTTAATAATTATAATTTTTATTGATCTTACATGGGTTGTTAAAATCCAGAGATTGAAAACCGCTAGTAATTTGATCGAGACAAAATGTTTACATAACATTACAACAGCTCTTCCATATGAGATTGGAGAGTGCCTTTCGCACAATAAATCTGAATTCAATATGGATCTATGTTAGCTTAAGTGTATGAGTGATCATCATAAAATTATCTCTCTCTCACATAAGTGTGATTTTTTTCGAAAAACCTTAAAGAAATGTTTACAACATGAGGGGTTTGATCCCTCTCAATGCATAATAAATTTAAAGTTACAATGGATTTGTGGTAGTTTAACTATTTTAGTTCCTTAATTCTTTTTACTTCTTCACATAATAGTTTCATGGGACAAATGATTTAATTTATCTATTTGGTTAATACATACATGTGATTGTATTTATCATAAGTTAAAATTGTGAAATATTTTTTTAAATTATTGATCATATTTATTATTTTCTTATATGTCTTCTTCTTTTTTGTCATTATAGGAATATTGATTGTTCCAAGCGGAGAAAATATTTGGTTTCATGTATAAATTAAAGTTAAATGTTAATGGAAGGAACATTGTTATTAAGCTTCTTATAAAATTTATCCAACAAAAATTATATGAATAACCTAAGACATAAAAAATATATTTCTTTCTTGAATAATAATAATTAATATTAAAATACCCCAGATGGGGTGACTTTTATGAATTTTTAGTGGTTGGTTACTGTTACCCCACTTGGCCAATGGGCAGAGGGATATGGTATTGCACCCTTGACAAGTGTAATTATAGCTTGTGTGGAATTAATCCCACACTCACTTGGGAATATGAGAGGACATTGTGGTGAAATATTTAATCACGCGAAGTGTGTGAGGAGGGTGGCCATAATACAATGTGTGGTAATGTTAAATCACATGTTCTTCTCCAGAATTCAGAATGAGGGAGGGACAATTTGGGTTGTAGTGAGACACCCACATACTGACATAGGGAATGGGGATGTAGGGAGTTTGGGATAGGAGAAAAATAATTGACTTGAGGGTCTATCCACATTGTGGTATGCCCAACATTTGGAGGAATGCATGGTTTCTCATCCTTCGATTGTGATTCTGACAAGTGCTATTTTAGGATGGAGCAGTGAATATGGTAATTGCAAACTTATCTGGTTGAATTTAATAATGGCTATCTCTAATATGGTGAAAGGGTAATTATTGTTGCTTTTTTTCCTCCCCCAAACATCCAAGAGGGAATTCCCCTCTTCTCTCACTAGGTGATATCTTTCTTCAACTTTGACTCGTTTTTTCTGGTTGCGTTTCCTTCCTTTTATCTCATGATATAATTTTGGATTCCCTATCCTTTCTTAACTCAATTTTTGGTGGGTGGTATATTTATGTATGACCTTAATCTCCTAACGAATGAGTATGAGTGAGATCTACGAAGATTGAGGGGACCTTTTCCCTATCTTGTTACAATTTTTGGTGGTTTTTTAGGGTCTTGGTGTTTTCTTGCTCGCACTGGTAGTATTGTTGAGACACTGGGAAGCCTTATCTAGTATGTGCGTATCCTTAGAAGCTAGTTATGCATACTCTTTCGGGGTTCACAAGGTTTTTGTTGGACCATAAAATTTCTATCATAAACACAAGATGGGTGGAGGATGTTTATTTTGTCACAAGCCACTGTTCTGGCAGAAGTATCAATCATTTGGTGGCATTTTGATCTCTACACTGCTTGGTGTCAGGGACCTAGAAAAGGTTGGTATATTATAGGCACTTTGGTGAAAATTCACATAGCTAACAAGGTTGCCATGCATGAAGAACATTAATCCATCCATCTCTTAGCATTTGGTCATTTTGGTGTGTGATTGGTCTATGTCGGGGGTATTTATCATGTCCATGCATATTGTGCTCCACCTTTAGGTCTTTAAGTGTCATTATTGTGATGCCTTAATAGATGACCCAAGTTAGAAGAGGGGTCACTTACTATCAAGAACACGCTTGCAAAGGACATACCTATCTGCAAGATCGACTCAAATAATCAGTGGCATGGTATTGAGAACAAACTCTGACACAGTTTGAGGGGGACACCAATTCTCAAAGAAAATTCCTCTCAGATATTGAAGTTTTGGTTGAATGTAAAAATTATATCCTTGATACAAGACATACGAGAGGAATATTTAATTAGTACATGAAAATAATAGATGTGTACTGGAAAATGATATTCTTTTTGTGGTGGACTCTATTAGATTTCCATGAGTGCCGGATGGACCTGCTCCACTCTTTAGGTCACATGCACAAGCATATCAAGGATTTTGACATCAAGTTGGAGAGGATCGACCATAGGTTAGAGAGGATAGAACCCCATATTGGCTTCCTCCTGGTAACTGATAGATCTTTGGTAGGTCCAACAACTCATATCCTAGTGGGAGGCTCTAATTCCAAGCCCCTTTCTTGACTTTTTTGTGGTTCTAGTTTATGATTCCATTTTTGAAACTATTCTTATTCGAGGCTAGCTAGGCCACTATCTATGTATTAGCTTGGTCTATATTGTCTTTATTAATTTTTAGCTGTCTCTCTTTCCTCTAAAAAGAGTATATTTTTTTATTATGGTTTGATATTCCTTATAAAATGACTTATTAGAAACCTTGATATAATTCCTCATTTTTACAATTAATAGAATTTACTTGTCAAAGTAATACTGAATATTAAAATCAATATATTTTTTTTCTTTTAATAAACTAAGAAAAACCCAACATTACCAAAATGATCACTCAACACTATGTGTTTACTAGTACATTAAGAAGTAGGTTTTCATTCCTATCAAATACTTATTCTTAACTAAACAAACAAACAAAAACATATTTTGCTTTGAAAATTTTACCTCTTTGACAATAAGTATCAATTTGAATATCCCTGGAAATATATCGAACCCGCGTTTCAATTTAAAGTCGCTTTGAAATCTAGAACTTGACAACACGTTATTTCATCAACTACACATATACGTAATTCAGTGCATCATAGAATATATATCATATGATACGTTGTATCAAAGATTAATATCTATGTTGCATGAGTTTCTGGAACGTGGAAACGTTGGGAACTTTGGTACAGGTGTCCGGAACGGCTAGAGGTTTCCCTAAAAATTATGGGAAACGGCTAATTGGGAGCGGTAATATTATATTATAATAATAATAATAATAAATGTTTTTTTAATTACATAATTTATCTATGGAATGTTATAATGTGGCATATGGGTCTGATACTTTGTACTTGTCAAAGAAGCATCAATGTTACTAATTCTAGAAATTTCAGACACATCATTGATGCATTTACTAATTTAATATAATTTTTTATTATGAAAAAAATATAATATCTTTACAAGAACCAGAACCGGTCTAGAGAGTCTCTCTGAAACTGAAAGGAAACGAAACTAACATACTAATGGCAATAGGAATTTCACATAAGGGAAGCAAGAAACAAAAGTTTAGACATCACATAAAACAGGACTCAAAAATGAAATAGCCCCACAAAAGAGCTCACAAACAGAAAGGACAGAAAAGAATAAATCCTTGAAAAGTTAAAGTCCTCACTATTGGAGTTTAAATGTCTAGAAAAAAACAAATTATTTGGAAACTCACTGAGGTTATTGGCCATAGAGAACCACTGCTTCAGGCACGGTTTGCAAATGAATACAAGGTTGTGCTCTTAAACAAGTTAACAATTACAGTGATGGAGTGAATGGACGACAAACTTTATGCAAGATTGTGAGTGATTTTGGCGAGAAAAATATTTTTTTTGCATGTACTTTGAGAAGGGAAGTTTTTTTGGCAGATTTTGGGGAAAATTTACAGAAATGAAGTTTCTTTTTTGGTAAAACTTATTAAAAACATTTAAGGAAGTTTTGTTTTGGCTGCAATATTTGTTGGAAACGCCGGAACATCAATCATCATAGGGGTCAAAGATTTTTGAACGTGCCCCGGCTCTAGTCGCAGGTCCTATCGAAAATGGTAAGTTCCCACGCAGTTCCAAAGCTCCTGGGAATGGAGGAACCTCTGGAACGAGTTTCCCATTTCTCGAGAGAGGTTCCCGTGCAAAAGAGATTAATATCTTAAATTATTTCCCGATCATATTTTGTCTCGACTCTCATGGCTTAATATTCAAAACTAAATTAATCAATTACGTAATATATATGAAATGGTTAGAATCTAATATTTGTTATATAATAAGTTTTTTATTTAAAACTAATATGGTGATTATTTTTTTAATTATAGATATATAATTTTCATTTTTTTTAATTAAATTAATATATTTATGAGTGTAGAATAATCATTTTTTAAATAAAAAGGATTTTTATTTCTAATTAGCAATTAGATAGGTTGATATACTTTCAATATTTTTTTTATAAAAATGAGATTTTCAAATTAAATTCATTGTATCTATATCTTTTTCATCAAATGAGATATTCAAATTAAATTAATTGTATCTCTAAAGCCATATGTTTAACATTATTAAATTTGTTTATCTAATTGTATTGGTTAAATAAATTATAAATAGGCACATCCCAAATCTTATAGAAAATCTAAGCACATTTGTAACCTCTCTCCCAAACACTTTAATAGATTCTTAACAATAAGTGATTAATATACTAGTAGATTCCCTCAATAGTATGTAGGTTTATAATTTAATAAATTAATATGGAAAATAATAAACATTGCTACCTGTACAATGGTATACAATGTCTACCTATGAATTTGTCAAACCACGAGTTGCAACAAATTAGCATATATCTCTAGTTGGCAGGGCATTTTATTCTTTGTAGGCATTTTTTTGAAAATTTCTGAAATTCCATATACGTTTTGAATTTCTAAGGGTTTGGACTATTTATATATTTCATTCATTATAGCCAACTAGAAATCTTTTAAGGTGATGAAAATCATAAAATTGTATTTCAAATTGAATTAGGGACATTGAAAACCAATACCTTAGTGCTAAATCATACGCTCATGCTCATAGCTATTATCATTAATGAAAATGCATGACTTTAGTTCTAGATCCAAATTTCTATTCTTGTATGTATCATACCATTTTGATTTTTTAGCCCATAGGGTGGCCGAGTAGAGGAGAATGACAATGTTTATTAACTTAGCATAATTTTTTATGCAGTTTAATGAAGAGACACATTTTCCTTTTCTAAGGAAGTTAAAGACCATCATACACCATGCTAAGGTAAACAAAAAGTACATTCCCTTTTATTTCCCATCCTTATGTAGTTATGAATTGAAATTCAAATATCATGAAACAATGTGATTATAATTTTGATGCCCTTTTTAATGTGATAAAAAAATGTGGAAGTTTGAATGAAAATTTTTCATTTTTCTATTTTTCTTTATGTAAGGCTCAAGAGCATCCAAACAAAATTCTAGAGGAAAAGGGAATAACATGGCAACAATAAGAATGAGATAAATTTTATAGACCTTGAAAATGTTGATATTTAAATAGTTTTAATATGTTTGTTGTAAGTTAACAAAATTAGATAATCTCCACAAAATATAAAAACTTTCTCTACACATACAGATGGCCTAGATGTGAGCCTCATTTTTTTTTCAGTTTTTGCAGTTTTGTTATTGATTTGGAAGCTTAGATTCTCCATAGTAATAAAGTAAACCACTTGAATAGAACAAGTTTGGAAATCAACAAGTTATGATCTGTCAAAATGTTCTGTTTCATTTCACAATCCTATTTGTGATTATCCTGTGTTAAGGTCCTCATCTGGGATGTTGACACACCCAAACAGTCTGGTCTCTCTTGGGGTAGTGGATTCTGTACCATATTTGGTTTGACTTCTTTCTCATTTCCTTTGAGAAAACATTCTTGTTCTAAAATCATGTTTGTTTTAAAACATGGAAATATCTTCTCACATATTTTGTGCACCTATACACTTATAAACATTTTGGATGCAACCTCCCATTTGGAAAACAATTTTAGGCATATAGTTCACATGCAAGTTATGTTCTAATTTTAAAAACATGGATTCAATGTACATATATATTCCTTTGGAATTAAATTACATTATTTCACATGAGTTTAGGTGGAAGATTACATCTGCTCCTATTTTTTCATATCTGGTTCAACATTGCAACTCTTGATATCAAGACAATAAATGTGAGGTGACATAGATGGACGATAGGTTGAGGAGGTGCATCGTGGGAAAGATGAAATATTTGATCCAGAATCAAGTGATTTTTATGTGTCTAAGGTTGGTGGGTCTTCTGACGTGTTAGATAAAATTTCTAGGGGCTACAATCACAAAGTGAAACCATACATGCAAGAGGGTGTTGTCGTTAGTGCCACTGATTCTGTATTTATAGGTTTTCTTATTGGTTGAAATAATATGTTTACTCCTATTTTAGGGAATGAGAAAAATCCTGAAGAAGAAGGCACTACGAAGAATCTTCCATGCTTGGTGAAAATACCAATGCACTTGGACAAAAAATATTCAACTCAAATTTCACTTGCTTAGCTGCAATTCGATGAGAAAACCCAAAGCATGGACTTCATCAAAGAAACCATATAGAGTAAGCAGGTAGCATGCCTATATATCTTTTCAAGTCTTTTAATTAAATATTCTTTGTTTTTTTTACCATCTAGTACACCTAATTTATTCTTTTGAAATTTGATTCTTCTTCTTACTCTCTGGTATGTTTGATATGGGTTTTTATGCAGGAAAAAAATGAATAAATGATAAAGAGGTTGAATGATGCAAGGTAGGAAGAGAGGACACTTCATGAGGCAATCAAGTCCAAATGACGAGATATGGAACCCGTGCAGTTAACCTTGGACGAAGCAAATAATGCAACCCCTATAGAATAATTTGATGATACTCATATGGCAAAGATTTCCTTTAAATAATTAAGGATCATATGTCTTGCTAATTTATTGGTTGTTAATAGTGGACTTGTTAATTTTTGAAAATAGATATACCAAATGCACTATAGAATTGATCATAAGAGTATGTATTTATGGAAATAACAACATTTTTTGTGTGATATGAAATTGTTGAAGCTTGCTCGGGATCAACTATGTGCAACTATAGGATCTTATTCTGAGCTTCAAGAGGCATTTAACCACATTGTTAAAATTAAGGAACATAGTGAGGTAATTCATTTAATATTAATCATCTTTGGTTTCTTCAATCCTTGAAGTCTCTATAATTTATTTCTATCTTTGTTCAGCTTCTGGGTCAGGGATTGAATTCTCTGAAAAAGAGGGATCTTCAAGTAGAAAAGAATGTGCAAGCCATTGAAAGGTAATTTGGTGCCTTGAACTTTGATTATAGGAAATTTCAAGATCAATAGAATGATGAAGATTCTATTCGGCAATAAACCTACGAAGCATTGAAGGCTATAAAAAAAAAGGAGTACAATCGGGTAAGAAAATAACACTATTCTACATTGGCTTACTCAACTTTGTGAGATAGTGTTGACTAATGTTAGAATTCTTTTCCTATTTTTATTGTGCAAAAAACAAATCATATCAACAAGAACAAAATTCCTCATTTGTTTTTCTTTCTTTTTGTTATAATGGAAAATAATAGGCACACTATATTGAAATGTATGAATTTTGAAATTCATGTTGTGGTGTTCTTTTACTTATGAAAATTTAGTTATATATTCAATGGATATCTTATAAATTTCTACAAGTTCTGACCAACCTATATCAATATTTGAAATTTCTAGGAATCTTCATGACAAGTGTAGGCTTATGAAGAATTAATGGTGAGGGAAATTCTAATGCCCTCCAATAATCTCTGAATATTTGACATAGTTTTTCCTATTCTTGAAGTAGTTAACAAACCTCTAGATTCTTAGAGTTTTTTTATGTTTGGTTAGGATACCATTTATACATGGAAATTTATCAAGCTAGTTTTCATGAGTAGGACATCTTTAGCAAATGGCATTGCAATAATTTTATTTCCATTCAACTTGTATTTTATAATAGGCTCCATCATTTATCATATAAATACACTAATTTATGTGCACAGTAAGAGTTGGAGTGTTTCTAGTTATGAACATTGGAAACATGGTATCCACTTATATCAAGGTCATTGGTAATGCGTTGAGCTGCCGAATTTACTCTAAGGTTCACAGGTAGCTTGGTCATCTATTAATGACATCATCTCATTTATTTATTTTTTGCAGTTAATAATTTGATGGATTTTGAGATTTAAGATCCTGCCATTAGCTTATTACTTCTGCAACAAAGAGAATTGCAACATCTACATTCTAGTTGACTTTTCTTGTAATTTGAGGGTGATGCACAAAGTAGGATTTGAAGAATTTTTTTATATCTATATATTGAGATGTTGAAAACCCCTAATATCAAGGGAAATGATATTTTATCAAGGTGCCAAATAGTTAATGTGTTGGATTTTCATTAAAAAAAAAAATTCCATTTCCTTTTTGTTTAAACATTCACATCGAATAATGTGAAGTACATGATGTCGAGGTCAAGAGGTTTCTAAAGGAATATCCAATTGAAAATTTGTTTGTTCATGTCACATCAATCAGGGGAAGGGAGATGCATTAACTCAGAGTTTTTGCATGCTCCTGCTGGACCGCTTGTGTCCTTACCTATTGTTGGGAGAAAGGTTGTTTATTTTTCATAGGGTCACAGTGAATAGGTGAGGTGGTTTTTAATAATTTTTAATTCACAATATTCTTTTGGATACAAATGACTGAAAATAATGAATTATTATCTTCGTTTCATCATAAAATGTGACCCAATTATTTTGAAATTTGAATGTTATGTAATGAAACTTATCATAATAAATGTGACTTCAGGTAGCTACTTCAATAAACATGGAGGTTGATTCTCATATATCCAATTATCCGAATATTCCAACTCAATTAATATGCCAACTTCACAATTTTACAATGCATGTGGGTTGTCTGCATTTCGTCCTTACTTTGGTTGTGAACACTTTTATTCATATCATTATATATAAAAGATTTAAATTTAATAAAAACCTTATTGAATTCCAAGAATATGTGGAAACATATGAATTATATACTCAAATGAATTTGAAACCTATTAATGTTGTAAGACATTTTTAGTTTCATTATATGTGCTTTGCTGTAATTTCCAATTTTGCTGAGAAATTATTTGGTACTACTTCCATTTGTCTAGGGAACTCAAAATTGATGTTAATGTGGAAAAAGAAAAGAAAAAAATGTTGTCTTGGTTCTGACCTCGACACACCAAGTAAGAAACTGAATAATTACTTTTGTAAAGCTTTGACTGCAAGTAACACTAGCACCAATGACAGGCTTTATGTGCCACATCGCGCTGCAAAAAAAAAAAAAAAAATCCTCCACTTGGGCAATTCTTATTTTCCCATAGTTTTTGTTCTATTTTTGATTTAATAGACAAGTGCTTAGACTTTTAAACCTTTTTTGAGAGCAAACTAAATTATTTGAAGGAGAAAAAGGTAAGGATATTTTTCATATCTGTCTCCTATTCAGTTTTGTTATTTTTTTCTTTGGGCAGGATTTCACTCAACAATCACATTCTGAGGAACTGACAGCCATGGATATTCATGGAAATGAATGGAAATTTCAACATTTTTTTGGGGTAATTTATAGTAGTTATCTGAATTTGGTTTTGGAATAAAAGTGGATAGTGAATATGTAATTATGTGTAGTTTATTTTGGTACTCTTATATCATTGCAATGCATTTTCGAATGTATACAGGTAGTGCATATATCAAACTTGTTTCCGCATTTGAGGTCATACACAGATAATATTTTATAAAATACTTTTTAATGGTGTTATTAGCTACCCATACACTCTAAAAAGTATCTGGTATAACTAGTCCCCAATTACTTTACCTTTGAATGTGGAGCCAACATGTTTAGTTTTTATTTGGATACAATTTGTTGGATTTGGGGAATTTGGTTCCTTTTCCCCTGGAATGGTAAGATGACAATTCAATATTTCTATATTGAAGTTGTATTCTCAATTAGTATCATATTTTACAAATTCCTGTGGTATTATTTTCTAGTTTCATGTTGCAATCTTGTGTCAACAATACTTTGCAACACCAATTTTATTGACCAATTTTATTTTTGAAGTGTCACTACTTCTTAAAGATAACTAGAGGAAACGATACAACTATAAAAGAGGAGCATGAGACATTCTTAGTATATATTTCTATCTTTGATGTGTTTTATTATTTTTGATAAAATCAAAATTACAATGTACCATAAGCATGGGAATTCAAAATATTAGGATAGAAATGTGTTCTTCTATTTTCATTTATTACTTTAGTTGAAGATAATGTTTCATCAACAAATGTTGTACATTGAGAACATGGTAGGTACAGAATTTTCTATGGTACTAATGTTTTATTTTGTTTTTTTATATAGTTCATCTAGCTAGATAGTGGCCATTATTGCCCAAATGAAGAAAACTTGTTTGAGTTTCTTGCTTTTATGGGGAAAAATGACACTAAAAATGTTTCATATGTTGAGGTATATATCATATAAATCCTTTATAGTCTAATTTACTTTATATTCTAGTATTCATCTACTTTCATATATGATACTCTACATTGTATCTTTTTTTTTCTTTTTAGTAAAGGAACTCATTATTGATGGTAAGAAGTAAGAATTGAAGAAATAGGATAACAATAACAGTAGAGCGAAAAAACTAAAACTAAACAAAGAGAGAGAAGAGAACTGGTCTAATGGTACATCTAGAGCCAATATTTTGCATAAGATACACACATAAATATTGATGTTCAAGTCTTAAGAGTTGGTGAGTTCACCTGCAAGGCCTTGGAAACACAATGATAATGTTTTGAAGTGATGAAACAATATTTGATGTGTAAATTTTACTCCAACTAATATTAAGTTGGAAAATCATATTGTAATACTTGACATTTTATATCATATAATTTATGTGGTTGGAATTATTTATAGTTTCACTTGATATTACTTAGTATTGTAATTAAGATATGTAACTTTGTGTTTTCATACTATATGAACATGTGCATTATATGGAATTTCTTTTTAATTTAGTTGCAAAATCATACTAATTACTCTATGTTGATTAATAATGAACACATAAAATCAATCTAGAACTACTAAATCAGCAGTTTATGTTTATTAATGATGAACACAAATAAAATGAATATATGACTAAATTAGTTGCTTATGACAGTTTTTAATGAAAGTAAATGAAAAGAATATAAACTACTAAAGTAGTAATTTATATAATGAATGTGAAACTGATGTAGGAGCATCGAGATTAGCCAGCAATGTGAAGATTTTCTCACATGTTGTGGCTAAACAGGGTGAAATTCATTGACTGTTGGTCAAAATCAGTTTTACTGAGGAGGTTGGACTTCTCAAATAGTTTGTTATAATTTATTTTTGTAATAAGTGAGAGACTATCTTATTTTAGATTTAGAGATAAGAGTTGTTAGCATAGGTGTGCACGAGAAACTAAGAAATAGGAGATTTTTGTTGAATATTTAGAAAAAAAAGGAGATTGCTGTTAGATTTGTTAGAGAAATTATTGAATAATAAAAGGAGGAAAAATGTGAAGAGCGAGGGATTTTGAGAGGCTGGGAGTAGACTGAGAATTTAAAGTAAGTGTGAGGACTATGTTTTGTGTATAACAGAGGCCATTCCTTGTGTAATTGGGTGAAGACTGAGGCTCTGTTCTTCTATTTACTGTAAATGAAATTAATATTGTATGCATTATTGGATAACGAGCTCGTGAAGCTTGAACATTGGTTTTTTTGTGTAATTGTTTGAAATGGTGGTGGCCTGTGTGTTTTTATTTCAAACTGTAATAATTCCCGTGATGAAGGAAAATCTGGCATAGTTGGAATTTGCGAGCTGAAAAAGTCATTAACACAGTGAATTAGCACAAACCACTTAGTGGAACCTTTGAGTGAATTTGAAAATATATCGGTTGATTTGTATGACTTATCGGGTCCGTGTAAACCCATTGCATTAGACCGGAGAGATGTTCATATCACATCATATAACAATGGGAACCGGACACGAAATGTTATAAAGTTTTTTGAAGTGAGATCGGATCTAGGGAAATATCAGATCGCTTACAGATAGCATCACTGTCCACCATTGCGATTTGCGATCACCAATTGGCATCGCATCAGAACTGAGGAGAGCACTAAAAATTGAAGCGCATTGTCAACTTCCAATTTGCGAAATTTTTCTGAACCATTCGATCGGCCAGATCTGTGGTGTGGAAATACACATAGATTTCTATTTATAAAAGGCGTTTAACGCTGCTTTTGGATAGATTAAAGAGTATATCACGATCGGAAAGATAAAAGAATATTATAAAGTCAATTCAAAGGTTTTCGATTCCGATAGGATTAAGGGGTGAGTGAAGAATTGTAAAGGTCCATTGTGGGCTTATTCAAATCCATTGCTACCGCTGCATCAATTTTTGGGATCAGAGCAGAAAAAAAGAGGTGTTTGCAGTGGAGATGCCACCAAGAAGAGGAATTGGTCGAGGAAGACCAGAACCAAATGCAATTCTGTTAGAAGAAGTGTGGAATTTGCGTGCGCGAATGGAGACAATGGAGACAGCCCAAAGAAGAGCGTCTGATGATGGTGCCGAGAGTTCTTCAGAAGAATCTGATGAATATTTGGAAGAAGTAGAAGAAGATAATGAAACCACCAAAGTCCTTAATATGTTGGCAAAAGTTGGAAGTAAACCCAAGATGGAGATTCCTATGTATGAAGGGAGTTTGAATGCGGAGGAGCTTATGGATTGGATCAGATCCATAGATCAGTACTTTGACTATGAAGAGGTTGAGGAGAATAAGAGGGTGAATTTTGCAGTCACTAGATTGAAGGGTCATGTAGCCATCTGGTGGGACGAGGTACAGACATCAAGAATGAGGAAAGGGAAATATAAGATCAAGCAATGGGATAAAATGGTAAGTAAATTGAAATCCAAGTTTTTACCTAAAGACTATCATTTGAATCTTTTTAAGCAAATGCAAAATATGAAGCAGAAAGGAATGTCTGTTAAGGAGTATACAGAAGAATTCTATAGATTAAGTATCATAATAGGGCATGTAGAAGATGATTTGGAGAAAATAGCTAGATATTTAAATGGGTTAAGGTATGAAATACATGATAAGATTAGTTTTTTAAGTCTGAAAACTGTTGAGGATGCCTATCAAGCAAGTCTGAAGGCAGAGGAGAAAATACTGAGGAGACAGAGTCAAAGGAACAGAGGAAAGAGCTCATCGAGAGGAATAGGAGCTGTTAGATCCAGAGGAAAACAACATCAGCATGAAACAGGAAGTCCAAGTGGCAGATCACCACAGAGGGGTGAATCTAGTAGAGGAAGATTCGCGCCTAGAGGAAGAGGGCGAGGAAGAGATGTTAGGTGTTGTACCTGTGGAGAATGGGGACACATGTCATGGGACTATCCTCATAACAAATCAGCAAGCCAGAGGGGTGCAAATGTGACTGAGGCAGAGCCAGAACCACCTCGACTTGTGGAGAAAGAGGAACCACCTGAAGAAGGTGAATCACTGCTACTTAGAAGAACTTTTCTTAGAACAGAAAAGAAGACTGGGGAACCTGCGCAAAGGAATAATTTTTTCAGAACTACATGTAAATCAAAGGGTAAGTGTTGTAAGGTCATAATTGACAGTGGGAGTACTGAAAATATTATGTCCACAGAGATGGTGGAAAATCTTGGGTTAGCAAGGAAGGCACATCCTGCACCTTACAAAGTGTCTTGGCTACGGAAGGGCCATCAAATTATCGTGACAGAGAAATGTAATGTAGAAATTCAGATCGACACATACAAAGACGTGATCCTATGTGACATAATTCCCATGGATGTATGTCATGTATTATTGGGGATACCATGGAAATTTGATCGGAAATCGATTCATGATGGTAGAAGGAAAAAATATACCATAGAGAAGGACGGAATTAAACACACGCTGCTGCCAGTGAAGAATGATGTTGATAAAGGACTGCCTGAAAATAGTATCATGTTGATAAGTGGTAAAGAACTGCTACAGGAGGTCGATAAAAGTGAGGAGTTGCACTTTGCTATCGTAGGGAGGCCCAAGGTAATCTTAACCTCTACGAATTCAAACGAATTTTCTGAAGAAATTCAAGCTGTGTTAAATAATTTTATGGATATCATCGTGGATGAATTACCGAATGAATTACCATCGATTAGAAGTGTTAGCCACCATATCGACTTAATACCAGGAGCAAGTCTACCCAATAAAGCTGCATATAGAATAAATCCCCAGGAAAACGCAGAGATTGCAAGGCAAGTATAAGAACTGATGAACAAGGGGCTGATTCGAGAGATTCTGAGCCTGTGTGCTATGCCAACGGTACTTAGTCCAAAAAAGGGAGGATAATGGCACATGTGCACTGATTCCAAAGCTATCAACAAGATAACAGTCAGGTACAAATTTCCTTTTCCCAGAATGGATGATTTAATGGAATGTTTAAGTGGATCCAGGTACTTTACTAAGATATATTTGAAAAGTGGGTATCATCAGATCAGGATTCGGGAAGGCGATGAATGGAAAACAGCTTTCAAAAGAAATAGTGGACTTTATGAGTGGTTAGTGATGCCTTTTGGGCTTACTAATGCACCCAGTACATTCATGATACTAATGAACGAGGTCTTGAATGAGTATGCAGGTAAATTTGTCGTTGTTTACCTGGATGATATTCTGGTTTTTAGAGAAAGTAAAGTGGAGCATTTAGAACATCTGAAGTTAGCCCTGAAAACTCTACAGAGGGAAAAACTACTAATCAATTTGAACAAGTGTAGTGTCATGAAATAAGAGCTGGTGTACTTAGTATTTGTGATTTCCAAAGAGGGCTTGAAAATGGATTCGGAGAGGGTACAAGCAATCAGGAACTGGCCTACTCCCAGAAGTGTATTTGAGGTAAGAAGTTTCCATGGACTTGCTAGTTTTTACCGAAAATTTATAAAAGGGTTTAGTCAAGTTTGTGCACCAATCCTTGAGACAATCAAGGAGGTCAACCAGCCATTTCAATGGATAGAAGTAGTGGACAGGAACTTTAATCTGCTAAAAAAGAAGATAACAGAAGAGCCAATTCTAGCATTGCCTAATTTTGAGAAAGTCTTTCAAGTAGAAACCGATGCAAGTGGAGTAGCAGTTGGTGAGGTAGTGAGCCAAGAGAAAATACCGATAGCATATTTCAGCGAGAAATTAAATGATGTGAAAAAGAAATATTCTTCTTATGATAAAGAGTTCTACGTTATTGTGCAGGCATTGAAAAAGTGGAGCCATTACTTACTGCCAAAGGAATTCATCTTATATTCAGACAATCACGGTTTACAGTTTATTAATAACCAGCCAAAGCTAAATTAGAAGCATGCCAAATGGGTGGAATTTCTGCAAAGTTTCACTTTTGTAATAAAGCATAAAAGTGGTAAGTCTAATAAAGTAGTAGATGCATTAAGCAAGGTAAATTTTCTTTTGCAAGAGTTTAAAGTGGGTGTTATAGGTTTTGAAGAAATGATAGAAATGTACAACGCTGATGAGGATTTTAGAGACATCTACAAAACAGTTCAGAACCCAGTAAGTCATAACAGAAGTCAATGGATGGACTACCTTATTCAAGGAGGCCTGTTATTTAAAAGCAACAAGTTATGTATTCCTAAATGTTCCACGAGCGAGAACATAATCAAGGAGAAGCACAGTGGAGGGTTATTTGGTCATTTTGGACAAGATAAAACCTTCGCTCAAGTAAATGATTTTTATTACCGGCCCAAAATGAAAAATGATATTAAAAAGTTTGTTGAGAAATTCAGGGTATGTCAGTATGCCAAAGGAAGGAGTCAGAATATAGGTCTATATCAGCCATTGCCCATACCAGATCGACCATGGGATGTAGTTAGTATGAAATTTGTTCTGGGTTTACCAAAAAATCAGAGAGGAAACGATTCTATTTATGTTGTAGTAGATATATTTTCTAAAATGGCCCATTTTATTGCTTGCAAGAAAACTAGTGATGCAACATACATAGCAAATTTATTATTTTCAGAGATTGTAAGATTGCATGGTTTACCTGTAAGTATTGTATCATATCGAGATACTAAATTTGTAGGGCATTTCTGGAGGACACTTTGGAAGAAACTGGGAACTAAACTCAGTTTTAGTTCAGCATACCATCCTCAGACAGATGGACAAACTGAAGTAGTGAACAGGAGCTTGGGGAATATACTAAGGAGTTTGGTACATCAGAATCCCAAACAGTGGGATTTTGCATTAGCTCAAGCTGAATTCGCTTACAATGATACACCAAACCGAAGCACTGGAATGATTCCATTTCAGATTGTCTTTGGAATGCATCCGAGAGGAGTATATGAGCTTAGGGACTTGGGAAAACAGGAAGCCAAGAGTGAAAGTGCTGAAGATTTTGTTGAACAAATGCAGAGGTTACAAGAAGTCGTCAAAGGTAAATTGCAGGAAAGCAATAGTAGATACAAGCAAAGAGCAGATCTGAAAAGAAGAGAAAAATATTTTCAAGTAGGAGATTTAGTCATGGCATATTTGAGGAAAGAGAGATTCCCTACAAAAACTTATAACAAACTGGAAATGAAGAAGATAGGACCTTGTAAAATTAAAAGGAAATTTTCAGCCAATGCATATGAGATCGAGTTGCCGGAAGGGATCGGAATATCCCCCATTTTTAATGTTGCAGACTTATATCCATTCAGAGAGGCAGAGACCGAGTTTCAGAATAAAGCCACAGGAGATGAAGTTCAAACCGTGGATTGGGAGGAACAGGTACCAAAAGCATCCAAGAAATAAGTTGAAGCTATCTTGGATCAAATAATATCCAAGAAAACTCGAGGGCAAACATATTTCCAGTATCTATTCAAGTGGAAGAAGCAACCAATAGAAGATTCCAGTTGGTTAACAACAGCTGAACTACAGAAATATGGAGTAAGTCCTGAAATTTTGAAGGACAAATATTTTCTGCCTCGGGAGTCTGATGCAGGAGCATCGGGATTAGCCAGTAATGTGAAGATTTGTTCACATGTTGTGGCTAAACAGGGTGAAATTCATTGACTGTTGGTCAAAATCAGTTTTACTGAGAAGGTTGGACTTCTCAAATAGTTTTTTATAATTTATTTTTGTAATAAGTGAGAGACTATCTTATTTTAGATTTAGAGATAAGAGTTGTTAGCATAGGTGTGCACGAGAAACTAAGAAATAGGAGATTGCTATTAGATTTGTTAGAGAAATTATTGAATAATAAAAGGAGGAAAAATGTGAAGAGCGAGGAATTTTGAGAGGCTGAGAGTAGAGTGAGAATTTAAAGTAAGTGTGAGGACTATGTTTTGTGTATAACAGAGGCCATTCCTTGTGTAATTGGGCGAAGAACGAGGCTCTGTTCTTCTATTTACTGTAAATGAAATTAATATTATATGCATTATTGTATAACGAGCCCGTCAAGCTTTAACATTGGTTTCTTTGTGTAATTGTTTGAAATGGTGGTGGCTTGTGTGTTTTTATTTCAAACTGTAAGAATTCTCGTGATGAAGGAAAATATGGCATAGTTGGAATTTGTGAGCTGAAAAAGTAATTAACACAATGAATTAGCGCAAACCACTTAGTGGAACCTTTGAGTGAATTTCAAAATATATCGGTTGATTTGTATGACTTATCGGGTCCATGTAAACCCATTACATCAGACTGGAGAGATGTTCATATCGCATCATATAACAATGGGAACCAAACGCGAAATGTTATAAAGTTTGTTGAAGTGAGATCGGATCCGGGGAAATATCGGATCGCTTATAGATAGCGTCACCGTCCACCATTGCGATTTGCGATCGCCGATTGGCATCGCATCAGAACTGTGGAGAGCACTAAAAGTTGAAGCGCATTGTCAACTGCTGATTTGCGAAATTGTTTTGAACGGTTCGATCGGCCAGATCTGTGGTGTGGAAATACACATATATTTCAGTTTATAAAAGGCGTTTAATGCTTCTTTTGGATAGATTAAAGAGTATATCAAGATCGGAAAGATAAAAGAATATTTTTAAGTCAATTCAAAGGTTTTCGGTTCCGATAGGATTAAGGGGTGAGTGAAGAGTTGTAAAGGTCCATTGTGGGCTTATTCAAATCCATTGCTGCCGCTACGTCAGAAACTACTAAAGCAAGATAAATGACTACTGCCTATGATAAAAATTTTATTACAAATTATGACCAATTTTTTCATATATATGACTATTAGTAGCTAATTTACAGTATCTTATAACACAACTAAAATTTAGTCATATTTATTTGGTCATTAATTGGTTTCAAACTGTTAGCACTCAAATCTACCTCAGGCTGAAATGAAGTAAAACTCAAGGCTACATAAAACCACGCTCAGCCTCGTAGCTAGCCCTACGAGGACAGGAGAGGGCTCTCTCCGTCAATCTCGAGATAATAAGCAAGTAGGATGCGAGATGACTTACAATATGAAATGATTTTAGGCTAGTAAACTGATAGAAAAGGGTTTTTTGATAAATGTTGGGTTTTTGGGCTGTGTGAGGCAAAGAACAACTTGAACAGAGAAATGTAATAAAAAACACAGATTGTCTCCTGAGGCAAGGTAAGCAAGAAAATTTAACATCAATTTGAGATTAAATGGAATGGCAAGATACCAGGGAGTCGACAAGGCATAGAGGATGAATCATTTAACGGCACATAGTAACATTAAATATGAACAAACCAGCAAGTAGCATACCAAATATGAATTCTACCTTAACACTTCATTTGTTCAATTGGAAATGATCATGAAATGACATGAACACATAAACAGGCTACATATGAAACAAAAGAGGACACAAATGTTAAATCCACGCCACAGGAATCTCAGAAGCTAGAGCTGGGTATTTTCATTAAAATCTCTGTCTAAGACTGTACAAAAAAGCTCTGATTTTCTCCTACACTAACTCCCCGAACTCTCTCTCCTCTCCTTTTCTTTGTACAAAAAATTATTTTTATAAACTATTCTAAAACAAAAACAACAGATCGACCCAACAAATCAGGGCGCTGTTTGAACTGAAATTACAAAAAATTAGAAAAGAGAACATCTTTCTATTTTAAAATAATACAATGTCCCTCTAAAAATCCTCTGATGACTAATAAACATGGAGCGCAGATCTTTTTGATTTCTGAGGTCTTGAAATAGGAAATTGGTTCCTATTTTTTCTCGTGCTTGATGTCTTTGTGGCGGTGAATGAGGACCGGATTTAGTGCTCCGGCGGGGTTGACATCACCCGATTCTGTTATCTAAAGAGAAAACCTTTTTTATTTGTAAATATCTCAAAGGCAAACAAAGCCACCATAATTTCCAAACGTTTAATCTCTCCCCACCAAGCCCTCATAATACAATTACTAGACCCCAGTAGCAGCTTGAAGACTGGTCTTGAATGGTATTACCGTCTCCAGTTTCATAAAGACTGTTTTGGGGTTCAGCAACTGATTGGTTCGATGGACCTTGAATGCTAAAGGGAGAAAGCTTCTCCTCTGGCCATGTTGCTGAACCTTTAGACAAAGTCTCGGCTGAAGACCCGTGATTCAGACTCGAATGATCCAGGGCTCTATGAGAAGCAGAAGAGGCAGTTAAGTTGGCCTGAAGAGAGCCTGACATAGAATCTGAAATAACAGATGCATCACCTCTAATATTACCAAAGACACTCGCTTTACCATTACACGAAAAAAATACATGTGGCTTCACTGTTTCTAGAACAGATCCTTCACTTCTATCTCTAACCCTTGCCCCTTCCAAAATGTTGCCATTTCCATCAGCACTACTGCCCCGAGCCTCTGAGTTGCCGGATGTTGATAAATAAGCACTCTGCATGCTAGCCTCCAAGTCTCGACCAATTGCCACTTGCTGAAAGGACCTACTCTTTCGTCCAGTACCCACTGTCCCTTGAAACAGCAGTTCGGGATTGTGCCTCTGACTAGGAATTAAATCACATTGGCGAGATACAAGAGGTTCTGGCTTCATACCAGACCAAGGAATTGCAACTGACACACTCCGAGAAGGGGAAATACCTACAAGCCCGACCAACCCCTTGTTTTCTAGGCAAAATGAGTGTTCGAGACTCATAATTCCAACATAATAGCACACATTTGACCTTTCACTTGCAGGAGTGACATATTTCCCATTTGCAGAATTGATTCGCCTATTTGATCATTGGTGTTGAAACTGGGCGCTCAACATGTCTTTTCTGAATTCTGCTGTCAAGTGGGTCGCTCACCTTTGAGTGGGTCGCTCACGTTGTAAATTGCACTGTGCAAAATGCGCGAGTGGGTCGCTCTTCGCCCAGGTGGGTCGCTCGACCTCCAAACCTATCAATGATGCTCTGAAGTGCGATTTCGGCCTCCAAACTCCAGATTTCAGTTTTGAAAATGATCTTTCGACCTTTCAACCTGCAATTCGACCCTATGCCACTTGAAACTCCATACATATTTATATACATGTACCTCTGGCTGAGGACCAAAACATATATACCAAGGATCTCCATCAACAGAAATTACAGCTGACTCACAGAGTTTTATGGCTGCATGAAGATCCTTCACTACATGCAAAAATCCTGATTTCCTTTTGTATGGCAAAGTAGCAACTCCTTCGATACTAATCAAATTAATGAAATCCATTGTTGTGCCTTGTTCTATAGCAGCTTCCCAAGAATATTTTGATCCACAGATTGAGGTATGCTCATCAATAAATACATTTTGAATAGCCATTCGGATATCTTCATCAGTGATATTATCACAAGGATCAACTTCCTCTAAGCACTTAACAAACTGAAATATCATGTCCAGCATTCCGATTTGCTATAGATTCTAAGCCACTGAGATAATGAATATGGCAAAGTGCTCCATCGGATATCCTCAAACCATATGAACTTCAAAACAAATTGAACCATTATAATTATAGATGCAAGCCACAGGTACAGAGATTATATATAATCTTTGGATGCCACAGAGTGCGATGATATGAATGTCAGAAAATCCATATGCAAAATACAGAGAAGGAAGCTGTAGAACTCCAAGAAAAGAACAAGTGAGAGGGACAATCCATGAACCAAACCAAGCTGTGAGAGACACCAGACTGCCAACAATACGCTTCATATTCAGAGGAAATATCTCAGACATCATGACCCATGGAATTCCACCCATGCCCATTGAAAATGTTACAATATAATACAAAAGACCAATTAATGATAATTTTCTTGCCAGTAGTAGAAGAGAAGACCCATCAAAAGGTCCCTGTATGTAAAATGATCCAATAATGAAGCAGCTTATGCACATTCCTCCCCGCAAAGCAACTGGCTAGAAGTGGGCACCTTCCATATTTGTCCAGATAATCAATGATGAGTGCACCGCCACTCATCCGATAAAAACTTTGCAATATTCTTGCGAATTATGTCTAAACACATTATTACAAACTACTAATCTGACATTCTCTTCTCCAAAACAGGGTTTTGGAGAAGAGTCATCCTTGATTATTAATAATGATAAAACTCTCGAAATAAGAAACTTATTGAACCTTGGTGAGTTTGCCTCTAACAGTAGACTGACAAGACGGAGTCTAACATTGGCTCCAATGGGGATGGCAGCTGCCGCTTCTTGGAGGTGCCAAGAACCGCAGAGCTTTGGGAGAGCAGACGGTGCCTCCATCCATTGGGCTATGGAATCATGATCAACTTATTAACTGAAAACTGACTGAAATGATTTGAAAAACTAACTTGGCAAACCTCAAACTAGAACTGCAATAAACTGGAACAAGATGCTGCCCTTTGGCTGCTTATTTATTTACAAAATCTACCCTACTCTGCTGCAAAAACAATAGATCAGGTAATACTGAAATGCCAGATCAACCATTCAAGTAAACCTGAAACTGATGCCGCTTGAGACTGCTTCAACCAGATCACAGATGTAATTGATGGCAGCCCTTCATGCACGTAATGAATCTGGCTATGTATGAGACAGCTTGATCTATCAGTCAAACTGAAAAACATTTCCATGTATGCTGCAATAGGATCGCAAAAACCAGACTCTGTTTGCTGCCCCAACTCCGCAATACATACCTCCAGCTGCACACTGTCAATGCAAACATCTGTGGGAAACTCTATTGTTTCCTGTTTCGATGGAGGAAGGATTTCCAAAAACTTTTTAGGGTCTTGGAAATCATATGACTGGATTTTCTCATATAAACATTGAATCTCCTTCTCAAATCTTTCAACAATTAACTCACAGAACCTAGTTTTAGTTTCAAGAGGAAACTTCGGAGATTTCAAACATTGAAGCAAAGCACTGAAAAAATCTTCATTAAGTTCAAAATCCGCTAACGAATTTCTAGCATCTTCTACAGCTTCAGAAAGTGCAGGGTTTGCCACATACCCTACCATTGCATGAGTGGATCAGCGAGCACTGGAATCTCTGGATCGAGCTGGAGTCGCCGGGTGAATGTTTCAGCCTTCATATGTGTCTGACTTCTGTCCACCATCAGCATCAGATCTGCAACTTGATTTCCTGCACTGGGGCAAGACAATCTACAAGTCGACTGTCACATCAACAGCAAACCATCTTCCCCAGTATGGTCGCCACTATGTTAGCGCTCGATTCTGCCACAGGCTGAAAGAGGCAAAACTCGAGGAAACATCAAACCAAGCTCAGCCTCGTAGCTAGCCCTACGAGGACAGGAGAGGGCTCTCTCCGGGCCAACTCGGTGAAAGGTGTCCAATGGGATCTGAGATGACTGATAAGAAAAACTGATCTTAGGCTAGTAAACTGATAGAAAAGGGTTTTTTGATAAATGTTGGGTTTCTGGGCTGTGTGAGGCAAAGAACAGCTTGAACAGAGAAATGTAATCAAAAACACAGATTGTCTCCTGAGGCAAGGTAGGCAAGAAAATTTAACATCAAATTGAGATTAAATGGAATGGCAAGACTGCTGAGGAGCCGACAAGGGCATAGAGGATGAATCCTTGTCGAACAGAAGAAAACATTAAATATGAACAAACTTAAAGGCAGAGCATACCAAATATGAATTCTACCTTAACACTTCATTTGTTCAATTTGAAATGATTATGAAATGACATGAACACATAACAGGCTACATATGAAACAAAAGAGGACACAAATGTTAAATCTCATACCACAGGAATCTCAGAAGCCAGCGCTGGGTATTTTTATTAAAATCTCTGTCTAAGACTGTACAAATAAACTCTAATTTTCTCCTACATCAACTCTCAGAATTCTCTCCCCCCTTTTCCTTTTTACAAATGATTATTTTTATAAACTATTCTAAAACAAAATCAACAGATCGGCCCAACAATCAGGGCGTTGTTTGAACTGAAATTACAAAAATTAGAAAAGAGAACAGCCTTCTATTTTAAAATAATACAATGTCCCTCTAAAAATCCTCTGATGACTAATAAACATGGAGCGTAGATCTTTTTGATTTCGGAGGTCTTGAAATAGGAAATTGGTTCCTATTTTTCTGTTGCAGTTGATGTCTTTGTGGCGTGAATGACGACCGGATTTAGTGCCCTGGCGGGGTTGACATCACCCGATTCCATATCTAAAGAGAAAACCTTTTTTATTTGTAAATATCTCAAAGGCAAACAGGCCAGCCATAATTCTGAAACGTTTTAATCTCCCCACCAAGCCCTGCAGTCACAATTACTAGACCCCAGGCAACAGTTGAAGACTGGTCTTGAATGGTATTACCGTCTCCAGTTTCATAAAGACTGTTTTGGGGTTCAACAACTGATTGGTTCGATGGACCTTGAATGCTAAAGGGAGAAAGCTTCTCCTCCGGCCATGTTGCTGAACCTTTAGATGTCTCACGAAGACCTGGATTCGATCAATGATCCATGCTTGGAGGAAGGTAGAGGTGTTAAGTTGGGTCTAAGAGAGCCTGATAGAATCTGAAATATCAGACAACACCTCACAGCACTGAAGACACCGTTTTACCATTACACTGGCAAAAGGCATGTGGTTTCACCGTTTGAACGATCCTTCACTTCATCTCTAACTTCACTCTTTCCAAATGCCATTTCATCAAAGACTACCCCCCGAGCCTCTGAGTTGCCGGATGTTGATAAATAAGCACTCTGCATGCTAGCCTCCAAGTCTCGACCAATTGCCACTTGCTGAAAGGACCCACTCTTTCGTCCAGTACCCACTGTCCCTTGAAACAGCAGTTCGGGATTGTGCCTCTGACTAGGAATTAAATCACATTGGCGAGATACAAGAGGTTCCGGCCTCATACCAGACCAAGGAATTGCAACTGACACACTCTGAAAAGGGAAATACTCATAAGCCCGACAAACCCCTTGGTTTCTAGCAGCTGGAGTGTTCGGAGACTCATAATTCCAAATATACACATACGAATCTTCACTTGCAGATATGACATATTTCCCATTTGTAAACGAGGCAGCTATTTGACTGCTGGTGTTGAAACTGGGCGCTCAACATGTCTTTTCTGAATTCTGTTGTCAAGTGGGTCGCTCACCTTTGAGTGGGTCGCTCACGTTGTAAATTGCACTGTGCAAAACGCCCGAGTGGGTCGCTCTTCACCCAGGTGGGTCGCTCAACCTCCAAACCCTATCAACGATGCTCTGAAGTGCGATTTCGTCCTCCAAACTCCAGATTTCAGTTTTGAAAATGATCTTTCGACCTTTCAACCTGCAATTCGACCCTATGCCACTTGAAACTCCATACATATTTATATACATGTACCTCTGGGCCGAGATCAAACAAACATATATACTAAGGATCTCCATCGTAACATAAACGACTCACAGAGTTTTATGGCTGCATGAAGATCCTTCACTACATGCAAAAATCCTGATTTCCTTTTGTATGGCAAAGTAGCAACTCCTTTGATACTAATCAAATTAATGAAATCCATTACTGTGCCTTGTTCTATAGCAGCTTCCCAAGAATATTTTGATCCACAGATTGAGGTATGCTCATCAATAAATGCATTTTGAATAGCCATTCGGATATCTTCATCAGTGATATTATCACAAGGATCAACTTCCTCTAAGCACTTAACAAACTGAAATATCATGTCCAGCATTCCGATTTGCTATAGATTCTAACCCACTGAGACAATGAATATGGCAAAGTGCTCCATCGGATATCCTCAAACCATATGAACTTCAAAACAAATTGAACCATTATAATTATAGATGCAAGCCACAGGTACAGAGATTATATATAATCTTTGGATGCCACAGAGTGCGATGACATGAATGTCGAAAAGCCATATGCAAATACGTGAGAAGGAAGTCAGAGAACTCCAGAAAAGAACAAGTGAGAGGGACAATCCATGAAACCAAACCGCTTCTAGAGACAATTCTCGATCACAAGAATACGCTTCATATTCAAAGGAAATATCTCAGACATTATGACCCATGGAATTCCACTCATGCCCATTGAAAATGTTGCAATATAACCCAAAAGGCCAATTAATGATAATTTTCTTGCAAGTAGTAGTAGAGAAGACCCGTAAAAATGTCCCTGTATGTAAAATGATCCAATAATGAAGCAGCTTATGCACATTCCTCCTGCAGCAATCATTAGAAGTGGGCGCCTTCCATATTTGTCCATAATCAATGATGAGTGCACCGCCACCATCTGATGAAATCCTCTTTGCAATATTCTTTGCCAATTATGCTCCAACAGATTATTACAAACTACTAATCTGACATTCTCTTCTCCAAAACAGGGTTTTGGAGAAGAGTCATCCTTGATAATGATAAAACTCTCGAAATAAGAAACTTATTGAACCTTGGTGAGTTTGCCTCTGACAGTAGACTGACAAGACGGAGTCTATCATTGGCTCCAATGGGGATGGCAGCTGCCGCTTCTGGGAGGTGCCAAGAACCGCAGAGCTTTGGGAGAGCAGACAGTGCCTCCATCCATTGGGCTATGGAATCATGATCAACTTATTAACTGAAAACTGACTGAAATGATTTGAAAAACTGACTTGGCAAACCTCAAACTAGAACCGCAATAAACTGGAACAAGATGCTGCCCTTTTGGCTGCTTATTTATTTACAAAATCTACCCTACTCTGCTGTAAAAACAATAGATCAGGTAATACTGAAATGCCAGATTAACCATTCAAGTAAACCTGAGAATGATGCCGCTTGAGATCGTTTAACGTATCACAAGATAACACAAAACATACCGTAATGAACCGCTGACACCAGACAGCCTTTGGATCTATACCCAACCGAAAACATTTCCATGTATGCTGCAATAGGATCGCGAAAGCCAGACTCAGTTTGTTGCCCCAACTCCGCAATACATACCTCCAGCTGCACACTGTCAATGCAAACATCTGTGGGCAACTCTATTGTTTCTTGTTTCGATGGAGGAAGGATTTCCAAAAACTTTTTAGGGTCTTGGAAATCATATGACTGGATTTTCTCATCTAAACATTGAATATCCTTCTCAAATCTTTCAACAATTAACTCACAGAACCTAGTTTTAGTTTCAAGAGGAAACTTCGGAGATTTCAAACATTGAAGCAAAGCACTGAAAAAATCTTCATTAAGTTCAAAATCCGCTAACGAATTTCTAGCATCTTCTACAGCTTCAGAAAGTGCAGGGTTTGCCACATACCCTACCATTGCATGAACGAATCAGCGGGCACTGGAATCTCTGGATCGAGCTGGAGTCGTTCAAGAATGTTTGTGCCTTTCATAGTGTCCGATCGTTGTCCACCATCGCGCATCGGGACCAGAACTGACTTCGTACTGGGCAAGACACCCACAAGTCGATCACATCAACAAGAAACCATCGTCCCCAGTATGGTCGCTACTATGTTAGCACTCAAATCTACCTCAGGCTGAAATGAAGTAAAACTCAAGGCTACATCAAACCACGCTCAGCCTCGTAGCTAGCCCTACGAGGACAGGAGAGGGCTCTCTCCGTCAATCTCGAGATAATAAGCAAGTAGGATGCAAGATGAGTTACAATAGGAAATGATTTTAGGCTAGTAAACTGATAGAAAAGGGTTTTTTGATAAATGTTGGGTTTCTGGGCTGTGTGAGGCAAAGAACAGCTTGAACAGAGAAATGTAATAAAAAACACAGATTGTCTCCTGAGGCAAGGTAGGCAAGAAAATTTAACATCAAATTGAGATTAAATGGAATGGCAAGACTATTGAGGAGCCGACAAGGGCATAGAGGATGAATCCTTGTCGAACAGAAGAAAACATTAAATATGAACAAACTTAAAGGCAGAGCATACCAAATATGAATTCTACCTTAACACTTCATTTGTTCAATTGGAAATGATTATGAAATGACATGAACACATAACAGGCTACATATGAAACAAAAGAGGACACAAATGTTAAATCTCATACCACAGGAATCTCAGAAGCCAGCGCTGGGTATTTTTATTAAAATCTCTGTCTAAGACTATACAAATAAACTCTAATTTTCTCCTACATCAACTCTCAGAATTCTCTCTCCCCTTTTCCTTTTTACAAATGATTATTTTTATAAACTATTCTAAAACAAAATCAACAGATCGGCCCAACAATCAGGGCGCTGTTTGAACTGAAATTACAAAAATTAGAAAAGAGAACAGCCTTCTATTTTAAAATAATACAATGTCCCTCTAAAAATCCTCTGATGACTAATAAACATGGAGCGTAGATCTTTTTGATTTCGGAGGTCTTGAAATAGGAAATTGGTTCCTATTTTTCTGTTGCAGTTTGATGTCTTTGTGGCGTGAATGAGGACCGGATTTAGTGCCCTGGCGGGGTTGACATCACCCGATTCCATATCTAAAGAGAAAACCTTTTTTATTTGTAAATATCTCAAAGGCAAACAGGCCAGCCATAATTCTGAAACGTTTTAATCTCCCCACCAAGCCCTGCAGTCACAATTACTAGACCCCAGGCAGCAGTTGAAGACTGGTCTTGAATGGTATTACCGTCTCCAGTTTCATAAAGACTGTTTTGGGGTTCAGCAACTGATTGGTTCGATGGACCTTGAATGCTAAAGGGAGAAAGCTTCTCCTCTGGCCATGTTGCTGAACCTTTAGACAAAGTCTCGGCTGAAGACCCGTGATTCAGACTCGAATGATCCAGGGCTCTATGAGAAGCAGAAGAGGCAGTTAAGTTGGCCTGAAGAGAGCCTGACATAGAATCTGAAATAACAGATGCATCACCTCTAATATTACCAAAGACACTCGCTTTACCATTACACGACAAAAATACATGTGGCTTCACTGTTTCTGGAACAGATCCTTCACTTCTATCTCTAACCCTTGCCCCTTCCAAAATGTTGCCATTTCCATCAGCACTACTACCCCGAGCCTCTGAGTTGTCGGATGTTGATAAATAAGCACTCTGCATGCTAGCCTCCAAGTCTCGACCAATTGCCACTTGCTGAAAGGACCTACTCTTTCGTCCAGTACCCACTGTCCCTTGAAACAGCAGTTCGGGATTGTGCCTCTGACTAGGAATTAAATCACATTGGCGAGATACAAGAGGTTCTGGCTTCATACCAGACCAAGGAATTGCAACTGACACACTCCGAGAAGGGAAATACTCATAAGCCCGACAAACCCCTTGGTTTCTAGCAGCTGGAGTGTTCGGAGACTCATAATTCGAAATATACACATACGAATCTTCACTTGCAGATATGACATAGTTCCCATTTGCAGTAAACGAGGCAGCTATTTGACTGCTGGTGTTGAAACTGGGCGCTCAACATGTCTTTTATGAATTCTGCTGTCAAGTGGGTCGCTCACCTTTGAGTGGGTCGCTCACGTTGTAAATTGCACTGTGCAAAACGCGCGAGTGGGTCTCTCTTCGCCCAGGTGGGTCGCTCGACCTCCAAACCCTATCAATGATGCTCTGAAGTGCGATTTCGGCCTCCAAACTCCAGATTTCAGTTTTGAAAATGATCTTTCGACCTTTCAACCTGCAATTCGACCCTATGCCACTTGAAACTCCATACATATTTATATACATGTACCTCTGGCTGAGGACCAAAACATATATACCAAGGATCTCCATCAACAGAAATTACAGCTGACTCACAGAGTTTTATGGCTGCATGAAGATCCTTCACTACATGCAAAAATCCTGATTTCCTTTTGTATGGCAAAGTAGCAACTCCTTCGATACTAATCAAATTAATGAAATCCATTGCTGTGCCTTGTTCTATAGCAGCTTCCCAAGAATATTTTGATCCACAGATTGAGGTATGCTCATCAATAAATACATTTTGAATAGCCATTCGGATATCTTCATCAGTGATATTATAACAAGGATCAACTTCCTCTAAGCACTTAACAAACTGAAATATCATGTCCAGCATTCCGATTTGCTATAGATTCTAACCCACTGAGATAATGAATATGGCAAAGTGCTCCATCGGATATCCTCAAACCATATGAACTTCAAAACAAATTGAACCATTATAATTATAGATGCAAGCCACAGGTACAGAGATTATATATAATCTTTGGATGCCACAGAGTGCGATGATATGAATGTCAGAAAAGCCATATGCAAAATACAGAGAAGGAAGCTGTAGAACTCCAAGAAAAGAACAAGTGAGAGGGACAATCCATGAACCAAACCAAGCTGTGAGAGACACCAGACTGCCAGCAATACGCTTCATATTCAGAGGAAATATCTCAGACATCATGACCCATGGAATTCCACCCATGCCCATTGAAAATGTTACAATATAATCCAAAATACCAATTAATGATAATTTTCTTGCCAGTAGTAGAAGAGAAGACCCATCAAAAGGTCCCTGTATGTAAAATGATCCAATAATGAAGCAGCTTATGCACATTCCTCCTGCAGCAATCATTAGAAGTGGGCACCTTCCATATTTGTCCATAATCAATGATGAGTGCACCGCCACCATCTGATAAAATCCTCTTTGCAATATTCTTGCCAATTATGCTCCAACACATTATTACAAACTACTAATCTGACATTCTCTTCTCCAAAACAGGGTTTTGGAGAAGAGTCATCCTTGATTATTAATAATGATAAAACTCTCGAAATAAGAAACTTATTGAACCTTAGTGAGTTTACCTCTGACAGTAGACTGACAAGACGGAGTCTAACACAAACGATGAATTAAATTTGCATATATATGACTATTTGTAGCTAATTTACAGTATCTTATAACATGACCAACATTTTGGTCATATTTTTTTGGTCATTAATTATTTTTCTTGGGTGATCATTTACTAATATATTTTGTTGTATACTTTGTCATTAACTATGTAAATTAATGACCAAATCAATGATTAAATCAATGACCAATTCAATGACTAAACTAATGAACAAATCAATGACTAAATCAATGACCAAATTAAATACCAAATATACTACTCGATGAAAAAATTGAGACAACCAATTAATGACTAATCTAAAAACAATTAAAAGTTCGCTATGTTATAAGATACTATAAATTAGCTATTATTGGTCACCGACCAAAAAATAGTCGTTTATATGAAAATTTTAGTCATTTTTTTCATAACTAATTAGCCATTTTGTACTAGTGATTATTTTGATATGGCTCAACCCAAAGAATTGGAGTTTTTTTTATGCCTTTTTCTATTGATGTGGTTCAATATGAATACTTGGCATTGTTTTATGTGATCGTTTTTGTGATGTGGCTCAACCCAATGACTTGGAATATTTATTTTTGTTCGTTCTTGTTCTGTGGCTCAACCCAATGACTTGACACAATTTTCTTAACTCATTCTTATGATTTTTTCATCTCAACGACTTGGAATATTTTTTTTGGTTCATTCTTATGATGTAACACTCCCTAAATATTTGATACAATTTCTCTCAGTCCTGTGATGTGGGATAAATTTAACTAATTCATCCCTAGTAACATTGTTCTTCATGTGGCAAGGCCTCTATGAATCAATTCAACTTAAACAAAAAAATCCACTCTAAATGAGGTATGTTGTAGTATATATTGCCAGAATATTGTTTTCCTCATGTAAGGCAAAGGGTTCAAACTGGCAGATGGCTCACTAGTTTATTACTTTTATTTTTCCAGCAAAGACCAATTATGTTGATTAGATAAGCCAACTAATGATGACCCTTTTGTATAATTCCCTTTACAACTTTCCCATTTTGTAGAATGCACATTGGAAAGGAATATTTTGTAGAAATTTTAATTTTTTCTAATGTTTTTGAGGAAAAATTAAGTGAAAATTAATTTTGGAAAGGTTTTATTGGTTGTATTTCTTTTTAACTTGATGATGAAGCATAATAAAGTTGCTCATATCTAGAATATCATGAATATTGGAAATGTGAACAGGTAAATATGTTTTTGAATATGAACATAGGGGCAGTTGATGGTTTGAGCTTGTGGATTCAATTTGAAATATTATGAAAAGTAGTCCACATGAAGTTGAAGAATGAGTTGGGTACATCCACTAAGGTTGGTTCCTAAATTAAATTAAATTATACAATAAGTCAAAGCTTGCATATTTTCGAGGTTTCCGCCTCAATCAAGTTTTGGCCTATAATAAGTGGGTTCTTGCACATATTCGATGTTGGTGCCTATGTCAAGGTGTATCTTATTCCAAGAAGTTTCTTTCACATATTTGGGGTGGGTTCCTTTAGTAGGTCAATGGATGCAAATATAGGTAAATTAATAATAAGAAACAAATAATTTCTGGTTTCCGCCAACAAGGGTTTCCATGTAAACAATTGTGCTCTCTTGTGTTGATTTGATGAGGGTTCTTGATGCATATTTTGATTCATTCTTATAATTCAAACTGTCATGTTACACTACTACATGGATAATTATTAATGAAATTATTTCAGATGCTAAGTTTTTCACTAAATCGATTCACCCCCCCAGTGTGATCTTTTGTCAAAAATGTGTTGATGGTGACTTCGTTTAAGAGTGATGAATTGACTCTTTTTTTTATGCACCCTTGTATATTTTTGTGAGATATTAATATTCTATAGACAAAACTTAGTCTATATTGTCCTTTTGAAATCGTAATTTTGTAGCCTCTTATTTATTTTGTAGAAAATCCATGGTAATATTTAAGCTTTATTAGTTCCTTAAACCCTTATGGATATGGAATACTATCTTTAAGGTTATGTTCTGAGTATATTCCATTGTCTCGTAGACTTGGTGTTTTAGCAGAAGCATTATTTCCTTGCGAAATTCTAATAGAATTCACTCAAGTTTCCTTATCTACCAATATTTGCCAGAATTTGGAGTTTATCTCAAGCTAGATGGTATGTTGAATGGACTTTGTATCTAGATCGAATATTGTTTTATTTTCCGAATGTAATTTACATCCAAATACAGGAGGGTGTAGGTTCCCAATATATTTCACAGGTGCATCTATTGATCCATGAAACAACAAGGAAAAGACATGTACATATTTGAAATGATATTACTTTATATGAAACCACATTTTGGGATAAGCGCAATTCATAATCCAACAATATGGTATGGCCCAAGCAATGGTGTTTCATATGTGCAAGGCGAAATTTTTTCTCTCAAGAAGTTGAAAGTGTATATGGGATCGGAGAAATATGAACATGAATGATTTTACAAACACATGAAGAGTCTTGAATAAGGCTAGGACCGGATTTTATTGAGTGAAAATCAGGTCCACGGGATCTGAGATATGGGTTCGATACATAGTTACACCCTTGTGGAGTCCATATGTTTGTTGAGCCAAATATCTCTCAACAAAACCATGAAATATGGATGTATAGGAGTTCACATATTTGTCCACAATTCATAAATGTTTGAAATCCTAAATTGGAAGAGAAATGGATATAACATAGAGTTTATAAATAACGTAAAGGTGTCATACCTAATGGGAACTAGAAGCATAAGTTAATGTGGCAAGCACCATTGGGACAAGGTAAAGGCTACATGGATGCCGAATAGGGGCTACGAGTGATTTGGGACTACAATAGATGACTTAGAATAGCCACATGGGTCACAGGTGGATCTTACATGGAAGTAACTTGCATATGTGGCATAGTATAGCTGGTTTAAATTAAAATGGGAATAAATTTCATTTTGGGGGTTGGATTGAGAAAAATTTTATATTACCAAAAATCTCTAATTGATTTGAATGTAATGGTAGTAATTTTTTTGGGTTTTAGTCCAGTTTGAAAAGAGGATTTTTATAACCCCGTCTTTATAATAGACCTTGCACAAAATTTTAAATCATATATTAACACCTCCCATATTTTTGAGTAGTGGAAGGGGGCAGGAGGGAGTATTACAGAGTAGTACTAGAGCCCACGTTCAACACTTGAATTAGATGAGCCCTAAATAAATGAAGTTAAAATCTTTGTTAAGAGCTATAGAGGGTGGTATTTAATATAATAGTTAAATGTTATATATGTGTGTAGTAATTTTAGATTTACAATTGAGATGCTTGTTTAAGTGAAAAAAAATTATATGTTATTTTATTTCTTACCTACATACTATGCTAAGATTTGATGTTTCGTCCACTTTATATCAGTATGCTTGTTTCAAACCTACCAAGGTGAGGAGTGAATATTCCTATTTGTGTTTTATTTAACTAATAGCCATGTGTGTATAATAGCACATAATAAGAGAAAAAGTTACAACAAGGAAATAAAGGAATGAGAAACATAATGGTGCAATACAACGCAGGTAGATCCAAACTGAATTAGGAAGATGATTTAGTTAGGAAGAGGAAGGAGGACGGGTCCCATGATTGGCTGGAAACCTTTAGGAGCTTAAGCGTTGGGTTGAGAAGTTGTAAGTAATATATTGAAAGATTTTTTCTAGGTCAATAGAGGCAAGTAGAAGTATATGAAATGGTTTTTCAAATCTTCTCATATATATAAAGGAAAAAAAAACATGAGATTGGTGCTAGATTTCTAGGCAAGCAGAAATCTAAGAAAACCCCATTCAATATAGGAAGGCATGGAGTGGTTACTAATCGAGGAGAAGGAAGAAATTCAAAGAAGAGGAATAGGTAGGAAAGAGAAGACACATTGAGAGGAGGAACTCCACTCAACACTTCATAGACAAGAACTAACATTAATGAACAATTATATAGTGTTGCAACTAGGAGACACCACCGACAAAGGAGTAGTGGGGAAAAATAAATGCTAGAGGAGTTCAAAAAGGAAAAACCCCCTACCTTTAATGGATACTTTCAGAAGGAAGAAGAGGAAAAATAATGGCTATTTTGAATGAATAAAAACATTGGTGTGCATGACTAATCACAAAACATGAAGGCTAGGGTGGCCATTTTCAGCGTGAATGGAAAGGCTAATATATGGTGGGAAGATTTGAGAAATGTTAGGAAAATAATAGAGAAGACATTTTATTGGAGAATATTTGAGAGATATTTCTCGGAGAAGAACCTATCAGAGAAGTACCATGGCAACAAAATTAAATAATTTCATGAGAATAAAATCGGCCTACTTACTATTGATGGGTACAGTAACATATTTTTGGACTTGATGAGGTATGTGTCATATAACAGAGATGAGAAAGTTGAGATTAAAAGGTACCTTAGTGGGTTACCATAAACTTATTGATACATAATTGGGTTTGATGAGCCAAGAACCTTGTAGGACACTGTCCAAAAGGGAAAAAAATTCTATGAGAAATATAGGCAGAAAGCCAAGCTTAAAATTAACTAGAAAAGCAAAGAAAAGAAAATATTCAAAGGAAAAGGGTATAAATCCTTAGGATAAAGGCTAGGATCGTAGAATTTAAATTTTACCACTCCTTCCAAGACTGATTTTCAATGAAACTTTAGTACCATCAATGGATATTGACTCTCTAATCACAAAATAACAAAGTATGAGGGATTTAGAAAATGGCCGTTAAAATTTGGACATGGGAACCACACATGGAGATATTTTCTACAACAAAAATCAGCAATGTAACTTAAAGTGTGACACACACTTATGTTGTGTTGGAAAATAGCCAAGAATACCATCAAGAATCAATGATCGAAATGGAAGGTATGGTAAATAACCAAGACGTTCCTATTTTGATTAGCCCATGTTCTAATTTCATTTTTGTATTCCTCGGGATTGCAGAGAAGTATTCTTTGCAGAAGAAAACCCATGAGAAAACGTGGTTGGTTATGCTAATCATAGGAACCAACGTATGAGTGAAAAACACAGTGTAATCATGCCACGTTATCATAAGTGGAATGTTCACATCAACTAATCTTAACCTTTTAGCATTGATTTGGTAGGATGTACTAGTCAACATGAAATTTATAATGACCCAGAATACCAAAATTTACTACTACAACAAGTTGTTGGAATGCCTCAACAACAAACGAGAGAAAGTAATTGTAGGGAATAAGGAAGTTAGTCAAGGTTAGGAAAATATTAGTGTTGTAGGTTAAAAGACAAAATAGGAAAGGGTGTGCCTTGTTTGTCATCCAAGAGACTGTTGATTCAAAAAACAGTAGGGAAAAAATGGAATAGCATCAAGTATTGAGGTAGTTCATTTATGTGCTTCTAGATTAAATACTAGGATTACCACTTAGGAGAGAGATCAACTTTTTCCAACAAATTAATGTCAGAACCAGTACTAGTCTCTAAAGCCCCACATTGCATGAGTGCACTAGAGCTAGTGGAGCTAAATTTAAAGCTAAAATAAATGCTAGAGAAGGGATGCATCAAACCCATTATGCCACCCTAGAAACCCTATTTCTATTTTTGAAAAAAATTATGGAACACTACAACAATGCATTAACTATTAGTGAAATAAAGCCACAATGAATAAAAATTACTCATTTCCTTGAGTTGGCGACTTGTTTGATCAGCTGAGAAGGCTTGAACTATTCTCAAAGATAGATTTAAGGTATGATTGCCATCATGTTCATATTAAGGATGAGGACATCCACAAGGAAACCGTCAAGACCATATATGGATACTATGAGTTGTGGTGGTGCCATTTGGGATTACTAATTCTCCTTCCACATTTATGTGTCCCATGAACACTTTCCTTAGTCCAGATTTGGAAAATTTTTTATTGGTCATCATAGATGACATCTTAGTTTACTAGAAAACTAGAGAAGAGAAAGAAGAGAATTTGAAAGAAGTATTGAAATTGTTGAGAGAGCACAAGCTCTATGTCAAGCTTAGAAATTTGATTTACTTCAATAAGATGTTCAATATTTGGGACATATTGTTTCCAAGGATGTTGTGGTAATGTATCTCAAGAACATAAAGTCCATCATGAAGTGGCATACTCCTGAAAAAGTTACACAATTTAGATATTTCATGGGATTGGTTGAATATTACGAAAGGTTCATTTGATATTTTTTAACGATTGGACATCTCATCATATCCCTAAAGAGGAAAGGAGTTAAATTCCAATGGACATAAGAGCGTGCAACTATATCTTTAACAAATTAATCATTTGTTCACACATGAACCTATCGTAAGAATAATTGATCCAAAAAAGCAATTTTTAGTTTGAATAAATGCTTATAAGGAATGGATGAGTGAATTCCTAATGAAAGAAGGACATGTGATTTTTTATGACTTGAGAAAATAAAATGAGCATGAGAGGAATTATGTCACTCATGACTTGGAACTCGTAATTATAGTGCATGCACTAAAAATGTGGAGACATTAATTTCTTGGAAATAAATTTGTGTTGATGGCGAATCATGGAAGGTTGAGATCCTTGTTTGCTCAACTGAAGTTCAATTCCAAGAAATCTAGATGGTTTCCTTTTATCAACAATTTTCACTTTGAAATAAATCATATAAGGGGAAGAGAGAACAAAGGAGTAGATGCACTCAGTAGAATTTTACAAGTGGTTCATTTGGTATTTATAATCACTTGTGAAGTTGACATCAAGGAAACGATCAAAGAGGAATTTCTTGATAATGATAATTATCATCATGTGAAGGAAAAGGATCCTGAGAAATAATTACTCGCTCACTAAATATGGAATATGGGTCGAAATATTCACACCTTCCTTGGAACATGGTTCCCCATCATGTACACTATTGCCACGAGGGGCACCATATTTAATTGGGTGGGCATCCTTGATTCTTAATTGAATAAAAACATATATGAAACAAAGAATATTGAGGCAGATGAACGCTTAGATTCCTTATGGCATCATACCTATTATATTCCATATGCGCTAGTTGTAACTTTGATGGTTGGAGTTATAACTCAACAATAACGTCATCAGAACATGTGCACCTACACTATAATATATTCTAGTGCTTGGGCTACAAAACTGTGTATGATTCTACCTGTGAATCATTCATCACTCCTCTGTATCATTTTTTCTTCAACGAGGAGCCCCCTTGCATGTCTAAGAGAGCCATGGATAATCACTAAAGTGGCATAATAGTTTCCCATCTAGGAGGGAAGCTTCAATATTAAGGTCTTCAGCTTGTACAAACCTCCTCATTCACTCCCTAAGTTCACCACAAAAAATATATTGTTGCAAGAGGCCTATTATCAAATGACCACATGATTCTCAAAGACGTTGAATAAGCATAAAAAAAAACCTTCATCCGCCTTCCCTCTCACTATAGTCGCTTATATTGTTAACAACATTAAGGAGGTATAATAAAAAGCCAAGGAAATAAAGGGATTCTACTTTGTCACCCTAAGTCACTAGAGATATGGCTCAAAATGGATGGTGGTAGCACACGACAAAAAAACAAACTTCAACTAGTCATACCCTCATAACTAGAAAATTCATGTAGATCAGGTAAAGAATTGGTACAATGCAGCCAAATAACTTGGTAGCAGTGAGCAACAATAAAAGGAGGATGAGCTGGTTGAAAAATCAAAAGAGAAAAAAATGCTACAAGGTAGGTCAACCTCACTTAAGAGAAATAAAGAGAAACAAAAGATAGGAGGAAAAGTAAAGAATCACAAAGGTGAATAATCAGAAGACCCTCCAAGCGAGTAAGAATAAGATGAGGAAAATGCAACTATAGAAGAAACAAATCTGAACATGGCAATGAAAAATTAGGAATTGAAGAGGAAAAGGGAGGAAGAACTAAGGAAGTTGTTGAAATTAGGGGACCAACGACCTAAGCACCATCCATAGCAGTAGAAACAAAAAGAATAAAGGAGAAAGAAGAAAAAATAAGAGGAAAGTTTTAAAAGGGAGGAAGAGGAATGAAGAGCCCAGGAGGAAGAAGAAAAGAAGAGGTGAGAGAAAGAATATCTAGAGGAGAAGCCCAAACAGGAAGAATAACTCAAAAAAAAGTTGGAGCAGGAAGAAAAAAAAATAAAAGGATAGAAGAGGAACAGAAAAATAAGGTCGAAGAGGAAAAGAGAAAGCATGAAGAAGAGGAGTTGAAGAGACAGCGGGAAGAGATTAATAGGAAATTTGAGAAAGATCTAGAATAACAACAACAACAAAAAATAATTCAACGCATATGTTTAATTCCTCTGTTAGATGTTTTCCATACACTCCCATCATGAGAGGACACTTTCCCCTTAAGTATTTGGGAATTCCCGATGAGGAAAAAGACGAGGAGTTGGACCTCAAAGTATGTTATTTTTACCAATTCAATCATAAAATAATGCAAGAAATAAGGAAATAATTTTCCAGGAACATTGCAAAACCTATGTGTGTAACCACATAGAAGGATATTTTCATGGAAACCACAGTAAATTTCAATATTATTGCTTCATTCAGGACTGCCTCTGTAACCACAATTGAGTTTAATGTGGGAAGAATGAGAAAAAATATTGTGAAACTCTAGTGAAAGATTTAGGCATCTGAAAAAATAACTACCAGAGTAGAGGAAGACAGAAAACGGCTTCAGGAAGAGAATAAATCCCTATGCCTAACCCACTCAAAAAAATGGAATTCTAGGCCTCAATCAGGGAAGAATATGACACCGTAAGAGAAGCCATGGACATTGTTTATGGAGAGATGTTGAAGCTGCATCATACCATGTCATGCTTCCTATCCATACAGACTCAAACAAAATAAAAGATCCCATTGCTAAAGAAAACCACCATGACCATTAACAATATTCATGAATTGACTAGAAAGTATACAAAGGCACCATCAACTCTTCCCATGAAGTATTGTATTACATCCAAGAACGATAAGGTCCAGTTTCTCATTACGATTGAATCTCGAGATAAAATTTCTAGGAATGTGGACTGGGTTGTCTCCTCTTACAAGCACTTTTTCAGTCATAATTGAATTTCATTGCATTCCTTATATCTGGCTTGTGGGAGAAATAAGGAAGGAAGAAGAAATCGTATAGGAAATATAGATATTCCTTGACCATTCTACAGAGGCTACCACCATGGAATATTTATAGGTCACGAAGGAGAACATCACCCGGTATGTGATAGAACCAGTAAGGATGTATACCAATATGGTAACCATATCAAATCATATCAAGATCAAGAAAAACACTCTCATACAGAATCCCCTTGCATTCCTACATAGGCATGATGAATAACAATAAAAGGTGACCACAGTAGCTGCTGAGTACAAAATTTGGTGCACCTACCTCATGGATCAGTTACATATAGATTTTACAGAATTGTGTATTACAAATTTTTTATATTAGTATCAAATTTTGTTGTGGATAGAAAAATAGGATAGAGTAGAGTCAAGTAATCATTTGAAAGGTCATGAGGAAACCCAAGAGTCATGGACAGACCAAGGGTCACCCTCTCTGCTATAAATATAGCCTCATGATACATTGTCATGGACTTGTAGCTTTGGAATCAATTTTCATATATGGTTTTGAGGATTTAAGAGATTCTAGTGTATGCAAGGAGTAATTGTTTATTTCTACTTATGAATTTTATGGAGATAACATATGATGGTGTCATGATTATTATCAGTTTAATAAATCAGAAGTTCCTATGAGCCTTGGTGTGTTATATCTTTCATATGTCTCCATGTCTAGTGATACTTTTATTGAAACAAATGGATGGTATATGTTTTGTGTTCATTACTCCAATGTCGATAAATTGTTTTATTGATGTTTGCATTATATGATTGTAGACTATGCACTTACTAATGATTTATGTGATTTTTTATATTGAACATATTCATGATTGGTAACCTACTTTATATGTACACGTGAATCTCATTTTAGGTCTTGCTAACATTAGTTTTCTTATTGTTTATGCTTTGTAATTAAGTGTTTACTCTTCATGGGATCCATTATATTTGATGTTCATCGGTTATTGAATTTATTTTATTTGTTTTCTTTAAACTGATCCTATACACTTCGTGTGAGGAAAACATCAATTAATTACATGGTTGTCAAGCCTACATACTGAATTGGACTCCTAGACCAAACACTGTAAAGTCTAATTGGGAGTCTGCACTAGGAAGATCCCCTAGATTTTCGCGGTACATTATGGCCCATAAAAACAACCACAATGAAAGCACATGATGATATTCACATTTCTTTTCTTAATATGTATGTGAAACTAATCATGTTTTGGATTTGTATGTGATACAAGTGGAATCGAAGGGAGAATTCCAACCAGAACTATTGTCCATTCTAGACTTGAGACATATCATACTTCAAAACCATGTAAGAGAGTAGGTATAGGTGCAATGGAAGTACTTTGGACCAGATGAAGGCAGTTGGGAAATGGCGGATCAAATTAGGGTACTTTACACTTTTTTTACTTGTATAAACGAATGTAAGAGCTGCAAATGTAAAAATGACTCGTGTAATTTTGTGCTCTACTTGAAGAACACTGAGGACGGTGTACCTTTAAGGGGATGGTAACTGTAACAACCCTTTTGGTTGCACCCGACGTAAATATCACTATGTGAAATGGTTATGTAATCTATGTGAAAATTAAATTAATGGCTGAATTGAAGGAGAGGACATGAATTCATAGTTCTAAGGAGGAAAGGTTGATTTTAATGTGTTAAACTAGGCCACACCTACCTCATTTAATTGTATCACCTATTACCTTGATGAATTGAAGATCTTGCACTGAAATAAAATAATGTTTGGTATGGGAATCAGGAATGGAGGATGGTACCCATACTCTCCTCTCCTCATGGGATGTGGTGAAGCGGGAGAAAATGTCCATACATGAAGAAAAAATCAAAATATAATGAAATAATAGAGGAACAGAATGAAAAAACACATTGAATAAGTAATTTTTCAATAGAGGATATTGTGAAGAAGAAATACATGAGAAAAAAAAAGAGGCGCGGCGGGAAACATATCATAGAAGAGGAAAACCTCTTGAGCAGTTGTGAGAGAAGAGCACCCTTCAGCTACTGCTCTATGGTTTGGAAGAAATTCCCAATGATTCTGTTGAGGTGTGGATCATGTTCCTATGTTTGATTAGCCAGTGGGAGACTCAATGAAGATTTGAATCAGTTAGTGCTTCCTTAGTGTAGAAATTAGTATACACTAAGCATGCATACATCCATATTCCCCTGATCTCACAATATTTAACTTCTTGCAAAATACGGAATCATTCCACTGTTAATCTTTTCCAGAAAATTAATTGCAAACACATGTGAAGCATAAATAAAAACAATCGTACATAACGGAATTGTTTAACGGGAAATACTGAAGATGAAAACCCCAAGTATCATATATTTTGTATCATGGAGATCATGTAACAATCTCATACAAAGCTTAGTACATCAAGCTCTCAGTAAAATCAATCGTCACACACTAATAAAAAAAATCTGCAAATCCATGCACCGATCTTTGCCCTCCTGCAAGCCTGCCTCCACTTCACAATCCCTGTTGAATAATAACTCTAAATGAATTCGAATTACTCTTTCCTTGATTGCAAAATCCTCATTGGAAACTCCAATGTGTGTGTGGTGCAATTAATTCATCACTATAGTCACAATAGATAGTTCATCTTGCCATTTCACCTATCTCTCCACTCGGTCTCCACTGGAACTAACATGCACTGTATTTAACTGTTGTATTGTTCAGTTTATTAATGAGTTATTATTTGTGAATTAATTAACTAATTAATTCACTCCACTCTCACTAGTGTATCATTCAATTAGACTAGATACAACTAGCTCAATTGAGTTTAACTGAGTTAAACTGAATACAACTCCATCAACTACTCTTCCAACTCTGTCATAAATTTTCCACTTCAGTTCTAACTGAGTCCTCCATGCATGAACCACCAGTTTCCCTTGGGAATTGCATAATTCCCTCAGCCCACTGATTTTCCAAATCTGTGCACTAAAATTAAGTGCTCCAAGAGAATAAGTTGTTTATTGTTGGATTATTATTAAGAGCTAATAATAATCGACGCTTATATTTTTAGATCGAAAATCTATAAATAGACTTCGCCCAATATTATAAAAATATAATTTCATCTGTTTTTCCAACTTGATCAACCATTCACAAATAGCATCCTGCAACTTCTAAAATATGATCACCATGTCTAAAAATAGACATAGTCTAAAAACAGACTTGTGCCAAAAATAGCCTGTGGGCCCACTTAGTGAAGGTAAATCTTTTCACTAAGCTCATAATGTTGTTGAATCTCAACACTCCATCTCAACAAGATAGGTATTATCTTCCACCCCGATCCTACCTCTATGGTATTTGAATTTTCTCTTGGTGAGCGCCTTCGTCAGAATATCTGCATCCTGATCTTCTGTAGGAATGTACTGAAGCAACATGATCTTCTGCTGCACACAATATCTGCTATGATGATACTAGATATCAATATGTTTAGATCTATCATGAAGCATAGGATTAATCGAGAGCTTAATGCAGCTCTCATTATCACAATGTATCACTGTATGATCTAAATGTGAACCGAACCAACCAATCAGGATCTTCCTTGTCCAGATAGCCTCACATGCAGTTTGACTTGCCGCCATGTATTATGATTCTACTAAACTAATTACCAAGGATCCTTGTTTCCTGCTGTACCAAAAAACTATCGTAGATCCAATACTGAAAATCCCTCCTGATGTGCTCTTTCTGTCTGTTCGGTTGCCTGCCTAATCTACATCCATGAAGCCATGCAAATTCACCTCATCCATTTGTCTGTACCATAAACAATACTCAAATGTGCCCCTGAGATATCTCAGGACATGCTTGCCTGCCTTCCAAAAGATCTTGGTAGGCTTAACCATTGCTTGTGAAATCTAGTTCACCGCATAGCATATGTTTGGTCTTGTATTGATTAAATATATGAGCGAACCCACCAATTGTCAATAAATAGTGGCATCCACTACCTCTGTCGATGTAGCATCCTCTTTCTTCCAATTTCCTAGAAGAGGAGTATCAATAGGCTTGTAGCCTTGCATGTGAAACTTCTCCAGTATCTCCCCGGCATACTTTCCTTGAGACACAAACAGTTCACGTTCTCGCTGCCATATTTCCAATCCAAGGAAATAATGAAGGAGGCCCAAATCCTTCATCTCAAACTCCTTTGCAAGATCTGCCTTTCATGAGTGTATTAACGGCTCATCACCTGTTAGTATTAAATCATCAACATAAAGAACAATGATTAAAAGCTTACCCTCCACCACAATTTGGTAGAGGTTTGCATCTGCCTCGCTCTTGGTGAAGCCAAGTCCAGTGAAATAGTTGTCAATCCGAGTCTACCAAGAACATGGTGCTTGCTTCAGCCCATACAGTGCTCTTCTGAGCCTGCACACATGCGACTCGCTGCTGAATATCTCAAATCCTTCAGGCTACTCAATGTACACCTCTTCCTGAATGATCCCATTAAGGAACGTTGTCTTCACATCCATCTGAAGAATGTGCCAACCCATCTATACTGAGAGAGCAAGGATGGTTCGTATGGAAGAATACCATGCGACAGGTGCAAAAGTTTCTTCATAGGCAATCCACTTGATATGTGAGAAGCCCTGGGCACAAATATTACCTTATACTTCTCAACGCTCCCATCAACAGCTTTCTTTACCTTGCAAATCAATCTTGATCCTACAACTAATTTTCCCACTAGCCTTGGAACAATCTGCCAAGAACTGTTTCTGACAATGGAGTCATACTCCTCCACCACGGCATCTACCCATGTGGGCTCCTGCACTGCTTCTTCAAAAGAATATGGCTCTATCACGATACACTTGCTAATAAGAGCCATGTATCCGTTAAATCAGTCAGGTGTTTGTCTCTATTTGCATTGTGATATAGGGACTCCTACATTCTGTGTCGCATCAATATTTAGTCTCTTAGCTTCTATGGTACGCTATATTCCTTGTCAGATATTTGGTTCTACACGAGTGGACTCCTCCACTCCATGAATCTCCTCCTGTGGCTGATCCACATCTCTAGGCTCATCTTTGGGAACAAGAAGTTACTCCTCTGCATGCAAGTGTAGCTCCATCTCAAGCGAAAACTTCATGGCTTTCACCTCATTGAATTTTATATCCCATCGCACCATAGTCATTCGACTGTCTAGAAAATACACACAATAATTATGGGGTGTTTCTGTGTACCCCACAAATATCCCAACTTCTGCAGTTGGCTCCATCTTCTTCATGGTGTCCTTTACCACATGAATGTAAACAGATGAGCCAAAAATATTGAAATGAGAAATATCAGGCTTCTTACCAGTAAAAGCTTCTTCAGGTGTACTCATGCCAAGTACTCTATGAGGACAATGGTTTTGCACATAAACTACAATGTTGCATGCTTCCACCCACAAGTGCATTGGTAGGCCCTGGTCATGTAGCATCACTCGTGCAGCACCCACGATCATTCTATTCTTCCTCTCCATGACCCCATTCTGCTATGGGTTATGAGGTGCTACGAGTTCTCTTAGAATTCCTTCCTTGATATAGAAGTATTTGAATTCACCTAAGATGTATTCACCACCATTATCACTCCATAGAGCTTTCACTTGCTTCCCCGACTCCTTCTCCACCAATTCTTTGAACTCATAGAACTTTGAGAATGTTTCACTCTACATATGCATGAAGAAGGTCCAGCATCTACGAGAATAGTCATCAACAAATATAACATAATACATGTTTTTTGATGTTGAAGCAACCGAGAAAGGTCCACACACATCTGTGTTAATTCTCTCAAGGATCACCGAAGCACGCTTCTCCTTCTCATGAAAGTTGGTTTTCACAAACTTACCCATAGTACATCCCTTGCACTGATCTGACTGTGCAAGAGTACCCTTGGGAAGTCCAGTAGAAATTTGCTGCAAAATCTTCAAAGCGCCATGGTGAAGATGACCCAATCTCCTGTGCCATAATTCGCCCTCATCCTAACTCACCACTTCTTCTACTTTTCCCACCATGGCAGTGCATCCATCTACCTCTAGCTTGTAGAGATTCTTAATTTTAACCCCTATATTCTTGGTCTGACCCATTGTTTTATGTTGAAGGAAGGCTTTTCCCTCACTGAAAGAAACATCATAACCTTTGTCTTCCAGCATTGCGACCGAGACCAAGTTCTTCTTTAGATCTGGAACATGCATAACATCCTTCAACAAGAATGGACTTTTGGACTCCTTCTTAAAGGTAATGTTCCCAATTCCAGCCTCACTGTACCAACCATCGTCGCCCATCTCTATATGCATCTGGAGGTCCTTCTCCTCCAAGTCACTAAAAAACTCCTTATCTCCCATCATATGGAAAGACGCGCCACTATCAAGATACCACATCGATCCCATTATGCTTGAAACCAAGCATGTGATCAAATAGAAATCAAGTTCAAATTGTGAGGCCAAGGCCTCTCCAGTAGCAACTCCAACAGTCTTCTTGTTCTTCTTCTTCTGTGGGTAGTTAGTGGCGAAATGCCCATGTTCATGACAGTGAAAACAATTCACTTTGGACAAATCCTGCTTCTTGCCTTTAGCTTTGGATTTTGAAGGAAATTTCTTCCCCTTCCCTTTCCTTGCTTTGGCAGCCAAAGCGCAATTCTCTTCATCTTCATTCTTCGATGAAGAGCCATCCCTGGTACCCTGCCTTATCTCCTCCTGCACAAGATCCGACCAAAGTTACTCCCATCTCGGAAGTTTCTCCCGTCCATTGATAGAGTATCTGTAGCTATGCCAACTCTTCTGAAGCCTAAGGAGATCCAAGCTCACCAATTATTCATCATCAAAAGTAACCCCCACACTTCCTAGTTCATCCTTGTAGTGGACAAACTTCATGAGGTATTTTGGAATACTGTCGCCCTTCTCCATTTTTATTTTTTTGAGCTTGTCTTTAAGAGCCAACTTCCTCTGGTCGCTTCTGCTTTGGAAAAAATCTATCAAAGCGTTCCACATTAATAATGGATTGGCTTTCCCATGGAGGCTGGACACAATATGGTCCTTCACACCTTCCAACAAAATCCTTCCTGTCTTTACATGCGTCAAGTAATGCAGCATCGCTAGATCCCGGCTTAGGAACAACGCTATTGATGAAATCCTTCAGTCCATTATCCTCTAGCACTGCCTCCATCCTATCCTTCCAGGCTATGTAATTTGAGCTCCCATCAAGATCAGACTCCAATCGCAACCCATTGAAAGACATTTCAATGTATACTGAAATTCTGCACCAAGAATTTTCTGTAGCAAATTTGAATTTTCCACCAGCACAAACTCGACAATTATTCACAATTGCAATCTTCAGGAATTAACAATGCTCTGATACCATGTGGAAATTAGTATACACTAAGCACACATACATCCAAATTCTGCTGATCTCACAATATTTAACTTCTTGCAAAATACAAAATCATTGCACCGTTAATATTTTGCATAAAGTTAATTGAAAACACATGTCAAGCATAAATAAAAACAATCCCACATAACACAGTTTTTTAACAGGAAATCCTGAAGCTAAAATCCCCAAATATCATATATTATGTATCATGGATATCATGTAACAATCTCATACAAATCTTAGTACATCAAGCTCTCAGTACAATCAATCGTCACACACTAATCAGGAAAAATCTGCAAATCCATGCACCGATCTTTGCCCTCCTACTAGCCTGCCTCCACTGTGCAATCCCTACTGAAGAATAGCTCTAAATGAATTTTAATTAATCTTTTATTGACTGTGCAATCCTCATTGGCAACTCCAATGTGTGTGTGGTGCAATTAATGCATCACTATAGTCACAACAGATAGTCCATCTTGCCCTTTCACCTATCTCTCCACTGAGTCTCCACTGGAGCTGACATGCACTATAGTAAACTGCTATATTGTTCAGTTGATTAATGAGTTATTATTTGTGAATTAATTAACTAATTAATTCATTCCACTCTCACTAGTGTATCATTCAGTTAGACTAGATACAACTAGCTCAACTGAGTCTAACAGAGTTAAACTGAATACAACTCCATGAACTACTCTTCCAACTCTGTCATAACTTTGCCACATCAGTTCTAACTGAGTCTTTCATGCATGAACCACTAGTTTCCCTTGCGAATTGCATAATTCCCTCAACCCAATAATTTTCCAAATCTATGCACTGAAATTAAGTGCTCCAAGATAATAAGTTGTTGTTTATTGTCAAATTATTATTAAGAGCTAATAATAATTGAAACTTCTATTTTTAGATCGACGATCTATGAATAGACGTCGCCGAATATTGTAAAAATAGAATTTTATCTATTTTTCCAACTTGATAAACCATCCATAAATAGCATCTTGCAACTTCTAAAATATGATCACCATGTCTAAAAATAGAGATAGTCTAAAAATAGACTTGTGCCAAAAATAGCCTACAGGCCCACTTAGTGAAGGCGACTCTTTTCACTAAGCTCGTCATCTTGTTGAATCTCAATACTTAGTAAGCTAATAAACCAATAATTTCTTGCTATATTATTTTATAAATCACTTAGTCCTTTCTCAATGGTACTATAAACCACTTAGTTCTTATTGAATTGGATGATAAACCACATAAGTGCTTGCTGGACGGTTATTAAACCACTAGGAAGGTGAGTTCATCGATTGAAATTGTTGTTGAAAAGAGTTTTCAAAAAATGAAGTGGTTTTTGAGGAAACTATTAAACCACTTAGTGCTTGCTAAGTATGTTTATAAAAAACTTGGATAGTGGAATATAGGATATTGTAGTAATTTCCTCAAAAATCCAATTGAAAACCCACATACATAATTTATTCAATCTCCTAGAACTAACCAGTACACCATCTAGTTCTTGGGTGAATCCTTGTGATTTATCATAGATAAGAAGAGAGCCATTATGGTGGTTACTTCCAAAGAGAAGTTGATAAACCACCTAGATAGTGGAATCCTTCTCTTGATTATTTAACTAAGCCTCGATGTGAATTTCCCTTCAGAAAGTATCTCGTCTAACTATGGATTCATCTTGGGGGTTGTGAGATGCAAGAAATATTGTAGTGTAGCTGGCCAATGGTTGGGTGGATAGTTTAATTCCCTCCTTCGATTGCTATCCATTTCACATCATCTAAATAATTCTAATTACTTATTCTTGAATGAATCATAGATGATGAAATTGTCTTATGTGTTATTAGTAAAAATATGGTTCAACACTACTCATGGAGGGTTCTAGAATGCATTGTATATTCATGGTGAATGAGTTGTGTTATATTTCTTTATGGTTTTGTGAAATTCTAACATTATTTGATGTTTTTTATCTTCATGGAGTACAAGGTTACTTATATAAATATGTCAAGTTGTATGTGGTTTTTATATGAACTTGTTATTACATGTGCTTCTAGTTATCTCACCTATTTATGAATTTAATTATTTATTTTCATCCTTAGGATTGTGGGTTATCTCACATTATGAGAAGGTAACCTATGTTCTTTATGTTAAATTAGGATTTAGCTAGGTTTCATGGTCACTTTGTTTAATAGCGATGCACAAATTCTTTAGTTTATGCACACTTGTATATTGTTGTGAGATCTTAACATTCTCTAAATAGAGGCTGGTCTATAATGCCCTTGTAAAATCTATATTTTGCATCCACTTCTTTCATTTTCTTAAAACCCATGGTAAGATATCTTTTTTTAGTGCCTTGAACTCATGTGGATATAAAAAAAATGTCTATGAGCTCTATTCTAGGGATTTGGCTATAGCCTTAAAAACTTAGTGTTTTAGCAAAAGCATTGTTTTCTTGGGAAATTATGGTAGAATTGGATAATGTTTCCCTACCTACAAATATTAGTAGAAATCCATAATTTATCTGGCCCTAGATAGTCCCCTAAATGGAGATTGTATCTAAGTTGGACATTGTTTTATCTTCGAAATTTGGTTTATATCTAGATACACGAGGGGGTGAATTGCTAATATCTTTCATGGATGCATATGGTGATGGGATCATGATCTGGAAGGAAAAGGCATATTCACATTTTAAATGATCCAGATTTATTTTGAACAATATTTTAGGACATGCGCAATTCGTGATATGATAATATGGCGTGGTTCATTACCGCAAGGCCAGATTTTTTTTCACGAAAAGTTGGTAATGTATGTGGGATCTAGGAAATCTAGACATGAATGAGTTTGTGCACATGTGAAGTGCCCCGGATAAGGCTATTTTTTTTTTAGCACAAATGAAATATGAGAAATCTAGGATCTGGGTTTGGCATGCAGTTTACACCGTTATGGAGTTCGAATGTCTCTTGAGCCGATTCTCTCTCTATGTAGCGAAGAAATATGGAGCTCCAAGGCTGTGTCAACAATGGATAAATATTCAATGTCCTGGATTGGACTATAACTAAATATAACATAGAATTGTTACCAAATACAAAGGGGTTAGACCTAATGGGACCCACAATATTGAGTTAAAGTGGAAAGAATGTTAAAAGCTATGTGGATGCCACATAGGGGCTAGGAGTGATGTGAGACTACTAAAGATGAATTAAGGATGAATTAGTAGGTCACGTGGGTCACAAATGAATGAAACCTAGAAGTATCTTGCTGATGTGGCAGATTATAACTAATTAAACCTCGAATGAGAATAAATTGAAATTTGGGGTCACATTGAGGTAAAATGTATTTCACCAGAAAGATTTTGTAGTACTTTTTTGGGTTTCCACAAATTTGGAAAAAGATGATTTTTGTAACCTCATACTCATAATAGACCTTGGAGGTTGGGTTAATCCATAAATTAACATCTCCCATACACTAGAGTATGGAAAGGGGTGGGAGGAAGTGTTGGGTATTTTTCCTTTCTAATCAACACCTCGCCAACAATGAAGATGAGAGAATTTATTTTTGACGATAGTATATGCAGAAATTTGGAAAAGCCAAAAAAATAAAATAGTAATGGTGCACCCTTGATCATGAATGATAAAGTAATGGAAACAAATTATTTGAAAATAGATGAAAATTAAGTTTTCAATTAAATGAATTTTTTTAGCATTATGAGCTTCATGATGTCTAATGATCACACTATGTGACACTATTTAAATGTACAAATAAATTACAATTTGTAAACTATGCCTTTGATGGTAATTGATGAAAACGAAAAAGGAAATCGACAAGGAAAATTGAATTAGAAACGGGCGCTTGCAATCATACAAAATGTTTATTGATATCGATCACACTACAATGGAAGAATACTTTTGACACATACAAAATGTTGTTGTGGAAATGTTGCAATGAAACATTATTGTAGAAGAAGTTATATAACCTTATAATGAGATATTCCTAGTAGATTTTGTCATGTTGCTAATCAATCTTATCACATCAACTCCAATGGAAATATTTGTAGTCATATGACAAACAATATGATTTTTGAACTTGATACATATGTTATGATCAATAGGAATTGGCACAAAGAAACTTATGTTTAGTACCATCCATGAGGAGGACTTAATCCTACATTTTATTATTGGTCAGAAAAGGAGGAATACGTGCTTGTGAATGAGAGAGATTGTGATGATTTATTTAATGCAAAAAAAAGGCATTGACAAGGGCATGAATTACAAAATAATGGGCACTTATTACCAAATGTTACTACAAAGGAGTGAGAGTTCAAAAAAATTCTACGAAGTATGGTTTCTTCGATGTAGAGAATAATGAAACAAGAGCACAATACTACCCAAAGAGAAAAAATAAATGTGTATGAGGGTTACAACCACAAAATATACAAAGCACATATATGGCAGGTTCAAGGGTACTCAAATCTTGGGCTCATAATGCCATAGGGTGTTTCTAGGCAAGAATCATGGAGTTAACACTATTCCAATACCACTACTAGAGAGAGGAATAATTGTATACTTGATCATCTTCCATTACCTCAAAACACTAATATGTACAAAGATTTGTGACTTTTCGTTTCATGTTCAAAAGTGATGACTCTCCCTATTTTCTTAACTCTTCATATTTCTCGTATTTTTAAAATATTTACAATTTACCAATCCCTAAGTATTATGTATCTAACAAATTTAGAGTTTATTCCTTCAAAATTCTTACTCGTACTAACAACAACAAAAAAATCAATTTGAACATAAATAAAATATTTTTATAGCAACTTTTTGTGTGTGTTATATAAAATAATTTAAAGTAAAAAATAATTGTATTCAATATATAATTTTATTTTACAACATATTATAAGGGACATGTATCATTACTTAAGTTCTTAATGTGGTATCGACACATGAATTAAAAATAAATAAAAATAATATTCACTCAAAAAAATTTATATATATATATATTCTATTTTTTCAATATTTGTCTATTTTCGTGCATATTTTCTAACTAAATTTAACCGAAATATCACATGGATTCCTTAGGGCCCAAGTGTTTCTTAGGGCACTAAATCCATTCATGCATTCAAAGTACTATTTTAAAGAACACGAACTCATACTCTCTCCAAAAATTATATCATTGAATTTTGATGAAAAAAGATCATCAAATGAATAGAATGTACTTAAAACAATTCAATTGTTTTCTATTGAATAAGTGGGGCATGTGTAATTCTTTTTGTGTTCAACATAGATTTATCACATGTAAGTAGGAATCAAGTCTCCTAAGGTGATATTGCATTTCTTAAAGTTTAATTAAATGTATAGACCAAGAAAGGTTTCATCCCTATAAGTGCGTAACCATCATAGATCCACCTTAACTATGGATATATCAAGCACTGAGAGAGAACAAACCTCTCGAGTTGCAAATTTATCTTTTGAATGAAAAACTTGAGGAATGTTTTCCACCTCGAGAGATTTGATCCCTCTCTACCCTTGATATATTTGGAGTTAATATTGATCTAGGTTTTTTTAATTTAAATAAATAAAGTGCAAAGTTAAAATGATATAATTTTGATATTAATTATATGATATCATTAGTAACTTGTCTAAGGAAAGTTTACATAAACTACCCAACAAAAATTAATAAAAATTATAATTATAAATATTTTTTAATTTGACCAAATCAACATAATTTATAATTAATAATTATAATAATTATAATTTTATTTGATCTTACACGGGTTGTTAAAATATAGAGTTTGAAAACAACTAGTAATTTGATGGAGACAAAATGTTTACATAACATCTCTTCCATACTAGATTAAAGAGTGCCTTTCGCACAATAAATATAAATTTAAGATGGATCTATGTTATCTTAAGGGTATGAGTTCTCATCATAAAATTATCTCTCTCTGACATCGGTGTGATTTGTTTCTGAAAAAAATTAAGGAAATGTTTACAACATGAGGTGTTTGATCCCTCTCAATGCATAATAAATTTAAAGTTAAAATGGATTTGTATTAGTTTAAATGCATTAGTCCTTTAATGTTTATTACTTCTTTACATAATAGTTTCATGGGATTAATGATTTAATTTATCTATTTGGTTAATACATACATGTGATTGTATTTATCATAAGTTAAAATTGTGAACTATTTTTATTTTATTTTATTATTGATTATATTTATTATTTTATTATATGCCTTTTTTTTCACTATAGGAGCATTGATTATTCCAAATGGAGAAAATATTTGGTTTCATGTATAAAAGTAAAGTTAAATGTTAATTGAAGGAACATTGTTATTAACTTTCTTATAAAATTTATCCAATAAAAAATATATGAATAACCTAAGACAAAAAATATATATTTTTCTTGAATAATAATTATTAATATTAAAATCCCCGATGGGGTGACTTTTAAGACTTGTTAGAGGTGGGTTACTGTCACCCCACTTGGCCAATGGGCCAAGGGACATGGTACTGTACCCTTGACAAGTGTAATTCCAGCTTATGTGGCATTAATCCCACGCCCACTTGGGAAGATGAGAGGACATTGTGGTGAAAGATTTAATCACATGAAGTGTGTGAGGAGGGTGGCCATAATACAATGTGTGGTAATGTTAAATCACATGTTCTTCTCCACAACTCACAATGAGGGAGGGACAATTTGGGTTGTAGTGAGATACCAACATATTGACACAGGGCATGGAGATGTAAGGAGTTGGGGTGATATTGAATAGGAGAAAATTCATTGACTTGAAGGTTTCTCCTTGAGGTTTTATCCACATTGTGGTATGCCCACTAATGGGAGGAATGGGTGGGTTCTTAGACTTGGCATGTAATTCCGACAAGTGTTATTTTAGAATGGAGAAATGAATATGGTAATTACCACCTGATCTGATGGAATTTAATAATTGCTATCTCTAATATGGTGAAGGGGGGATTATTGTTGCTTTTTTTCCTCCCCAAAACATCCAAGAAGGAATTCCACTATTCTCTCACTAGGTGATAGCTTTCTTCAACTCCAACTCATTTTTCTTGGTTTTGCTTCCTTCCTTTTATGCCATGATGTAATTATGGATTCCCTATCCTTCCAAAAATCAATTTTCATGGTGGTTGGTATCTTTTTGTATGATGTTAATCTCCTAGCGACTAGGTATGAATGAGATCTACGGAGATTGAGGGGACCTTTTCCCTGTCTTGTTAAGATTTGTGGTGGTTTTTAGGGCGTTGGTGTTATCTTTATCACACTAGTAGTATTGTTGAGACACTTGAAAGCCTTCTCTAGTATGTGTGTATCCTTGGAAGCTAGTGATGTATAGTCTTTCAAGGTTAACAAGGTTTTTGTTGGACAATCGAAATTCTATAATCAACATAGGTTGGGTGGAGGATGTTTATTTTGTTACAGGCCATTGTTTTGGCACAAGTATCAATCATTTGGTGGAATTTTGATCTCTGTAATGCTTGGTGTCTGGGATCTAGAAAGCATTGGTATATTATAGGAATTTTTGTGAACATACACCTGGCTACCAAGGTTTCCATGCATGAAAAACATTGATCCATCCATCTCTTTGCATTTAGTCATTTTGGTGTCTGATTGGTCTATTTGGGGGGTATTTATCCCGTCGAGGCTGACTGTGCTCCACCTTTGAGTCTTTAGGTGTCATTCTTGTCATGCCTCAATAGATTACTAGAGAAGAGGGGTCGCTTATTATCAAGAACATGCTCCTAAAAGACATACCCATGTGCAACACCGACCTAAAGAATCAGTGGCATGGTATTGAGAACACACTCCGACCCATGTTTAGGAGGAATTGACCTAGTTTGAGGAGGACACCTCTTCTCAAAGAAATTCCCTCTCAGTTATTGAAGTTTTGACTTAACGTACAAATTAGATCCCTAATATAAGACATACGAGAGGAATATTTAATTAGTACATGAAAATAATAAATGTGTACTGAAAATGATATTCTTTCTGGGGTGGACTCTATTAGATTTCCATGAGTGTCGGATGGACCTGCTCCAATATTTAGGTCACATGCACAATCATATTAAGTATTTTGACATCAAGTTGGAGAGGATCGACTGTAGGTTAGAGAGGATAGAATGCCATATTGGTGTCCTCCTTGCAGCTGATAAAAATTTGGTAGATCCAACAACTCATATCCTAGTGGGAGGCTCTAATTCCAACCCCCTTGCTTGACTTTGTTGTGGTTCTAGTTTATGATTCCATTTCTGAAACTATTTTTGTTCGAGGCCGACTAGGCCACTATCTATATATTAGCCTGATCTATATTGTCTTTGTTAGTTTTTAGTTGTCTCTCTCCTCTAAAAAGAATACATGTTTTTTTTGTTATGATTTAATATTCCTTATAAAGTGACTTATTAGAAGCCTTAATGTAATTCCTTATTTTTGTAGTTAATAGAATTGACACATCAAGATAATAATAATAAAGAATATCAAAATCCATATTCATTTTTTTCTTTTAATAAAATAAGAAAAACCCAACATTAACCAAATCATCAATCAACATTTTTGTTTACTATTACATAAAGAAATAGTTTTTCGTTCCTATCAAATACCTATTCTTAACCTATTTCATATTTAGATATATATATATATAACCCAAAAACAATTTTTACTTTGAAAATTTTACCACTTTGAAAATAAGTATCAATTTGAATATCCCTCGAAAAATGTCGAGCCCGTGTTTCGATTAAAAGTTGCTTTGAAATCTAGAACTTGTATACGTAATTCAATGCATCATAGAATATACATCAATGATACGTTGTATCGAAGATTAATATCTTTAATTATTTCCCCATCATATTTTGTTTCATGGCTCCTTCCAAACATCCGAGAAAGTTATTTATCACGTTTCTCGATCTAAAGTCACTCTTATATCATCCTTTTCTAAAAATAGAAATTTATTTTTCATGTGTCTCGAAGCTGTTCCATAAGATTAGACAAGAGAGGAAAATTAGCAGATGTTTGGATAAGGTCACTGAACATTATATGATATTTTTTTCTGAAAATAGAAAGCTATTTACCACGTGTCTCCATCCTATTGTATAGGGTTAAATGAAATATAGATAAAAATCACTGGAATTTTTTTATTTTTTTCAAGTTTCAAACCTAAATTAATCAATTACGTAATATGTGAAATGGTTAAAATCAAATATTTGTTATGTAATAAGTTTTCTTATTTAAAAATAATAGTGTGATTATTTTTTAATTATAGTATATAATTTTCATTTTTTTAAATTAATATATTTATGAGTGTAGAATAATCAATTCTTAAATTTTAAAAAAAAAAAACTATTTTTAATTTGGAATTAAACATGTTGATATATTTTTAACATCTCTTCTATAAAAATGAGATTTTCAAATCAAATCAAATTCAGTGTATCTCTCTAGCCATATTTTAAATACTATTAAATTTGTTTATCTAATAGCATTTTTTAAATATATTATGAATAGAAAACCTAATAGCGAATCTAAACACATTTGTAAGCTCTCTTCGAAACACTTTCATAAATTCTTAACTGGAAAGGATTAATATACTAGTAGATTCCCTCACTAATATTTAATTTAAAGAAAATATTTTAATAAAAAACTCATACAATTAAAAATCAATAAATATTACAGTGTTTTATTAAAATTAATAGTAAAAATATATAATAAAATAATTCATTATAATTATAAAAAAAATTCATTATACCATGCAACATTTATTATTACATATAAATTCATATGTATGGAAAATGTATATTATTAACAATTTCCTTTAAAGGTGCAAAGGTACACTGAAGGAATAGACGATTTCGGAAGATTATCTTGCCACTCACTCCAATGCAAACAATATTATTTTTTTCTACGAGTCCAACAAAATTCCTTATCCATAAGAATATGTAGATGAGAGATATCTAAAGCCACTTGGAGATGTTAGAAAAGGGCATACAAATCTGTGAAGAGAACTCCACTTGTTAGATTTTAATGACTGATGAGCATAATTAGGCTGCCACTAGGATTGAGGAAGGCATTTTTAGTATTTAGAAAGCCGTCGTTGTCAGTTTCTTTGGTACACTCTGGCGTCAGAGAAATAGGAATCGGAATGACAACAAAGGAAGTAGAACTGGAGTAGAGTGACGCTCTTCCAGAGTTGGAGAGAGAGACACTCTTCCAGGAAAAAAAATCTAATTTCGTTAATCATTTTCTGCTTAAGTTCATTTTTGTGCTAGTTTTGAACTCGTAAGTTGTAAGTTTTGTAAATATGGGAACCATGATAATATAAAATTCATTTTAAGAGAAAAAAAATTAAGCAAAATGTGGAGCACATCTCACTTCTGGTCACTGTAATTACTTTTTTTTTTTAATAGGAGTTATCTTCTAAAGTAGACAATCTTGAATTCACCAACTAATTTCTAGGTCGTTCCTATGAAATCCCAAGCACATGTTCTGTAATCTCAGGCTTCAGCTTGCAAATAAAATTCCATGAATTCTTCAAATCATCGTCCAAGTCCCCATAATTTTCTATTTTGGGGTAAAATAAACACCTATGGAATTGATTTTAGCCAAATTTTTGAAAGATTACAGGCACATCCAATCCATCAGATTGATTAAATGAAGGCAAGTACACTAAAGTGACATTACTCCATGATTAATCTACAAGAATTAAATATTTACTTACACTCTAGCTTAAGCTCCATCACATCTTTGTGTCATTCTAGCTTAAGCTCCATCACAACGTTCTAGCATAAAGTTGTTTGTATATGAGTTGTTAGTGTTCAGAATCAAGATGAAAGTCCTCAAACAAAACTACCAAAGATTATATCTGATTTTTTTTATAAGAAAAAGGTTAGTTTTGATACACACAACATGGATGTAATGTTTGAAGATGTTCAAGGATGCATGGATGGTTTTTTTGATTTACACAAAAGGGAAGACAAAACTATTGTTGCCTTTTTATTTGATGATGTTCTTGGAATTGAAGACATAGGACAAAAGAAGCCATCAATTATGAATGAATTCAACTCTCATGGTTTTACTCATCAAGAAAACGTGATTTTTCATGGTTTCCAAGATCCAATGGTAAGTCCGTTAAAGTCATCAATCAAGGAAATTTTTGTGTTTCTTATGAAGCAGGGATTCAATTTTCATTATGAGTTGCCAATAGATGATTCACTTATGATGCTTTTCAAGCACAATCAAGCAGCGCAGGTGTTGGATCCAGCTCTTTGACTGGCTATACTAGAAATTTTATATTTCTTGAATTAAAAGTTCAGTTTTCAACTGTTAGAGTAGGGTCATGAGTACATAAATAAGCTTGTTGGGCAAGCATCTCTTTCAACATTTACCTTCAATATTGTTGTTGTAAGTTTTGGTTTGTATAATGTTTTCCTTCAAGAGCATGTCTATGAACGAATATGGACTAAAGAATATGACAAGAGTTCGAGATCAGCCCAATGGATAAGGCACTTGGTCTACTGGTTCTTTTCTACACCATAGAGGCACAACATCCCCATAGGAGCCACTGTTATCCAAGATAACCATTAGGTTGGTTTTGAGTCATGATTCTATTAGGTTAAGTTAGTTAGGGTTGAACAAGATCTTTTAAATTTGTAATTTAAAAAAAAAAAAAAAAAAAAATCATATATGTGGGGGGTCTTGAAGGTCATCAATAATGTAAGATATTTCATTGTTAAATAAAAATCCAAAAAAAATCTTTTTGCATGAATGAATCTGTTCATTAGAGTGAATTTGACACTTCTACCATCTTTCCTAGCAAATTTAGTGTAAACAGTCCAGGATTTGCTACGAAAGTTCCTAGACTTTGTTTTCATTCTAGCGTTATGTATTTTTGATCTTTTCGAGTAGTCAACATAGTGAAGAGGTGGTTGAATCATCTAATAAGATCATGAATATCATTGTGCCACTTGTTTAAGAGGGCACCTCAACAATCAACTCCACATGGATGACATGGCTGACAGCTCATCATGATGCCAACTCATCAATACATCACACCATCTCATCTCAAGCTCACAGAGTCTTAACTCCAGTGCATAAAATATCCAACTCCTCAGTATGTGAGTTTGGTTCGATAAAAATGATACAAGTCGAATTGAATAAAAGGGGTCTTAAAATGATTGTGCAAGAAGATGAAGTTACTCCATGGAACATGGTGAGGAAACACATTTTTTATCAAATTTTGTATTATGCTATCATAATATGGCCTATATAGGCTTTAGAAGTGTTTTTGAGGTAAAAAGAAGAAGGAGAAAAATGTCAGTGAACTATGTACTTTCTTTGAGGATAAACTTCTTAAAAATTAACAGAACAAGGGTGACTTAGAGCATGTGTTTACCTCATTAGCCTCAAGTAAGACCCTCCAACAGCCAGAAAGGTCAAATATTATGCAAAAGGTGGATTTTGGAGTTTGCTACGAAAGATTTTGTACATGATTGTTTTATCAATCACCTTCCAGCTCAGTTTATGACCAACTCGAAAGATATTTTGGAAATTTGAAGGAGGTTTTTCTTTAGCATGAGCCCATCTTGAAAAAAATCTCTCATTGTTTGCACAACCATCAGGGTTTGGAAAATACGCAATCATCTTTGAGAGCTATTTTTAGAATTTTTACCAGACAGATTTGTGTAAAAAATTTAAAATTCGACTTGGTGGAGGTCCAACTCAGCATCCATGTGCCATGATGACACATCAGCAGTGACACATCAGTAGTGCAGTACACTCAAAAAATTAGTTGGTTGAATTTTATAAGGTTTATTAAAAGAATTTGTTAAGTTATTTAATGAAAGAAGAGTCCTTTTTGTATTCAACATCTGCCAAACAAAAATATCCCTAAAAAGTCTCCAAGTGATGTAATTCAATTAGAAATAGGTATCTTAGTTAGGAATTCGAGGCTGGCCCATGTAGCAAGCCATTGTATGAGACCTCACTCTATAAATGAGGGAGTTTTTGAGTTTGAAAGGATTTATGAATGTAGATGAGAGGGCTATTGTGTAATTTAGTTTCACCAAGCTAATATACAGTTGCAGCAAGTGTTTTTTCAGACCTAAGTTTCCTTTTGAGCTTATATGGTTAAGATTTTTCCATTTCTCATATTATCATCAACTTCATATTCCTATGATTACATGGAATTCATAGTATTATGCTCCAATTTCCTTCATGTATTATGTGTATGCTATAAAAATATATCGTTTAAGATTAATTTCCTGAGCTTCCATGAACTACATTTTCTTGTGATTGAAGTCCCATAGCTGACTCCATGCCCAATGGTATCCTTCATACACTCTTCCACCAACAAAATCACTTAAAACAAAAATAGTAGAGAGTTAGCCATCTGCAAACTGATTTCATCTCGAATATTTCATTATTTTCCCTGAGAGAGCCCTCTCTGATTCGAAGGGTTTTCGTCTAACGGCAATCGTGATTCCAACATATATGACCAAAGTTATACGAGGGGTCACTTATTATCAAGAGAACGCTCGCAAAGGACATACCCGCCTGCAACATCGACTTAAAGAATCAATTGCATGGTAATGGGAACACACTCCAACCCATGTTTAGGAGGAATTGACCCAGATTGAGGGGGACACCTCTTCTCAAAGAAGTTGCCTCTCACATATTGAAGTTTTGGCTGAATGTACAAATTAGATCCCTAATATAAGACAAACGAGAGGAATATTTAATTAGTACATGAGAATAATAGATGTGTATTGGCAACCAATATTCTTTTTGGGGTGGACTCTATTATGTTTCCATGAGTGCCGGATGGACCTGCTCTACTATTTAGGTCACATGCACAAGCATATTAAGGATTTTTCCCTGACGTTGGAGAGGAATGACCAAAGGTTAGAGAGGATAGAGCACCATATTGGCATCCTCCCGGTTGCTGATAGACCTTTGGTAGATCCAACAACTCCTATCCTAGTGGGAGGCTCTAATTCCAACCCCTTTGTTTGACATTGTTGTGGTTCTAGTTTATGATTCCATTTCTACAGCTATTTTTGTTCGAGGTGAGCTAGGCCATTATCTATGTATTAGCTTGGTCTATGTTGTATTTGTTAGTTTTCCGTTGTCTATCTCTCCTTTAAGGAGAGTACATTTTTTTGTTATGGTTTAATATTCCTTATAGAGTGATTTATTAGAAGCCTTGATGCAATTCTTTATTTTTGCAGTTAATAGAATTCACCCATCAAAATAATAATAATGAATATCAAAATCAATATTCATTTTTATCTTTTAATAAAGTGAGAAAAACCCAACATTACCATAATAATCAATCAACACTATATGTTTACTAATACATAAGAGAATAAGTTTTTATTCCTATCAAATACTCATTCTTAACCTATATCTTAATAATAATATAAAAACCTAACTCTTAACCAAACAAAAACAATTTTTGCTTTGAAAATTCTACTCTCAATTTTTGCTTTGAAAAATCTACGACTTTGAAAATTCAAGTAAGTACCAATTTGAATATCCCTGGAAATATGTCGAATCCGTGTTTCGATTTAAAGTCACCTTGAAATCTAGAACTTGACGACACGTTATTTCGTTAACTACACGTATCCGTAATTCACTGCATCATAGGATATAGTTGTATCAAAGATTAATATCTTAAATTATTTCCCGATCATATTTTGTCTCGTGGCTTCTTTCCAGTGTGGACTTCACTTCCAAAGATCCCGGGAATTTTTTTTTTTCGCGTTTCTCGATCTAAAGTCACTGAAAACCTTCTCTAATTTTTTTTTTTAAATAGAAATTTATTTTTCCTGTGTCTCGAAGCTGTTCGAGAAGGTTAGACAAAAGAGGAAAATTAGCACATGTATGCATAAGGTCACTCAACATTATATGTTCTTTTTCTGAAATAGAAAGCTATTTACCACGTGTCTCCATCCTATTGTATAAGGTTAAATAAAACGGGAAATATAGGTAAAAATGGCTGGAATTTTTAATTTTAAAGTTTCAAACCTAAATTAATCAATTACGTAATATATATGAAATGGTTAAAATTTAATATTTGCTATATAATAAGTTGTTTTATTTAAAACTATTATGGTGATTTTTTTTTAATTATAGATATATAATTTTCATTTTTTTTAATTAATATATTTACGAGTGTAGAATAATCATTTTTTAAATAAAAAATATTTTTATTTTTAATTAGGAATTAAATAGGTTGACATACTTTCAACATTTCTTTTTAAAAAGTGAGATTTTCAAATTAAATTCATTGTATCTATATCTCTTCTATAAAAATAATATTTTTAAATTAAATTCATTGTATTTCTATGGCCATATTTTTAACATTATTAAATTTGTTTACCTATAAATAAATTATAAATCTGCACATCCTAAATTTTATAGCAAATCTAAGCACATTTGTAAGCTCTCTCCCAAACACTTTCGTAGATTCTTAACTAGAGGTGATTAATATACCAGCCTAGATCCATCTAACTCTGGATCTATCATGCACAGAGAGGGATCAAATCTCTCAAGGTGCAAACCTTAAAAAAAGGTTTGCACCTTGAGAGATTTGATCCCTCTCGGCGCATGATAGATCCAGAGTTAGATGGATCTAGGCTGGTTCCAGTCGGAGGCATCAACGTCACATTTTTCAGATTATTAAAAATTTTGTTTAATTTTGAGATGTAAGATGGATCTAGGCTAGTTTCAGTTGTGTGTTGCCAAGGAAAATCTATCAAAGATATGATTAATTTTATCAGTAATATGTAAATATATCAAATATTAATATAATCATTTTAAATATGCTAAATATTTCTGAGATTAACTTGGTCATTTTAATTTTAAATTTTCTTAATTACCTCAGTTTGTTGAGATGATAATTATTGTTAATAACTATAATGATGAAAAATGATTGTGACAGCCTCATTTAGAGCTCATTAGTTTGGATTTAGTTAAAAGACAAGTTATTTATTTTTAATATATGTTTATTTTATTTGGTAAAAGAAACTCAACAAGAAAACACTATTTTTGTTACTGAGCTGGTAAAAGGAAATGAATCTCTTTAACTGTTGGTAAAAAGTATCTAAGAATAGAAGTTGGTTACTTGGGAACAGTTAGAGGACAGTTACCTAACCTCCAGGGATAAAAGGAAATCCCAGGGGAGGGTTAGGGGTTCTGTGTTTTTCCTCTGAAGGAAAAAGGTGAAGATTTCTCTAGAGCTGGGAAAATGGACAGTGGAGAACATCTTCTGTAACCTTGACTTCAGGTGATCTGTGTGTGGCTGGATTGGCCGTCCAGAGGCTACAACAGGATTTCTACTGTTTCCGGAGTGCAGACTGAATTCTAGAGCTAGGGGGCAAGCGGAGGACGTCATTGCCTCCCTTGAAGGTTGGGTGGACCACAGTTGGAGGGTATTCTTGTCCTACCAGATAAGTATTTACAATTGTTCAAGTTGCAGTACGGAAGTCACTGTTTACCTGGTTATTTTATTAATGGTGAAGTACTGTTATCTGGTTACTCTATTTAATGTGAAGTAGATATTACAGAACATTCACGCTTATATATTTACATGCATTACTAATTATGATGAAAATGTTTACAGTTATCGTCTGTTACACTATTTAGTGGTGATATAATTGAGTGCAGTAACAGAGAATATTGGATAACCATTCGTAAAAATGACCCAGTCTCGTAGTGGGAAATTGTAGATAACTCTGGAATTATGAAAACTGTAGCAGATATTTCTATAAACATTTGTACTTAAAGTTACATTTAAAGAAAGAACGAGCTTGCTTAAACATTAGTAAACCTACGTGCTGTATATACTTGAGCAAAAGAGAACCATGGCTATTTATCTTATTTGCGACAGAAAAGAAAATGATAAGAATAAGTTATATAAGCTGCAAAACAATATATACTCATGTCTTAACAGGTGCATGTTATAACTCTGAACTTGTAGAGCAGAGTTGGGGCAAGAAACCCCACTCGCTCTCATTCTTTCACCTCGAAACTATACACGGCCTAGTTCATGGCGGCCGCTGCCACCTAGGGTTAGGTGATTCAAATAATAGAATAGAAAATTTAAACTTGTGAACAGTTACAATAAAACGTGGAAGTACAAACGCAAGATATTTACAAATACATTTGAGGAGATAGTACTGATAATACAAACAGGAGAAAAAAAAAACATTATTTCTGGATGCATGCATAACTTATACCCCATTATGGAAAAATAACCGACCTATTCCAAATCTGGCCGAGTGCAGTAAAACGCGATAGGAGAGACTCGCTTTTAGAAGCATAGCCGCATTAATGAAACAAAGAAATTACAGTAGACATCTGTAGTTATGGAGCTGTGCCATAGTTCACCGACGTGAACAGAACATACATTACCCAAAGGAAAAGTTTGAAATGAAAACCCAAAAGAACATTCTAAACAAGATTTATGGTATTACGAGTTGCAGTTAGATAAATATAAAACAGGACAAACACCAGTCCGGCCTTGAAGGCGGAGAATCAAATGTTAATACATTGTATATAATGCCAAAAAAATATAAATCCTCTGGAATTATGCAGACATCCTTGTCTGAAGCAAACGAAAGGAAACCTAGGCTAATAAAGGGCTGTAAACAATTAGTGCTATAACTGAGCATTACGCCATGATTCGGAGCAAGCATGAGCGCCAAGTACCTATATAAGGGAGAGCGACATCATTATCTGTTGAACTAGACGGAATAACCCGCGCAGATAGAGAGAAAGACAGTCTGGTCTTTATACCTGTAGATACACCACAAACAAACTGTCAGGAAAACTCTAAATGATTAGCGCCGGAAAACAAAACAATGAGCGGAAGCATTTCTTAAAGAGCCGAAGAGCGGGCAAATAGAATTCGTACCTGTAAAGAGGAATAAACCCCGCATATCCTGAGCAGAGATGGAAACACCAGTTTACATAGGGTTAAAACGGATTCTCGTATTAACTGTGTAAAGTATGGAAGAGGAGGTAGGCCGAAGCTAAACATACCTGTGGAGTTGGGGCGGCTTCAATCTGAAGAGCCAAGATTTTCTTCTGCAAATCCTTTCTCCACCGACAGCTGATCATGCATGGGCGGCCCTGCTCGAGGAATATCATGCACGGGGGCGAGATAGTAAGACTTAGTGAATGTCCAGAAAACCTGTAGGTTTATTTATAAAAACACCACTGCTTGTTAACTGAAGTATTCACCGTAATGTTACCTTCGAACCAGCTGTATTGACATGCAGACGGAAGGATTTAAGGAGAGCGGCGCACCATGGAGGAGAAGAACACCAGAGTCTCTAAGCCTGTGAGACAGGCGGTGGAAAGAAACTCCGAAACGCTGATCTTCCCTCGCAATCTATGCAGAGAACGAGGCAGGATTAGCTGGTTACCGCCAAAAGGCTAGCGTGTGACAGTTGTACCAGCCGGGCAGAGACGGAGCCAAATGGCGGAGAAAATATCTCGGAGGTGACAGGGTAAGTTATGATCGGATCGCAGTAAAATAAATGTAAGTCTCGACAGGTGTGACACACGATTTCACCAATAAACCAAGCATAGAATCGATCACCAATGAACCAAGTAATTAAAACGATACGCATGGGAATAGAAAAATCCAAACGTTTATGACAAAGCCAATAGAGCTGAATGTACACCGTGTATACATTTTCGTACCATGTCAATGAATTTCACCGTAAACATGATTAAATTTGTGATCATGGTTTATGTATATGTTTCGTTTTATTAAGGTTAATATAATTCCACGATTGGTATAGTCACAGTTATGTGTTGTGGAAATGTTTAGATAGTATGCAGATATGTATACAATTGGATAGTGGTAAAAAAAAAAAAAAAAATATTGTTACTTCTCATAGGTTAATTGTATAGGT